>VXAB01008899.1:0-334555 GCA_013399175.1 Odontophorus gujanensis | reverse complement strand
GGGGGGGGGGGGGTTGAATCTGATTAAAGAAAGAAAATTGAATTTGAAGAAGGCTTGGTGTCTTGTTTCTGTGGTACTAAATGCAGTCTTAATCCTGATTGCATGCTGTGGTTATGCAGAATGTAAATGAAAGCGCTGCCCTTTGTTTCTGCAAGTGATCACTCGACTGTAGAGCACTCTGAGCAGAGTGATTTGGCCCAGGGAGTCTGCAGCACCATGCTTCAGGCACTCAGATATATACTGATTATTTACATCTGTCAGTCTTCATGAAATTATAAGGTTGTGAGCAATAAATCTAGTGTTTTTCTTGATTTTATTTTATTTTTTCTCTTTGTAGGTGTTAGAATTTGTCAGTGAGTGGCGTCTTGTCCCTTAATTCTTGCTAAATGAGGAATTTGAATGGAAGGTTGGGAAGAGGAAGGGGGAAAAAAAAAAAAAAAGACAAACAGCAGTGCCAGAACTAGTGGCAGGACTCTAAGTTGTCTTTTTCCTTAAAAACAGTATTTAAAAATGAATCAGCATTATGGGTTTCTGTTAATAAAAGCATCACAAGAACAGATACCACTGCCAGGCTGTTGGCAGTGTGGTTGACTCTACCAGAAGAAGTGTGATTCTGAGGCAGCAGAGGCTGGCTGTGAGCCTCGCTGGGGAGTGGGAGCAAGGCAGGAAGCTGGTTCCTGCATTAGCAAGGACTCCGGGGGTGAGGACAGAGCCACCAGGGTTGGGCATGGAAGGCAGCCCAGGGGCTGCCCTGCTTCAACAATGGGAATGGAGTAAGTGCTCTTGAAAGACCCCTCCTGCCCTCAGCAGCTCTGAAATCTGCATGGAGCAACCTGCAGACAAGTGAGAGGATGTGCACAAGCTGCTTGCAGCTCAGCTCCTGCCCTGCTTTTGTGTTCCCCAGCTGCGCAGTGCCCTGTCATGCTGTGGTGCTTAGCTCACTTTGCTTGCTGTGCTGTGCTTCCTCCTCCTTCTCCCAGCTGGTCACAGCAGAGACATGGTGCTGCAGTGAGCAGCAGGAGGAGAATCGCTGCCTGTAGGAGGACCTTTGGTTGTTCTCTCCTACCACAGCTCTACATCCAAGTGTTTTTCTCTCTCTTTTTCCCTTCCGAAAACATTCAGATATCCCCTGGAATTTGTGTAGGCAAAAAGGCACATGGTGATGCTGGACAGGAAGAGGAAGCTGCTAGACCCTATTCTGATTTCTGCTTTGTTAGTGTGAATCTGGACTTCACAAAGAGGTTTTCAGCTGCTATCTATTACTATTTTGCTAGTTCTACTTGAAGAAAAGTGCAGATGCAAGAAGACTGCAGTAGGATACTTAATTAATTAGGTGTTTTAACCTGGTTGTTTACTCTTTGAAACTCAAGCATTAGCTGGTACTGAGTTGGAATTGTTCTCTCCACCTGCTCAGGCCTTAATGAGGTAAGTCTGCAGGACCTGGGGCTGTAGCCCCACTGCTTGGTTTTGTCATTGAACATTTTACCTTCAATGGAAATCCTTGCAGATAGGAGATCTGCCTTATGAAAAGGTTTGTACCATTTCTTTCCTACATTTGTTCCACATAATGCCCTGGCTTCCAGTGTATGCATCGTTTGCATCCAGACCAAAGACTCTATAGCAAAAATAGCTTACCACCAGAGAAATGGCCACACCGGGTCTCATACAGGAGTCTACTGCTCAGTTGCTTCTTGGAATTCTCTCCTGTTGGATCTACCCTGCAGACTGTGCTGGCTAGTTTCATGTGCTGAATCTTATTCTGCAAGTTGTTCATGTTACTGCTGGGTTTATTTTACTAATGCTAGGGTAGTTTCCTGAGTAAGCTAGAGAAGAATAACTGGGGAAAAACCCTGATTTTCTAACCTTTTTTTTTTTTTTTTTACCCTTGCAATATGTTGTGTAAAACTGGAGATTACTGTAAAGCATAAATTAAGAAAAATGTTGTTTATGTTAGTTTTAATTACTTGGTCTTGTAAGCCAGTGTCTCCCATGCTTTAATGATTTTCAAATAACTTTGAAAGCTCCAGAGATCATCACTGCTAATGTACCAGAGTTTGTTTAGAATACTTAACCTTTCCAGAGCTTCGGAAATGTGGATTATTTTGTGTTTTCCTTTGTTTTTAATTCTTACGTGATCCCCTCTTTTCAGATTTCAATTTATAATCTATTTCCTGATGCATTGCTGACGCGCCGTGAGCCATGTCAGAAGTACTTCCAGGTCAGATCCCCTTTAAAAGATTCTGCTTTGCAAATATATAAAACTTTCTTATTTCTTCTTCTTCCCAGGGCCATCTTCTGCTTTCATTCTGCATTTACAAATGAAAAAGAGCAAAGCCTTTCATTTACTTTTTGACAGCACCTTTTTGAAAAAACTGTGTATCATTTTAAAAAAACATTCCTACAGACTATATGACATGCAAAAAAAAGAAAAATAAAGCCTTAATTCAGTTAAGAGCAAATCAGCCAAGCACTGATGTGTTTTTTTTTCTGTTTGTAATGACATTTTCTCTCTCTTCCTTCAAGCTCTGTAATGCTCATTGCATGATTGAGAAACAAATAAAAAACATTCAAGTAATAGTGTTATTTATATTATTGTTATGCTTAGTGAATTGGGACTTCATCCTGTTAACCATGTTACACTGGTGAAAGTGTAGTTACACTTCCATATATTGGAATTATATTGCTGAAACTGATCTCTTTATAAATAGCGAGCCAGAATAATTAATGAACTGCTATGATAGATCCTCTACCTACTAAAGTATTGTCTTAAAGCACCTGAATGTTGATAATATCCTTTCTATTCTCAGTTTTGTGCCAGAGTTCATTTTTTGTCTTCTTGGGACACCCTGTTTTTCTTGCTTGTAACTTACTACTATACGCGTGCTCTAGCTGCAGTATGTATCAACACAGTGATGCTTGATCTGCTTGTCCATTTTTGTTTACATTTTAGCTTAAAGAAAGTAGTAGATTACTCTGACTCTGATGAGAGTTGTTGCTCAAATTGTCTGGGGTGCAATTTTTACATCTATAAAATGGAGTGTAATAACCATGTTGGAACAATAGTGAGCACCCACTAGTCTGGCAGGGAAATGGTGTACCCATCCTTTGGCTTCTTCCTTCCTTATCATTGGAGTTGAGCCATAATCTCATTGCAGTGGGAGCACTGACCTCTTGAACACCAGCTTTCCCTTATATTCAAATATTTTCCAACACTTCACTTAATCCTGGTCTGGTAGCACTTTCTGCCCTTGAGACCTAACTATGTCCTGACGTTTGTATTTCATCTTCTCTTTTCATCTTTGTTGTAGTTTCCTTTCTTTCTTCCCACCTTCATTTCTCTTTGAGAGAGGTTGGTGCTGGCTGTGCCTCTTGAGAAGCCTGGTCTGGTGTGCAGAGTGACAGTAGAGGATGGGATGTTCCTCTCTGCATGCACCTCCTGGTTGTGCTGGACTGCGCAGGGTTGGGAGACAATCTGGTGTCCAACAAAAGGTTCATACGTAGATTTTTCTGCTTATGATCAGATAGCAGCCCAATTTACTGCCCGGTTTATAAACATTGCTCGGTGGCAAAACACATCAGGTAGAACCTCTGGAGGAAAGCCTCCAGTCATTGAGCTACATGCTGGTGTCATAAACCTGCAGGGAAGCTTCATCAGGCAGATAAGCAGAAGGTAGTACATGCTGCTTCAGTGTCTCAGTGATCTTATACTTATGATGTTTTTGATATGTGGAATGCTAGCTGCAGGAAGCCAACGAAAGACAATCTGACAGGGAGATACTTACAGTTTATCTAGAAAGATCAGTTTTTTTCAAGTAGCTTATTCAGTGGTGGAAAATAGCAGCAAACGTTTTATGAAGCAAATTGCTTGTAACAAGGCAGCAAGAATATGTCTTGTTTCAGACTGTGGCTGTTGTAGTTACTGATGAAAAAACACCTCTTTTTAGTATCCTGAAAATGCAAATAATCTAATGCAAACCACAGATACTGTGCAATTCCATAAATGTAGCGGATCAAAATTGTTCTGCCTTAAAAATTTATTCTTATGTACTATTTCAAGGATGTCAGATTTTAACTGATTCAGGACAAGAATATAAAGCAGCCAGTCTACAAACACAAGCTTCTCCATGCTTTTAGATTAAAACATGCACTTTGATAAAACTACATTGGATCAGGCGTGAACTTGCTAATTGCACTAGACTACATTGTTCTAAGGCAAGATGCAGGAGGTGACGTGTATTGATGTATATGAGATGTGCACTTAGAGAAATCCTTTAAATTTTAGAAGTCTTTTGTGGCTAAAACTGAAATTGTCAATAGGATGTTTAACCATTACTTAGACACATGCTGTTGAAGTTTGCATTGGCAGTTCTGAAGCATTTGCAGTTGAATACAGAGCAGGCAATACTGGCAGCTGTGTACTCAATATTTATTAACGTGAAGAGCTTCTTTTTGCTTTGTGTTAGTGCTGATATTCTTTTAAAACCCAAATGTTTAATCTCTTGCAAATCTATGCAGCAGTCTATACTGTTATGTATCATATGTACACAGTTGCAGCACAACTCAGCTGGAATGATCTGTCATCAGCTAGCTCAAATGATAATTTTTCATTCCACATAAGCCTCAGACATATTTTTATGTGCAGTATAAGCAGTTGGTGATACCTGAGAATTAGGAGCAACAGAAAGGGTGTTCTATGCTGCAGCAGATGGGAGTGATGTATTAATTAGCCTCTTACTTGGCTGGCAGGTGTCAAAAAACGGTGACTACTACAGTTTGTAAGTTGAGGTGCTCATGAAGTATTTAGGCAGATTGGTGGGAGCCAAAAATAGGCAGATGAGGAACAAATGATGGCTTAAACAAAAACACAGTCTAAAAATCTATTCCTTTAAGAAACTTAATACTTTTCAAAATGTGAACTGTACCTCAGCTCATCAAAATCAGAAACTTGTCTACAAGTAGGAAAGAATGGTTTTATTTAGCAGTGAAATATATGTACTCTCTCTTAGGATGCATATTGTGTCCTTAAGTTTGAAGTGAGCCGAGTGAGCCAACTTCGTCACTGAATTGGACCTCTTTTTTTATTTTGTTTTTTATTTTTTGTAAGCTGATTGAGTTAGAGCAGGAAATTTTATGGGAGGGATTGAAACCACCTTTCCTCATCCTGAACTCAATTACAATTTTGTGTAATACAGTGCTGTGTCAAACAAGGTGCACCAATTGCTTCCTCATCTTTTTATCTTCCTTGTTCCTCCTCCATACCTTGGAATCACAGAATCATTAAGGTTGAAGATGATCTCTAAGATTATTCAGTCTAACCACCAACCCATCACCACCATGCCCTAGACCTAATAAAGTAATTATGTGGTTATTGAGGAATCACCATATAGAAACTCCAGGTGTGAAGAGGCAAGAGCTGAATGGCCAGTCGTACTGATAGTAACTGAAGAAGGAACAACATCTGCCCACAATCTGTTGAGAAATGTCTCTGATTTTCTGCTTCCTAGTGATGGGCACCAGAGTAGTTCTTCCCCTCTTGTGCTCCAGAGATAGTCATAAGGTCCTGCAATGGAATGAGAGCAGGGACAGCTCCTGGGCCCTGAGGCATTTGCTGAGGGCTGTTCTCCTGTCCCCAGCCTGCTGTTCCTGAAGGAGCTCAGGCATGAAAAAACACCCCACTGATACAGGGTCAAGCTGCCTGCTTTCTTCTCAGCTTCACGGTGATGATCTCTCTGTATTTCTCTGCCTCTGTGTTCCTCTATTTAATAAGCTAAGCTGTTGCCTGTTCTCTTACCCATTTAGATAATGGCTTTATAGTAGGAAAATCACCGTAATGTAAAGCGCTGCATCCCTTTACCAGAAGCCAAAATACTATATAGTGCAAGTGTTTGATGGCTGTCTCTCTTGCTTTCCTAGTCGATTCCAGTGTGGACGCGCTGGCGGTGTTTATGGCAAGCAGCAGCACGACAGACGTGGTGAATCGCAACGGCCCTGCCACGCCGCCCAACACCCTCAGCCTGCGCTCCTCTCACAATGAGCTGCTGAACGCTGAGATCCGGCACACCGAAACCAAGAACAGCACTCCTCCAAAGTGCAGGAAGAAGTATGCGCTGACTAACATTCAGACAGCCATGGGCCTCTCAGACCCAGCAGCACAGCCCCTTCTGGGGAGCAGCTCTGCCAATATGAAGCTGGTGAAGAACGGAGAAAACCAGCTGAGGAAAGCTGCTGAGCAGGGACAGCAGGATCCCAACAAGAACCTCAGCACCACGGCCGGCGTCAGTGTGACTTCTGAGAAGTTTGAAGGCAAAGAGCCGATCCCACAGGACTCCTCTAGCTGTGAGGAAATATTGCCCTTGCAGCCCAGGAGGACCAAGAGCTTCCTGAATTACTATGCAGACCTGGAGACATCTACCAGAGAGCTGGAGCAGAGCATTGCTGAGATGGAAGATAAATCTGCACAAAGCAACAGCCAGGCTTCCACCATTATTGTCAATGGGGAAGTCCTGCCCCAGAAGCAAAACAAGCAGTCGAGCCCAGAGGATGGCCAAACTGCCACGGTGTCTTCAAGCCCTGAGACTAAGAAGGACCACCCCAAAACAGGGGCCAAAACAGACTGCGCACTGCACAGGATTCAGAACCTAGCTCCAAGCGATGAGGACTCCAGCTGGACTACACTGTCTCAAGACAGCGCTTCACTGAGCTCACCTGATGAAACAGGTACGCAGCAGCAGATGCTTGTAGCTGCTTAGTGTTGGAAACATGGGGCTGAGCCTTGCCAGCTGGTGGAAGGAAGGAGTGGGGCAGTTCGGCAGTATGCTTTAACTGGGGTGTGGATTGCATCCAAATGTTGCTGCTGCTGGGCCAGCACACAAATCCCCTCCTGTTTGGTGCTAGTGCCTTGAAGTTTGGTTTTGAAAAGGCACCATCAGATGTTTTAGGTAGAATGCTAAAAGTGAGGCCTTAAGTTTCACTGTAACTCCAAACTGCTTCAACAATATCAGTAATATGCGAATTCCACCACTACCAGTTTACAAGTAATCACCTCACTGCTCAGTGGGTGCATGTTATGAGGTGTATGCAATTGGCCTGGAGATGCTCAACTATTGTTATTTGCCTGCAGATGACAAGGACAAACTTCTCTCAGTATGAAGAGTTGCTTTTGAGCAAGTATTTTCAGGTTCAGTAGAGATTTTAGTTTTCTAATTCATATCTTTGTGAGCCCTCAGTCATTTGATGTTATGCTTTTATTTAAAAGGGAAAGAAAAATTAATTTGGGTCATTTAACTAATGTGTTTGGAGTGTTTTTGTGATGCAGTTTCTTGCAGTAATTCAGAAGTTGAAATTGTGGCATATTTTGAAAGTCTGGGCTCATCAGTTATTTGGATAGTAATGGTGACTGCTGCATGAGTTTTGTTGTGATTTACAACGTCTATATTATTTTTAAAACTTCAGAGCTCTCATTTTCTCTAGCTAATGGACTTTATCTCTTTGGTTTTTTTAACATCCAAGCCAATCTTCAAAGATACGACTTTGTCAAAATGAGGGGAGGCAGTATAATTCTTGAGGGTGATGTGGTGCTGAACAAATTTATCTTAAGTTGTTTGTATTTAAAGTGATTTCGTAGTTACTGTATAGAAGCTTTGTACCATTTGGAGGCTACCATGATCCAAATTCACAGCTTCCTTACATGTCTGTAGCATTGGTGACAGTACTTCTGGGTGTGATTGTAACAGCAGTGAGTTAGGGCTTTAGTGCGGGGAGTTTAGTCACAGCAAGAAGTCCCTACTGCAATGTGGCGTGTAATGGATCTTTCAATCTTTTTTAATGTGTAACAAACCTTGTAGAATTTTTTGTATATTCATCTCTTCCTGTGAAAACTGAATATGTTTTCTGTTTACTGAGACTGCTGTTTGAGTTAATATTATTTCTTCAGATACATGATGTGCGTGCCATCACTGATAACGTTTTCTGGGGAAAACATCAGTAGGTTTTACTTAACAGTGCTGAGTTTGTTAGCCCTGTCTGTGCACTTGCCCAAGGCTTGACAATGGGAAAATGTGGATAGAAAATTTATGTTCAGTGGAAATTAAATTAGCATAATTCCAAGAAACTTAATTAAATAAGGGTCACCCAGGATGAGCTAGTACAAGTTTTGTCAATTTTGCTCTTAATTAATGTGTTATACTTTTTTCTTCCAAGCTGTTTATTAGCACTGTGTAACACCCAAGCTCTTTTGGCGCTCAGAAAAGAGGATTTTCTGTGCTGTTTAGGGTCTACCAGCTGTGCTTGGTCTTCACAGGATGGGCACTGCCAGGCTCCTCGCTGCCACCACACCTGGGCAGAAGGAGAGCATTGGGAATGGTCTTCAGTTGTTGTGCTTCAGCAGTAAATGCCAGCAGCCAAAGGGAGAAAGGCATCCAGGAGAAAAATCTGCCGAAGCAGACAGCTTTAGTTATATGGCTTCTGGGAAGGAAAAAAAGATAGAGTTTCAAGAACAGTTAATCCATTAAATAGAGCAGTGCAGCAGATGCGTGGAGAATTATTAATGTTCATTCCAGAGATTGTATTTAGCACTTTAGCATACGTAAGAATGTGAGAGAAATACCATTTACCTCACAGTACACGGTTGAAAATTGCAATATACTACTTTCACATCTTTTAAATTGCTTTGTCTTCCTTTTTCCTCTGCTAACACAAGTCATTATTCAAATCCTGGATAACTGAATGATTGAGGGTTTTCTTGCTTTGTTTTTGGAAGTATGTGACTCAGAGACCCCGCAGAATTGACTCTTAAGCTTTGTGTGCACTAGGAACGCATTACCGTTCAGACAAAATCCAAGGTAGGAATGGAGAGGTGCTTTCAAAATATTTGACTCTTTTGAGTGGGGAGGAAAAAATGAGACAACCAATTCAACCTTCCTACTGGAAGGAGGAAGGCCCTTGGCAGATGGATTTTTATCCCTAGATGAGAATACCAGTCAAAGAGAGGAGTCAGATGGGCAATTCTCCTCCTTTCAGGCAGCACTGCTGCTGAATGTGACTGCTGTTGAGCAGTTGCTGGCCTGCTGCTGCTCTCTCAACAAATCTAAGATGTCAGTTTAATGGCTGGTTACAAATAAACAAGTTCAGCTCAGCGCAGAAATGGCAGCAATGAGACTGGCCCTTGGGGAGCGAGAGTTGGGATCTTGTAAATGGAGCCTGCTATTCTGAAATAATAGTGTGCGTGGATAGAACAGCCCTCTAATACAATAAAAATTGCAGCAAATCATGAACTAGTCAGAAAGATTTATACCGAGAGAGTTCTGCCCATGATTTTAACCTGCATCTTGAACAAAATTAAAATGAATGTCCTTTAAAAGCTCCAGTTTTCCTTTGCAGTACCTATATGATAGAGACAACAAGGATGTTATTTACTGCAGAACATGTTTTCTGTGTTCCTGAGTGTAGAAAATGATTTATGTAATAGGAATACAGTCAATTATGCTGTGGATAAGCACAAGTCCTGTAATACTGGGGACAAAATATACTGTCATTTGAACAATTGTAGTATTCCAAGTAAACATCTGACTTCAAGGAATAAGAGGTTTTGGTTCATACCCACTATGTATCCTAATGGCCTGCCAATTTAATAGCAGGCTGTCCTTGTTTTGTTGTTGTTGTTTTTTTTAATCCTATGTGTTGCTGATAGGTACATATCAAGAACAACACAGGTTTTATAGTCTGACTTGACCATTTGCTAACTACTTGCAAGATATAAAGGTGACTATTGCTGCATATTTGTATTTGTACAGGTACTATTCTATATGGGGAGTAACTAGTTGCATGATTATATTCCTTTTAGCTGTTCCTGTGAGAAATTTTAGGAAGAGAAGGCAGGCAAGTTTAAGAGAAAAAATATCTAAAGGAGCGTATGGTTATTTATACGACATTCAAAATAATTACCAGCATCCTACTGGTAGAGGGTATATTGAACTTGATTACCTCTGAAGCTCTATTTAGTATCTCCTGGGTACAGACTGCTGCTGTCAGTGCCACAGAAGCCACTTGCTGCTCTTGGACATTGAGGTCAACCTTCCCTTCTCAGTGCAGTAGCTGAATCCTTGGCTTCAGCACTGAAGTGCATGCTCTGGCTAGAAACCCAAAGTTTAAGTATTAAATCAGAGGTGATGAGTACCCTTTTAAATTTGGACACCTAATAAAAACATGTATAAATTGAAATAGTGTGCTTAAATTCAGGAATCAGAGAATAGATGTCTTATATGATAGTGATGCTCATTCGCCCCAACTTTTCTGGGACTATGCAGAAAATGCTTTCCAGGACATGTTGTATGGGCAGGGTTGTAGCTTCATACTTGCTGCTTACCAGAAAGATAAAGATACATCATTTTGTAGGAGCCATTCTTTACCTCCCCACTTCCAGGCTGAACTTGGTCCAGTTGCCTGCTTCATGTCCTTGGGTGCCTGCTGCTGGCCCAGGTGAGCAGATGGGATGAAGACTTGCCTTGTGCAGGAGTGACAGCGAGCTGGACAAGGCACTTTTCATATAGTGCTCACAGAATGAGTGAACTAACTGGATAGAACCTGCAACATCTATCCTGCAGTACAGGAAGGAAATCAGTTCCCTTCCCGTGTCTGATTTTGTTTTAAAAATTACTCCTTGGAAATCTCTGCAACGTTGTGCCCATAGGGTCTGGGAGCATTGTCATTTACTTTCTGAACATAGCTTTCTCCATTGTTACATCTCTCTGTGTGCTCTGGGGCCAGTGGATGTTGAGTTGCTGGTTGCCTTCAAGTGGCTGTGCCGTGACTACCAGTGCATCACCGTGCCACTAGCTTAGTGCTTAGCCTAAAGTAATGTCAAGTATGTATCTAACTGACATCGCTTCATTCATTTTAATGTTTTCTTGACTGAACTGCTGGCCATTCAGTGGGAGTTTAACAAGCTGGACAATTCTGCCTGTGGTATTTCACTTCTTGTTGACTGCTTGCCTTTTCAAGAATAATTTACTTGCTGGTATAGTAAAGTATATAATTCCTAAAGTGGGCAAAATCAGAGTTCTGCTTTAAGTGCACTGCTGTTGTGAGTGTTTTACAATCAGGATTTTCCACTTAGTATAATACATAGTTGTGGGGTGAAATATTGCTTGTTTAGCTAGAGCTTGTGGTGAGACGACTCAGGAAAGTGAATGCTGGCAGTGTACCACCGCCAGAGTGGAAGCTACAGAGTAGCTTTCAAGATCTTCAGAGCACTAAAAGTAGCATAGTGTCTCTGTAGTGTAGTTTACGTTGTTTTGTAATGTTGAGGAATATTCCAACATCTTTTCAAACAGGACTCATTGTATCTTTCAACAATGCAGAAGACTGTTCTAAGTGCCTGCAGGGAAAACTTGAGTTTCAGAGGAGGTGAATTGCTTGATGTCTCATACTTTACTTGCTAAACTATTTTTGGAAGCTTTTCAAGCTTCTGTTGTTTCAGGAATGCAAAAGTGTAATTCCAGAACTTGTGTGTCCTCTTACGATATGAATGCATCTTCTTGCTGAAGTTCTTCTGTGGCTAGGATTGTGTTTCTTTCCAGGTCTCCTCTGAGACCATGGAAAGAGTTCAGTTTCAGGCAGACACATGACCAAGCAAAGAGGAAGGGAAAACAAACTAAGGAAGGGAAATTAGAGGAGATAATGGGAAAAGTCTGGATCCTAATAGCCCTTTCGGAGGGATGTTAAGGAAGATACGCAGAAGAAAATCCACCAGTAACTAATAGCAGACTAACAGTCCCTCCTTAAAGGGGGGGGGGGAGTTTTCAATATATAAAGCTGTGAAAGTGATCACAAATTATGACCAAAATTGATCTAGCAAATCGCTATCTCAGCACTTCTGAATGGTGCATAGAACTCAAGCCAAATTTCAGTCCACCTGATTGATGCTTTAGAAATGGGTGTAGAAATGTACAGGGGAGGGAAGGAAGGTCCACTGTTACCTTTGGAAGGACTCTTAGCCTATGGACTGCTGTTCCTTAGGGCAAGTTTGAATGTTTGAGGATAGCTGGCAGTGGAAACAGGTGGGTTGGTTGGGTTCTGCGTGCTGACCAGGCACACCAGATCTGGCTGGGTGCTTGTCTGTCTTCTGTGCCACAGCAGATGTGATGGAGAAATAGTACAGCCACGCAGCAGGAGTCCCTCATCGTTACAATGTGCCTGTTTTATGGAAGCTCATGCAGCTGACCAGATAGTAGCAATTCAAGCTCAGGAGTGCTACACTGTGGGGGGTGGTAGGTGCAATTCTGTGAGTCTCCCAACTTAAGCAATTCCTGCCTTGTTGCCTGAAAAACCTTGTTGAGTGCAGGTCAGAGCCTGAGCTTCTCCAAGCAGATGCAGCAATGCCAGTGTTGGGCCCCAGTAGCAGTAGTGGGTCTGTCCTTCCCTGTTATTGGTGGAGGAGGAGTTGTGGGGTGGGGAGAAAGGTAGAAGGTTGGAAGATAAGAATGTGACCTGCTGGAGGGGGAGGCAAAAGGATAATTATGGCAGTTGCTGAGATGAATGAGAGCCTGACAGCAGCTGGACACAACTGGACAAACTGGTAGCAGGAGTATTGGTATTTATTAAGTTAGGCAAATGGGGCTACACAAAGACAGTGGTAATAGAAAGGATGGCCAAAAGTGAAAGGAAAGCAGAAGTTAACACTGAGGGTTTTAGAAAGAAGTTCTGTTCTTGGGACTTTTGAGAAGCCTTAGAGGTATGGCATTCCAGTGTTTCTGTCTCAGTCAGTGTGTTTGAAGTTGGGATATCCCGTATAGAATTTATGAAAGCAGGCAAAATCTGGGGAGCTTTGGTCAAAAGGTTTTTAATCCTGAAGTACCTTCAGGAGGAAATGAAGTCCCTGCTCATGACTGGATTCAGGCTATGTGGAAGGAGATGTCTGTGCACAAAGGAGCACAGATCTAGCTCCCCTGTGCTCCTGCCCCTGTATAGCTGCACCTTCTGGCCAGCTTTTAACTGTTCCCAAGTTTGGGGCTCATTTAGACCCAGTTTTATACGTGCTTACCTCTCACACAGCTCAGATTGAAGTGACTGAAATTTAATTCTTCTTCAATTAATGATGGGAAATTGACTCCTTTGAGTCATAACTGTGCTATTGCGTATTCACAGAATCCTACAGCATGTGCATGTGCTGTTGCTGCAGGTAGCCTTGGGTTTGGTGCTGCTGTTGCAGGATGAGGTGGGTACATTAAGACCAGTACTTGAGGCATCATTGAACAGGAGAGGATTTTTGTATGGTGGGCCTTGGCATGCTGCAGAAAACTTGCTTTGAACTTAGCCCTTGCTTGAGTGTGGATATTTGGTCCCTGCCTTGAAGCCTTTTCTACTCAGTCCCATGAAAGCACATACATTTGCAATTAAGTTTCAATTGCTTAATATCAAGATGCGTGAAGCCCCTGGGTGCTCAACATTAGGCTGTAAATGTCCAGTACCAGGATGCCACAGAACTCAAGATAATGACATTAAGTAGGCTTCCTGTAGTGTCTGAGATCTGGATTTCTAAAACCTAGCTGAGCATGTCCTTCTGTTTGCATGGTAGATTTATCCTTGATACTTCAGAGATGAGAAATCCTCGAACTGCAGGGGATAACAGCCCCAGATCTCAGGCATGTATTTTTGCTGTCTGCTTGCTGTCTCTGGGGCATGTGAAACTTAAATCCATTTTTATATGATATTATGTTACTAGGATGGTTTTTTAACCACTATTTATTATGTTGTTAGTGTTATGCCTACATCATTTCATATCCTGCACTAATTTATTACTCAGATTGTACTATACAGTCTCAGAACTATTCAAGAAACTGTCTTAATGAAACTGGTATTGTCTTTTTTTCCCCTAATCAGTGTCATAGTTTCACTAAATTAATTCTTCCTATTTTCTTAGTACCTCTTCAGTCAAGATTCCACAGGGTTAAATTTAAAAATTAAGCACATCAATTATTAATTCAGACATGTTTGCAGTACGCTAACGTAGGTACAGTAGCACTGTCATAACACTGGAGTAAGAGTTGTAAATCTGCATAGTTCATTTGTTTCTTGTTTGTGTATAAGTGAGCACTGCAGGGTAAGATACTCTAAATCTAAGGCTAGTTGTTTTTGTTTTTTGGCCTTTCTGTGAACCTGAGAAGTTTTCCATAATGAATAAAAGAGCCCTTCTCTCTTCCCCATCTCAAAATAAATGTATGACTCAGATTGCCCAAATTAGTTTTTAAATTGGAATATATTCCCACTCAGAATTTAATTTAATTTTACCTTTACTCGGCAAGAAAGTGAAAGTCAGTTGCCCTGGTCATTTTGGCTGATATGATTCTTGGCTTTGCTTAAATTATTGATTATAGCAAGGGGAGGGACTTTCTGATGAGAACAGTGCTCTAGCTAATAGAAGCTTTTCACTAAATCAATTTCTACCATTGCTGCAATGCACCTTCAGGGAGTTGGAGGTTATCAGCCTTAAGAAGAATTTTGTCCTCAGTGTGTGGATCTTTGCCATACATTTTTCTAAACCTTTTCTTTTCATGTTTATACAGACAACTAGGGGAAAAAAAAGAAAAAACACCATAAATTTATTACCAGGGTTGGTTTGCAGGGTGAGGGGCTGTTCTGGTCCAAAGTTGAGCTGATTAAATCTTGATGTGATTGATATCTGAGTGCTTGTGGGCTGAAAGTACTGTTTCGAAAGCTTGTCTCCTGAGCAGAGTCGGTCAGAAAATACATCACTGTCTTGCAAGCTGGAATCAATTCAGTAGAGAGTACCCTGAATGCACACACTGCTGCAGTTCCTCTGTAGCAGACTCTCTTAGATTTTCCTGGCTTACTAGAAAATGTAGTCATTTATACAGTCAACATGTGGTGTTTCCTCTATTATTTCTATCTTTAATTGAGTGAGGTGGCTTTTCTTTTCTCCCACCCAAAGCACTGTTCCTTGTTAGACCAATTAAGTAAGTGTCTGGTTAAGCATAGCAGTGTATTTTCCCTATTTGAGCTGGAGACTGATTTTGAGGTCCTGTACAGAAGGAGAATATGAAGCTGTTGGGACATGTACAGAGCAAACTTTAAGGATGCTGGTAGCAGATAAGTACATGTTGAACTGTATGGGAGCATCTGATAACTGTAAGTATCATTTTCTTTTCTCTTTTACTTTATCAATGCTCTGGGTTATAATGCCTCTTAGCCCTGGGTGTTGAATACAGTTATTTGTTAATAAAAATTCAATGGAAGATCAGCTGATACCTGACAAAGCTTAAACTGCAGGGTAAATACTGTAGAGATGTCTTTCCAGCTGCTTGTCGTTTAAGTAGTGAATTGACAAGTGATGTTTTAGACTTGTGTTCCATAGAACTTAAAGGTTTTTATGTAGGTTTAAAATCCATGATGAACTGGACTTCTGTTTTCTCCTTTACATGTCACAAATAGCTCCCATGGATCTTTTTTATTTAATGCAGCCCAGGGTCAGGGGGTAGTCTGGCTAGATAAAAAGCAGCGCCTCTAGTCATTCCCTGAAGTTCAAGGTAATGCAACTTCTGATACACAGAGTGAGGTTTCAGGGTTAGAAAGGTGAGGTGTTTATAACCAGTATTTGATCGGTATTTTTCAATGAGTGTTGACTGGTATCTTGGACTCTTTGCTGTTAATTTTTAATGAATGCCAGTTTTGTCAGTCCTAAAACAATCAGTTGAAGTTGATCAGAAGAATGATCTTTGGTCCACATAAAACCTTACTACACACAACTTTCTGTCTTCATCTGTATTCACTCCAAAGGAGTAGTAAGAAATAGTGATCTGCTTTGGCTTTTGTGTTTAAAAGAATAATAAAACAAAAATTCAAATGTTGGTTCCTTCCCTGTAGGCAAGCCAATATCATTTATCACACACAGTAACTATAGCAGGTTTTCAAGGTAATGTTTTGTGTTAAATTACCTTGTTTTTCTTCATGCTTAACTAAACTAGAATAGTGAGATAATGAGTCTCCTTTTTTTTTTTTTCTTTTTTTCCTCTTGAGCCTGTCAGCAGATCAACTAAGGAAGTTTTAGTCTCCTAACTACACAAATTTTCCTTGGTTAATTGTGCTCAAACACAGCCAACTGTTAACCAAAGAGACATGAAGAATGGAAAGAATACATAAGAACAGAGATTTCAAGACTGAGCTTCTGCTTGCATAGAATAAGAAGTTAGATTTTTATTTATTTAGTCAGTCATGCAGTCAGGCATTTGTGTTTTGGTGGGGCTTTTTGGGTGGTGGGATAGGTGGTTCTGTGAGGTTTTTTTTCAATAACGGGTGTGTTGGGCTTTGCAAAATTCCGTTCTGTATATGTGTAAGAAATAAGGCTCTTTTGCAATTATCAAAATGAGTGTGTGGTCATTAATAGAGAAGCTTTTTTCTTTATTTCTCTTGACTCCATACCGTAGTGAAATTCTCCCAAATAACTGTACTATGGATTTTTGTATATTAACTATACCCAATATTTAACTTCTCGATAAGTTCCTCTAGCCTTAGATTAACTAACCCCAAGATTGATCTATAGGGAAAAGTGCAGTTTCTTAAGATGATCATTTAGGGAGTAGGTAGTTGTTCCATTCTCTGTTCCTCTGTGACTTTTGTCCACTTCAGCTTCACAAGGTTTTGGTTTGAAGGACCCGATCCAGAGAACAGCAGAGCACAGTTCAGCATGCTTAATGCTTCCCAGAGAAAAGCTGACTCTTCTGGGTGTTCAAGTGCTCCTGACAGTGCAGAATGGGGGGGCCCTTTCTGAATTCTCTCTGCCAGAAGTAGATAGAGATGCTCTCTATATGTTTGACCAACCACTTCTTCCAAATCTCACTTACTTTGGTATAATAATTATTTACCAATAGTTTTAAGAAAGATGACAGTCTACCACTGATTTAAAAGCTGTGCTGCCTGCAGAACACACCTAAAACAGACTAGTAATAGTAATTTCTGGTTCTTTTTTTTTTAACTTTTTAAAACTTTTGTTGTATACCTAAATACATTAAAAAGAAACAAAAAAATTTTAGGTGAGGGATTATATCGAGCATTTGCAAAGCAGGTCTGTTTCGTTTCCCTTAAATGTTACTCTTCTTATTAACAGTGGATTTATTTTATATCCTCTTCTTAATTACAAAAGAATGCTTATGCGTATCTTGCATTTTTAAAGATTGTTTTTTAGTACTGGTGAATAAGAACGGTTGTTTCCATTTACACCAAGTAGTGAAATTAAAAACAAAATACTAACAGAGCTGTAACATTTCTCTTGAAAGAAATATACCCTGTCAGCAAGCAGTAGTCTGAAAAGAATTTGTATTCAGAAACAAAAATCCATTTAGATCATTGTTCATCTTTTAGTGTTAAGGTATTACTCTTACTTAATTCTTCCAGCTTTTTTTGATAGGCATAGGATATTCTATGGCTTCTATTGGCTTTTAGGGTTTTTTTTTTTGGTGGACTATCTTGAGATTTTTCTCTTAATTTCAGGAGTTGGGGACTTGAATATCATGATACAATATAAAATTCTAAAAACTATCAGAGTGCTGAAAATAAACATACATTTATAAGAGTAGTATTTTTTTCTGTTTATTATTTGATGCTTTAAAAGCAGACTTTTTGAAAGCAGCTTAATTGAGCTTTAATTCTGCATTGATGAACAGATGTAACACCTCATTCTGTAATAGGGTAGAAGTTTTCTGTGGAGCATGGTTTATTTTGTAACTTAATGGTGGATAATGTAGTGGTCCAAGTTTAGAAGAGAGAAAAAAGCTCTCATTCTGGTAAAACTGCTGCAAAAGAGTCAATTTAAAGTCAAGCAACTGAAATTATTCTGCCTTCAATGATTTTTTTTATTTTGGCTTATTGCTTTAAAGATACCATGCCAGGATTGTATGTTGTGCTGTCCAATGGTCTTTCGTCTGTGCTAATCCTGTTCGGAAGGTGGCGGGATTCACTGGGAAGTGACTATCAGTGAAGAGACAGTGAATTCCTAACTGCATCTCACATTCAGTATGTTGCTGTCATCTCCTGTCTATTAAGTTTTGCAGAACACAAATAATACGGGAAGCAAGCCTGTAAAAAAAATTACTGATGTAACTCTCTTGAACTGTAATAAATGGTCTTATGTAGAAGCCTGTATTTTAAGCAGTTAGTGACATTAACTGCAATCATGTGAAGGGAAATAGATGAAGTTAATCTCCCCCTCTCCACCAAAACACCTGAATGTATTTCTTGAGCAACAGGCTCTACACTAGTCACTAGATCAGATTTACTTATAGTTCTGGGCATTTCTGACAAGTCCTTTTCTTGTTTCTATTTAAACTAGGTATATATACGTGCCTGTGAAAAAAATGTCCACCTTTTAAATTGCTGTGTACTATTTAGTATAAAAGTTGTAACATCATCCTTTTAAATATATGCTAATATAAAATTGAAGGTTAAAAAAAAAATTTAAAGGGATAACAATATTCAGTCCTGTAACTCCTGCATTGCTATTGTCCACTATTTCCAGTGCGAACATTATACTGACTTGAAGCTCAAGCTTGCAGGTGTGGGCTATAGTTTTGTACGTCACTGGGTAGTTCACCAGCTTGTAAGGATGGCTGTTCTTTAATGGATCTCTTCTAACTGGAGTCGGTAGCAAAAACTTACTGGTGGAACAGAAATAAATTAAAAACAAAACCAAAACCAGATCTAGCGTATAGAGAGTGGTTCTCCTCCTTACGTCTTTTGCCCTTTCTACTGCTAGTGGTTTTGGGCTTTCAGACCTGGTATGTCATTCTCATTATCTTTTAATTGCTATAGATAGACTTTTCTAACATGAATTTATTTAATCATTTTCGATCTCATTTGTACTTCTGGCATCCACAATATCCTGAGACCATGAGTTCCACAATTTAATTATGTGAAGCATGAAAAAGTACTTCCCTTTGTTATAAAATTGCTCTCTGATAATTTCGTTAGGTGCCCCTTGCTTTACTGCTATAGGAAGCAGTAAATAACAGTGAATGTTCATTTCCTTTTCATCCTTGCCTTCTTCACACCCTTCGTAACTACAGATGTGTGACATTCATCCCTCCATCCCAGGCATCCAGGCCTGGGGGCCCCCGCACAAGAAAGATGCTGTGCTATTGGAACGGGTCCAGATGAGGACCACTAAAATGATCAGAGAGCTGGACCACCTCTGCTATGAAGAAAGGTTGAGGGAACTGGGCTTGTTTAGCTTGGAGAAGAGAAGGCTCTGAGGAGACCTCGTTGTGGCCTTAGAGTACTTGAAGTGAGTATATGAATGAACAGGAGGGGGAATGCCTGTTTACATGGGTTGATAGCGATAGGATAAGGGGGAATGGTTTTAAACTAAGACAGGGGAAATGTTAGGAGGATGCTTTCCACTCAAGAGTGGTGATGCGCTGGAACAGGTTGCCCAGAGAGGTTGTGGATGCCCCATCAAGGAATTCAGAGCAAGGCTGGATGTGGCTCTAGGCAGCCTGGCCTAGTGGTTGACAACCCTGCTTATGGCAGGGAAACTAGATGATCTTTATGGTCCTTTGCAACCAAGGCCATTCTATGATTCCCTTTTCACTCTTTCTCCAGGCTCTGCCACACTCAATGACTCAGTCTGGAGAAGCGCTTTTATATTTGTGTTGTCTGTTTTTATGCTTCTAGTTCAACTATGTCCATTTTTATAATAGGGTGAGTGGACATGCATGTGCTAGTCCCATGGTCATGCTAATGCATGTTAAAGCAGCAAGTAGAAGGAGTTGTGTCTTGATCTTAGTTTCTAACATACAGTCAAGCTGTTATTTTTAGAATTCTCAATGATCTTGTTCCTTCCAGAGTAGCAGGTTATTTACTGCCTGTCACTGTGTATGAGTGTTTTAAGTAGCAGAACAGAAGAGTAAGAATAAAGGAACTTCAAGAAATAAATAAAAACCAGGACACGGAAATGTGTGTGGTCAGCAAACCGAAGGCTGTGCATTAGAAAATGTTACACTGTTTGTAACATCTTGTGATGACAATTAGCTGTGTTTTTTCCGTAATGTTAATCTGTCTTTGTGGCTTGAGGTATGTCATGTGCTGGAGACTTCTGTGTATTGTTTTCACTGTAGGTTGTCAGATTTACATTCCTACAGATAAAGTGTTTGGTTTGAGGGAGATTTAGATTTCACCATGAAGAAAACTTTTGTTCTTACATTTCCAGCATATGCAACTTTAGGGAGAGCTTGTGCAGAGCTTTTCAAAGCAAGTAGCTGTTTGGATAATATTCCTGTCATCAAACATGAAACCAGGAGGTGCAAATTGCAAGTGAGATTCTTCTGTGATTTTGCAGAAATGAAGAATTCATCCTTCCTTCTTCTCCTCTCAAATGCTTATCCAGTGTAAGGCTCCAGTTAATGGGTGTTAGGTTTCTGGCTAATGTTTAAGTTCACTTCGCCAGTGTAGTCTGTGATGCAAGCTATTTTTCAGAATTTTCTTCTAATTCTTATTAGTGGCTATTTCACTAATATTGGTTCTGTCTCCTGAATCCTAGATTTCTGAATCTATCTTCAGTTTTGTCCATAACTCCATCCTATGAAGAATAAATGCAAAGTATAGAGCTGGGGTAACATGTAATAGATAAAAGAATGCAAATAATAACTTGTGCTGAATGGATTGTGCTTTCAGACGTTATTTTTATTTGAGTTTGTTTAATGCCAAAGATACCTGGATGTTATGAATAAAACTTTAATAGAAAGCTTGTAACAATGTAGAATTAGGAAATAAGCCTCCATGCAGTGGTGGCCCCTTTGCTCCATCAGCGTGTTTATCTCTCCCATGAGTTATGAATCGTAGAATCATTAAGGTTGAAAAAGACCTCTAAGATCATTCAGTTTAACCACGCCCACTGACCCATGTCCCTCATTGCCATATCTCTGTGTTTCTTGAGGACCTCTAGGGACAGTGACTCCAACACCTCTCTGGCCAACCTGTTCCAATGCACTGTATTTCCTAGTATCCTACCTGAACCTCCCATGGCACAACCTGAGGCCATCATTTCTCATCCTTTTGTTGTTACCTGGGAGAAAAGTCCAACCCCCACATTGCCACAACCTTTTTTCAGGCAGCTGCAGAGAGTGATAAGGTCTCCCCTGAGCCTCTTTTCCAGTCTGAACAATCTCCCAATAAGACTCAGTTCCCCTGAAGCAAGATTCCTTTTGAAAAGGTTACAGTTTAGAAGGAGGGGAAAAAAAAGTCTCAGAGCTGGAATAATTTTAAACAGGTGAGTTTAGAAGCTTCAACAGAGCCTTAGCTCCTGGTGTACCTGCATTTTTCATGAACATCTTTGTTTTAGACAAGCTGTAGGCCATGAGGTCTGTGATGCATTGCTTCCTGTGTTTGTGCATTATTTTGTACTTAAATGCCTCTAATTGTAAGGGGTTTTTGCCATAACTTCTACTGCCTTTTCTTAGGAGCAATGGATACATAAAGTGAATTTGGAGATGTGGGAACATTGGGTTTCTAAATTCTGTGTTGAAAAAAGGAACCCTTCAGGTTGTTCTCTAATGCACATTTGACTGTAGCCTTAAAGTAGCAAAGTAATGCACTATATAGATTGCCAAAATCCTTCTAATGATGGTACTAAATTGGGTAGGATATGGTAGGAATACTTTTTTTGCTATGGAAGGAAGGACCGAGTGTGAAGAGCAGCACCGTGCCTGGGACAAAAGGGGACCCAGTGCTTGAACATGCTGGGAGGGACAGTGACTGGTCTGTCCTTGTGCCCTTATCTTATACTTGGGTTTGGGGAGCTTGGCCATGGCTCTAGGCAAGCAGTTTCAGGCATCTCACACCTCTCTTCCTTCCCCTCTCCCACTGTGTTTAAAATGGCATTCCAAACTCTCCTGCTGTGCAGATAGATTCATTGGTTTTATGGTGATCTAGAAGAACTGCCATGCTGTGCCATGCATCCACATTGTCTGAGGGATATGCAGAGCTTGTGCAGGAGATAGGAAACAGCTCTTCTTGGAGTTTTTACTTATTCTAGAAGTGAAACATTTAATTTCAGAGAGTAACTCAGTTGTAATTCAATTTTATGTTCTGTTTTCATTGAATCATTGAATTCAGTTGAAGAGGTTTTTTTTTTCTTTTTTTTCTTTGAGTGCATTTGCACAGTGCTGTGAATGAAACTGTCAAAGAGCAGTTTCAGCCAAGCTGTCATTGGAATTGTATGGCTGTGCCACTGGCCATCTTCAGTGGCTCTTAATTAGCCAACCACATGCACAAGACCCACTTAAGAGAACTTCTTTACATCTTTAGGCTCTATCAGTGTATTTATGCAATACATTCTCCACAGGAATGCAGTCTTTCCTTTGATCGTCTACATTGTTCCCTCCTGAATTTGGTAGGCTTCATCATATTTTACTGTAAGAAAATTATGAGTTTCCTGGTACCTTGCTTCTAATGCAGTTTTTTTTTTTTTTTTTTCCTGAAGTTCATATTCTGAAGGGAAAAGAAAATGCTGACTCTGGAATTCCTTCTTCCGTGTTCTATCTTATTATTTCTGTCATTCAGATTAAAAAGATGCAGTAATGCCAGCAAATTTAAACTACTGAGGCTCCTTCTATTCTTCCATTAGAACAAATCTGTTACTGATGGCAGCACACTGGACTCCATGGTTTCAGTACGTGACAGCAGGTGTATGGTAGTAGGGTAAGGGAATAAGATCACAGAACTGTAGAGGTTGGAAGGGACCTCTAGAGATCATTGGGTCCAGCCACCCCCCAGGTCTGTCATTCATGAGTAGCACCAGCAGTGAGCTGAAGGTAGAAGGGAGACCCCAGAACCGCTTGTGTCTGCATCCAGTCCAAGTCAGACTTGAGAGCTGTGAGTCAGAGGGTACTGAACTTGGTAATGCCTGGTAAAACAGGCTTCTACCTGGAAATGAAGCCTCATGGTGCATTGCTTCCAGTGTGGCGAATCAAGGCTGCTGAGGTGCTAGCATAGCCCTATGCTGCACACTGGCACTGCCTGTAGCCCCATGATACTGCCTGCAGAAGGTGATGCTGGCAACACTGTGTCCCTCTGACACAGAGCTTCCCTCTGCTCTGCAGGCTTCTTCACATAATAAGGACAGCTTAGTTTAACTGCTTCTTAGGACAGTATTTTTATAGGCTGAATCTTGCTGTTCGGTTTGATTGTTCCAGATAATTTTTGTTTATTGCTCTAAATGAAATAGTAATGGTCTCTTCTGTGAATGACTTGACACGTATTGATTTGCACTGATCAGACAGAGTCAGGCTCCATATTTTAGTAGAGAAATACGTAAATTTTTAGAGGAGCCACCAAACTGATTTTTCCCTGCTTTTCCTACAGATATTGGCAGCTGTTGCTAAAACTGATGAATTTTGTGGGGTAGGACTCAGGGTGGGAGGGGTTTGCATTGGGATGGCTGGGCTCTTGCGCAAATTGATTTTTCTGTGCACATGGATTATGCTGCTGCAGTGCATGTGCAAACTGCTGCACGAGTCCTGCAGTCCCCGCTCTGATGGCTTATCCATTTTTCATCATTAGATCAGACAAAGAAACCCTCCTAAAACAATACAAAATAGTTAAAAGAGCACATGCTTCAGTCTTGCTCCCTATGGCAAATGTCATAGGAAGAAAAGGTATTATGCAAAAGTCAGAAAAGCAGATGCAAAATGCTGCTGGATCATTTTAGTCCCAAAAGCTGATTTACAAGACCACTCTTATGTGTTTGTTGATGTGGAAGAAAATATTGATCTGGATGAATTTGGTGGTGAAGACTGCCTCAAGGCACTGCACCATGCACACTCACCATGGATTTAGAGCATATTAGTCTGCTGTGTTGAACAGTTGTTATTTTTAATTAAAAGCTTTTGCCACCTGGTGGAAAGAACTAGTACTTCAATAAAGTAAGAAACACATATTGCTGGTCGCATACAATGTGTGTTTGCTTGCAGGAATAACTTCCTAAAACAAATTATTCTGATTTCCTGCAGAACTTAGAAGAGATCTTCCAAGGTGAATGGTGTGCTTGGTTTGCATGCTGTTTGAGACAGTATCTCATTTAAGCACAGAGTTGCTAACAGGGCATTCATTTGTGTGATGCTCTCTTGTTTGGGACTCCTTTTTACCCCACTACAGAGGTACCTGTCGGTTCTTCCTGGATTCTGGGCTCAGCCAGTGTGCTGTGTTCCTCAGCAGCAGGTTGATTCCAGCTGGCAGCTAAACTGCTCATTTGCCCCCCAGCAGGATGGGGAAGAGAATCAAAGGCAAAAATCGAAAAGAGTCAAGATAAAGATAGTTTAATAAGTTAGGAAAAGCAATGAAACAAGTTATGCAAAAGCAGTCACTCACTGCCTCCCACCAGCAGACCGGAGCCCTGCCAGACTCTAGCTGCCTACACCCCAAGAGAAGCAGAGAAGGCCTTGACCCTGCAAGCACTGTTCAGCAACTGCTAAAGCATGCTACCAACACTGTGTTGGATGCAAACCTTAAATATAACACCATATGGGCTGCTATGAATCACAGAATGGTAAGAGTTGGACGGGACCTCTGGAGATCACCTAGTCCAGCTCCCTGCTAAGGCAGTTTCCCTACAGAAGGTTGGGTTGCGCAGAAATGTCCTGGCAGGTTTTGAATATCTCCAGAGAAGAAGACCCTGCAACCTCTCTGAGTAGGCTGGTCCAGTGCTCTGTCACCCTCAGAGTAAATACAGGAAATTAACTCCATCCCAGCCAGACATCCTCACAGTTGTCTGACTCTTATCAGCTCATTTCTCAAAAGAAAGCCATCTCTTGTGATGCTATAAAGCTTTTGCAAGAGCTGTAAATGTGCCTCCACTACCATGCCTTCAGACAGTGGTGGCAGCCTTTGTTGAAGTGTTCCTTCCTCCATGTCATGTGCCTCAGAGGCATGGGGCTGTGCTGCCATTATTGTGTTCTCCTCCATCCAGGTGGGATGCACCTTACCAGAGCATCTCCTTGGCCCGCAGCAACCCTCTGGGGCACCTCCAAGTCTCATTCCCTACCTTTGTCAGATTCTGCTTGTTTTGTGTCTGATGGTTTTGGGTTTTTTTGTTGTTGTTAGCAAACGGGTTAGTCCTCCTTTTCCTATCTGTTTGAGCCCATTTTCCTGGAAGGAGCATTTCCTCATGACACTTCTGAGGTGTCTTCTCACTTCCTGCCCCATTAGTAACAACTCCTACAAGTACAGAGAAGCTAGTTTCTTGTAGCTTCACTTCTGGTCTGCAGGCTGTACTGACCTGTGCAAAGGTCTCACAGAGCCCCAGAATTCTTCCTCTTACACAGAAGAGGCAGTGCTGTCCTGGATGCTCAACAGAGCCACTATCAACTGATCCTTAAGGACACCAAAGCTTTCTTCTCCCAGGGCCCTTGGTTTTCTTCTGTTACTGTGTTAGTTCTTCAGTTCTTTTATCAGCAGCTTGGGTTTTGGTAGTTGAAAGGGAGAAGATGTCAGAGCATGAGTTGAATGTTTTGTGTTGTTTTGTTTTTTTTTTCCCCTGAATGTTGACTAATCTGCTTTCCTCTCTTCTCTGAGATTAGTCATCTCCGCTTGAAATGCCTGTAGGAATTCGTATGGCAGGACAAAGACCACACCACATTTTAAAGAAGGAAAGAATAGCGCAGGTGATTAATCCTGAGCTTCTTTAGGGTTTTTAAGTTGCTGGGCTTTTCTAATTACCATTTGTCATGCAGGTGGTCAGAATAACAGTTTGTCTTGGCACAGATTGTGCCTGATTGCAGGCATGTCTGTAAATCCTGCATTTCAGCACTTTTTCCTGGAATCTGGTTGGAAATCTTTCTGAGTTCCCAAAATGCAAGCAACTGGTTCGGTAGTTCGATGAGGAGGACTGGGTTGGCATGACAACCCATTGCATGCTGTGAGGAAAGATTGCACCAAATGACCAGCTTCTGCCTGTTTGTCACTCCTTGTTGAGTAATATTCCCCAAATTAGACAGGCTTCTCAGATTTATTACTATTTGTCCTAGTGACTTGTGTTTTTGCTGCACTTATTTCTGAGATAGCATCAGTGCAAGAAGCATGAATGCTTGGGAGAGGCTACCTGCTGGCTGTCATTACTGTGAATTATGAGAGTGGGTGATACTGTCAGTTATGCTATAGTGCACAGTGAGAAGAAAATTTGTCTTTTGGGTGTATTTTTGTTAAACCTGAGCAGCCTAAATTTGTACATTGAACCCAAATCAGGGAATAAATGTGATAAAAAATATTCAGGGTCTGTGTTCTTACTGTTGTGCTGTTTCATAGAGAACACTCATTTATCTTTTGTTTGTTTTCATTCATTAGTTCAACATGTCTTCCTTTCCTATGTCTTTCTTGAAGTTCAGTGTGCATATGAGGGTAGGTAGAGAGAGTACTGTGCTCCTTTTGGGGTTAAAGACCAAATCTGTTGAAATCAGTGGGATCTTCTCCAGAAGATTCTGTTTCTGGTCTTTTCCTTTAGCTTGATTTTTCTTTAGGCCCAGGAGATAGAAAGAAAACATTTTTATTTCAATATCTTGGAAGCTCTGAAGAGTAATGAAATGCTTTCCTCCACCTCTTTCATTTTTAATAAAACCTCTTTATTCCCTAATCTTCCCTGTTCCTATCCGTTGTTCCCAGAAATACAGCATCTGCAATATGCACATTCTATTGTCAGTCAGCAGTTTCCTGTTGCTTTCACCCCAGCGATGAAAAAGGCTATCAAATTTTAAGCTAATGGCTTTCTATTGCTGCCAGAACACTACCAACATGCTGTTGGATCCTGTCACCATCCCCTCTGCAGTTTTGCCATTAGAAACTTTCACTTTAATAATGAGGCTATGTTGGTGGTGGTGGCTTTTTTTGTTGTGCCAACTGCTGGAATGTGAGCAATGGAAGAGGCAGAGACTGAAAAATGAATCTCTGAATTTACTTTTAGCCAGACTATTTTTTGTAGATTTGGAGAACTCTGCACCCACCTCAGGTCGGACCGTTGTGTCCCCAGACTGTACACTGAATGCTCCTTTTCAGTTAACTTTTCAGCATGAAAATATGCTCCTAAAAGTAGTAGATAATTGAAGTCTAGATCAAATCCTGCGTTTGGATGGTATCTCTTGAGAATCATTGTAGGTAGAACAGATATGAAACAGTCCTAAAAACTGAGAGAGGTAAATGAGAAGTAACTGCTTTCTGAAAGGAGAAAAGTGAGATCTCTCATCTTTATCTTTGTACAGTATAAGTATTTTATTTCCTAACCTACTTAGATAATTTGGATCAAGTGCTTGGAAGTATTGTTGAGTCTTGCAGGCACATGGTCTCACTTGGTCATTCAGCCACCACACAGTGAAAGGAGGCCCTTCTTTGCTGAAAAGAGGGTCTGAAAACCAGGGACTTTAACAACTCCAGTTAAGCTGCATTTGCATCAGCTAGAAACTGAATTTACATCATCAGCTGCTTCCAAGTACAAGAAGTTATGCTCACAGAAATGAATCTCTTAAAAAAAAGAAAAAAATATATGCTCAAGGATTTCAGTGGAGAGGAACTAACAGTTCACTCTGTCCCCAGCACCTTGTTTGTCTTGCTTTAAAGAGAACTTGGTGGTAGTTCATTTCCAAAAACAGCATGGGAGAATATGATCCTGTTTCTTAGAGCATATATGTACTTTTGGCTTCTAATTCTATTGGACACGCTTCTGTTGCACAGAAGTTTGCAGTTATTAGTTTCACTATGAGTGTTTCTAGAGTTGTATATCCACCTGGCATAGCCTTGCATCTGCCTTTTTGAAGGCATAAGTCATCAGGATATCATGCAGTGCGGCAACCAGCGTCCTGCACCAAGTCAAAACAAAACCTTTCATCTGCAAATGAGTGAAAAGCATGAAAAAGACCATGAGACCAGGAGTTGCCAGGTAGAACTTCACCTCTGGGTATGACTGTGGAGGTACAGCAGAAAAGTTCCAAATGGTCATAAATCATCTGGATTTGTTGCCTGTGCGTCAACTGAACAGGCTTAGTGTATAGATACCTGCTTCCTTTCTCCCTCATCTTGCTGCTGTCTCCTTCCTTTTTACCAGAAGATTGGAACTGGAAAGACTGTTGAATCTAACAGGGTATCAGTGCAGTACCTTTTTATTTTCTTTATTTCTCTACTCTGGACTCTAATCTGCTAAGGGATTGTTCTTACTGTGGCCTGTGTGACAAATCAACATTTTGACTCACTATCATACCATTTAACAGGGTCTTAGTGATTCTATGGAAAAGTATTTTAATACCCATCGTTCTACATTCAAATAAAGAAAATTGTTGTCCTGTAGTATGTCTCTTATGCTGCAAAGTATTCATCTATCCTGTCAGATTTTGTATGTTGGCTCTTACTTCCATCTTCCTGGTGCTCTGTCTCTTGTGATATGTCGTTACCTTCCATATGCACAATGAATGCTTTCACCTGTTACAGAGGACAAGCTAGGTGGGTCTTCCAGTTTGTGCTGGTGGGAAGTCACAGCCTGTGACATTAGCCCTGTCTGATCCTGAGGTGTGATTGCTAATTAGTTGTAGGTGGGACAAGGTTGTGTTTTTTTTTCAAGTAGGTTTGCACAACTGAGTTTTGTTTCCTTAATTGGCTAGTTCAGTGACTGTTGATGTGAGCACCTGTGATCTGGCTTCCTCCTGTTCAGCTGCATTAATCAGTTGGTGATTAAATTTAACTCTCTGTTTTATCTCAGAACACATGCAAGCATAGTTTGGTATGTTTGTGTTAATGGATAATTTTTCTAAGTAGATAACCAGTACTCAGCCAGGTGATATTTTCTTACCCTGGAATGTACACAGCTGTTTTACCTGATTTCTTTCCAAGTGTTCATTCATGCACAAGTGAATTTATTATTTCTGGCTAAGTGTTGCGTAAATGTTGTCTTCCGTCTCTGGGTTAACAGTTTTTCTCTGCTGTTAATTTTGTATATTTATACTTCAAGGTCACTTCAGTTAAGGTTTTTCTGGTAGTATACCATTACAGTAATTAACGGTGTTGTTTCCTCTGCATCTTTGGTTCATTTGTTTAAGAGAAATAATTCAGCCATGTCATAGTACTTCGCAAAATACACGTGTATACATACCTATGTTTATATGACAAGCATAGAAGCAGTGTCTGTCTTCTTAAAGTGTGCACAATGACTTTTCATGTCATGGCACTGCTGAAGTACAGTTGTTTAATACTGTAAACTATATGAACCTGAACTAATGTGAAATTTTTCCTCATTGTGTAATAAGGGCTTATCATTTTTCTGTTCCAGCATACACTGAAAGGCCCAATATGTTTATTTTATGAACATTAGCATTATCGTTACATTTTAGAATTAATTAACCTCTTATTTAAACCAACCCTTGTGAATTTGGTCTTGCAGATGTTCCCATGCATGCTTCAGTGTGATATTGAGATAGTCAGTCTTTGTACATACCAGTTTTTTTGTATGATGCTGTTAAATTATTGGAAGCTTTCTTTTCTTTTTACATGGTTGGGAAAAGTGCAGGTAAGTTGTTTGACTGGGGAATAGAAATGGACAAGGTTGTTGGAGCAATCCCAGATATGTATACGGACTGAGAGAAGAAGTCATTGAGAGAGCCACCCTACAGAGAAGGACTTGGGGGGTCCTGGTGAACAAAAAGCTTGACACAAGCCTGGGCACCCTGAACTAGTCAGTGGCAACCCTGTGCACAGAAGGGGGTTTGGAACTGGATACCTTTAAGGTCCTTTCCAACCCAGGCCATTTTATGAATACAAATGCGCTTCAAGACATGTAACAACTCAGTCAGGAACTATGTAGGTGAATGCAGGAGAGGCTACAGAGGGCATGTTGGGATGGATATTTAGTATATTTGGGAATTTTTGGAATTGGATTATATGATTGCATCTAATTTATGATACTGGGCTACAATCTATAAGGCACATTATTGAATTTAAGTGTGATTATAAAGTTATGTTTCTTTTCTGCAGATCTGTCTCAGGTTAGCCCTGAAATTGTAAATCAGTAACTTAAGAACTGAAAATGGCATTGTGGGAAATGTCTGATTTATGCTATAAAGTGTAAGAGTCAATCAAATTATCATTCCATTTGTGTGTGAGTTTGCATATGACTAAATGAGGACAGCATAAGTGAGAGGAATTGAGAAATGGGTAATAGAAGTGCTAAAGAACCTAGTAAGAAATGTTAATCAGGCTAACAATAAACTTTTAATTCAATAAAGATTGAAGAAGAGAGATATAAAACAACTGACAGTATAAGTCAGGAGATTTGTATAATCTGTTGTATTTTTCTGCTTTTTTTCTTGTTAAGTGAAAGAAAATGTTCTGTAAGTATGTTGTTCGTCAGTTTCAAATTACTGACCTTCTGCTGTCTTCTACTAATTTAATAGGAAAATAATGAAATACTCAGTATATCAGCTTAGTACTGGTTTCCTAAACAAACTCTAGTGCTTCTGTTGGGGTGGACCTCTTCCTGTGATCAGGTAGTTCTGGGACCTGTAGAGGTGGTAGATGCCCTGTCCTTAGAGACGTTCAAGACCAGGCTGGGCAGGGCTCTGAGCAACCTGATCTTAGCTGTAAGAGTCCCTGTTCATTGCAGGAGAGTTGGACTAGGTGGCCATTAAGGGTCCCTTCCAGCTTAAATGGTTCTACAATTCATCTGCCCTCCATTGTGGGTGTTTTGAGGCCTGTCTCTGAAAGCAAGTTGCTGGAATAGATGAGCCACTGTTCATTGGTACAGTGCTTTCTTTCCTCTCTTTGTTATTGTTGTTTTGTTTTATTTTGCTTTTTTTCCCTTTTCTAGCTAGAACAGTTTGTATGCCAGTGTCAGCCCCTCTCATGTCTGCTTGAGTGCTGGCAAAATGAGGTTATTGTCTTCCGCTGCAAGTTGACAGCCCTTGGAGCATAGCAGCTGGTTAACAGCACATAACATAATGACACCTCCAAGGCACTCTTAGCTGGGAGGTTTTAAAGAGCACTGGCTCCCTTCCCAGCCTCTGGAAAGCATGTATTCCTCGGGAGAAAATTTCTGTTGCTGAGGTACAGCTGTTTTTCACATAGACAATGCCTCTGCCTTTTTAAAAAGTACTGTATTTTTTCCACTAGTGACATTTCTTATACACATTTGTAATCTCATATAGATTGAATATGCTGGCGCATTCTTCAGCTATTAAGAGATTTCCCAGAAGAGCCAACGTTTCATCCCTGTGCTGGCACTGTTGATGAGCTTTGGTGTTTTTTTTTCTAACCTATTACAAAACAGTATGTTATTTCTGACAACCAGGGTTGTATGCAGAGTGGTCACTACATTCTTTTATTTGCACAGTTTTGAGCAAGCAGTCTTTTGGACGTAGCAAGTAAAAGCACTGCAGGTTGCTTGTTTGTTTGTTTGTTGTGTTATTTTTTTTTTCTCTTTTGATAAGTTGATTTTGATTAGCAGAAATGCGTGCTCTGCTAACATGCATTGACAAGGGAAAGTAGTGTGATGAAGGGAGCAGAACAGGTTGCACCACAATTCCAGATATTTCTTCATATACTGTGTTATAATGTACCTGAAGCTGAACATTATTAGAAAAGCTAGTTTATCTGATGGTATTAGATAACAGCCATACTGGAATAGCTCTTTGTTATATATAGCCTCTCATTGTAGGCTAATTCAAACCATGCAAACTTTCTTGCCTTATTTTGAGACTCTGTAACTCAAGGTATTTCTTTGGTGTTCCTGTCCATAGGAATAGTACAACAGCAGTATCTGCTGTGCTTTGTTTGCATCAGGGGAAGACCTATGAAAAAAAGTCCATATATTTGTAATGTTGATTTGTTTTCTTCTTTCTTTTATTTTTTCTTTTTATTTCCTGTTCCCAGCAGATATATGGAGTGATCAGTCATTTCAGACAGACCCAGACTTACCACCTGGATGGAAGAAAATCAATGACATTGCTGGAATCTACTACTGGCACATACCTACGGGAACAACTCAATGGCAACGTCCTGTGTCTGTTCCAACAGATCTTCAGGGCTCTCGGAAAGGATCACTCGGGTCCATTACACCATCTCCTACTCCAGAAACTGAGGTAACATGCTGTCCTGTTATGTGCTGTATACTATTATATATATATTAAAAAAAAAAGACATACCTTCTTGAAATGCCTAAGTAAACTTTAGAAAGTGAGGCCTGATGCTATCCCAAAGTGCAGGTTCTTGTTTATAATATATTGTAATTGTGTATTTTCTGAATGTTTTCTAATGGCTACGCCTCATAAAGCATCCTAAACTTTGGATGTGTAGGATAAAATCAAACATCATATCTCACATAAATAAGTTAGTGTGCGATTGATGTGAGATGACTGCAGTTGTCTAGTATGTGCTGAAACATTACTCCATTATATGGGTACATAAAATTTCTCCACGTTATAGCTATTTTTTTGCTAGACTGTTTGCAATTGCATCTTCTTTTTGGTTCACCTAGTAGGAGTGGAGTATCACACAAAGAATCCATTTGAGACACCAGCTGCTTTACAGGCTAGTTTCTATTAAATAAATATCAAGTATTCTCAAGTGTAAGCTTCTCAACATCTTGTCAGTACAAAATATCTGCACGAGTAGATCACTGTGTTGCAGTCAGTCTTTAACTAGAAACAGAAAGAAATATGCTCTCTCCTTCTACATGGGCTCAAAGAGCAATATATGATACTGCCTTTTAAAATAATCCTTGCAGGCACAGTTGAGAAGGTTGACTGATGTTATGTATTTCTATGTATAAAATAAATCCAGTGAAAGAAGAGTAGGCTTCAAAAATGGAAGCACACTGTTTACTTTTTTTTTTATGTTGAGAAGACTTCTGTGGAATGAACTACAAACACGATAACAGATTATTTTGAAATGTAATCCTTTTTTGTATTGACTTTTCAGAAGAATGTCTATAGCTCTATGGAATCAATGGAAGTCTTTGTACTAGCTTTGATTTTTGTATCAGGCAGTCTTCAGTTATTATTTTTTTTAATGTATTTAGATATTACATTTTTTCTGTTTGTGACTTTATTGATACATGCACCAGAATAACTTAGGTGAAAGGCAAGGACATTCAAGTATGTGTTACAGTTTTGATCCTGAAACTTTTATCTCTTATAGGCTTAAACATGCACATTCTTTTTTATTATTTCAGAAAGATTGCTGCCACATGTTCATAAATGCCACTCATAAGGTTGCCAAACTTAACCACCCCATTTCAGTTACGGTTCACATCAGTAAAGTGCCTGTTCACCAGACACACTGGAAATTATATCTGAGAGAGGCTCATGGAGAAAGAACACCAGTTTATATCAATCATGTAGAAAATAAGAAAAAAAAATCAGAAATACTCTGTATAAATTCCTGCAAATTCTTCCAGTTTAAATTCTGGATGTGTAAGTGAGGGATATAACTTCAACATTAAGTATTTCTTTTACTCTAGAATATGGACAACATGCGGGCTTCAGTTACGAAGTTGTAGGTGTCTTTCATGAGCATCCAGAAATCAGTTGGGTTAGTAAACTGTTGAAGAAGAATGCATATATTCTTTTGAATTATTTTTCTACCTTTAAAAATGTCTTCAATGAAAATGTTAGACCTGCTATATATATATATAATATATATAATAATGTGGCATATGTACCTTTAATCTTTTATAATTTTGCTTGCTTTAAACAGAGAATAGATGTAGCAGCACAGTTATTAGTACAGTGTGGATGTACAAAATAAGACATTTGAAGAGCTATTCTAAAATGCCATATATGTGAGTATGTGATAACTCACTTTAAACTCATTTAGATTTTGATGTGGACATGCTAATGCATTCAAGAATTTGATCCAGTCAAGCATATACGTATCTGTGTCAGGATCAATACAATATTCTGTAGCTTAAAAGATTATACAGGAAATAAACAAGATCCTGATACTTAAATTAATATGCTAATATTATATGTCAATTTTAATTGTAGGTATAAACTGAGGAATTCATCTCTTGAGGGTTTCTTCATTCATTGATAAGCTTTTAACATACCATTACTTAAATAAGTGATTTTTTTACTGTCATTACTAAGATAGTGCTCCAGTAAAATACCAGCAGATTGATAGAATTAATCTGGAAATCTGTGTTAGTCAATCTGACACAAAAGATGTGGAATTCGATCTAGAACGAGGCTCCCAAATGCTGCTATTGGCAGCAGTGCTTGTGGTGGACAGGTTCCAGCCTGAGGTTGGAGCATGTGTGTACTGCTGGTTCCCATAGAGCTGTTCAGAAGCCCATACTCTGAGCTAATCTGGCTTGGAATAGCTGCCTTAGTTCATTCCCATGGGCTGGAATTTGTATGTTTTTCTTCTGAAAAGCTTTTACATGGATGAAAATGCAGTCTAGGATTGAAGATTAGCATGGGTAGCATTTCTTATTTGTCCCAATAGGCTTGTGTGACTCCATAACAATTCTTTCATCTCTTTCATTTGGTGAAGAAGCATCAAGTGCTAGTCTTGAGTTTATTTGGGCTATTCCAGCTTTTAGGTTTGCCAAATAAACATTTAGAAACTTTTTTTGTTTTGTTTTGTTACACAGTAATGCTGTTTCTACCTTTTGTCTCGTTCCTTCTTTCTTAATTTATCTGTTGTTTATTTATTTATTTTAGCTTTGTGTCCCTGTCTCTTAAATGATGTGGCATACAGAAACTTTGTTTCACTTGGTAGAATGTGGCTCACAGCTGAGGGCAGTCAACAAAGATAGGCAGTTTTATTCCATGCCTGGTTGCAGGTGTTTAGCATGAGGAGCAACAGTGACTTAGTGTTGAATAGCAAGTTAGGAGAATTTGAGTATGGAGAAATGGTGCTGTAATGCATACAAATGGCACAAGTGGCTTTAAAAAAGCGAAACACACAAATGTGTTAGTCTTGCACAGGCTGCAAGACAATTTTACTTTTCAAAATAATCTGTAAATTTCAATCCAAACCAATTACAGGTTACACATTGTGCTTTAGGTGCTCTTCTGTTGGTAACATAACTGCCAACAGCTAATAATTAAAAAATTTCCTTAGTAGGAAAAACTGATGACTATTAATTAAGTCAGAGTAATGTTTGGGAGGAGTTACTAATGGGAATTGTTTTTCACCAATAATTGTTCTAGGGGAGATTTCCTGAGAACACTTCTGAGATGTGAGATCCATACTGTGAATTAGTGTACTGGGTACTTGGGTGCTGCTTGGCCTCAGTGCAGAGCTCATCTTGGTGGGGGGGCTATTAATTATGGGAATTCTTGAGGATTTGGGGAACTACAAAGAAGTGGTTTCCTCATAGGGAAGGGGAGGGACAACTCCAACATTAGTTGTTCCTCCCAGACTTTGCAGAGAAGGATGAAACTCAGATTGTCATGGTGTTAAGTGCACTGCTACTTTCTCAATTGCATCGAATGCCTTCAAAGCTTTTAGAAAGTTAAGTGGAAAGTGAGAGAGTGAATGGTTTGTTTTTTCTTAAAAAAAAAAAAAAAAAGAAAAGAAAAAATGCTCCTAGATTTTGCAAAAGCACTTTCTCAGCAAAAAATCTGTCTGCACTCCTTATTGACCCTCCTTCCCTTCACTCTGTTTCTCATGCTTTCTCCCTATGAAGTATTTAATCTTTACCTTGTATGTATCTTCTCCTTGTATATATCATCGTGTCGCAGTATTTCTAGTTCCAGCAGTATTAGTCTATTAACAAATGTGCCAGTCAAATGGAAATCCTTATGTTTCCCCTTAACTGCTGTTTATCAGGCTGCAGCAGCTGTGGCCAACATTCATATTCAGATTTATTTTGCTTGCTTTTAAGATCATAGTTAAATAATAATTTCATTGTTCGTTCCTAATTTATATTAACTTTCCTTGTTTCAATCATTTGTTTTGGTAAGTAACTGTTAGAAGCATGTCTTCTTTCCCCTTTCCTCCAAATGCCATGGTATTGTAATTAGCTGAAGTTTGAGGTGATCTGTTCCCTAACCCATCCTGTAAATATCAATGCTAACAACAGTGACTTGTGTTTTTTTTCTTTTTTTTCTTTTTTTTTTTTTATCAATGTGCTTCTTCCTGTGTGAATAATTATGTGTCTAGAAACAGCCATGGAGTGATTTTGCTGTACTGAATGGGGGAAAGATTAATAGTGACATTTGGAAGGCAAGTATATTGTCAGATTTTAGAACCTTTAATATTATTACCCTTGTTTCTTTGCATGGCAATGGCTGTTTTTTCCCTTTTTATTTTTCTCCATGAATGTCATTCATAACAGGCCGAAGTGAATGGGGGTATTGCTAGGGATGTGTAGCTCACAAACATGCTGCCTTTTCTGATCTTTCCACTTGGAATGGACTCAGTCTAAACTTGCAGGGCAAATGCCATGACATAACAAATAAGATGCCTGCACTAAATGAAATGCAGCTTGAGAATATATATGCATGCCTCTTTTCAACTTCAGCCAGAAGTACTGTTGCTTCTTTGCAGGGAGGATTTAATTTCCCTTTGAAATATGAAATAACATAGTGGTGTCCTTACTACTACACTGACCGAACTACCTTTATGTCTAGGACCTGCATGCAGCCACTGTGAACCCAGACCCAAGTCTGAAAGAATTTGAAGGAGCAACATTGCGCTATGCCTCCTTGAAGCTCAGGTACAATGACTCCAGAAATCCCCATAGAGTGACCAGTTCCATATGGTGCCTTGCTTAACTTTTACCTTATTTTTAAGTTGATTTTTGTTTGTTTTTTCTCTAACAGAAATGCTCCACAATCTGACGATGATGATTCTTGTAGCATCAATAGTGATCCAGAAGCCAAGGTCTGTAAGAAAATGCACTATGAGATAACAATTAAAAATTTGCAACTGTGAACATAACTTGCAAGCTGCAGAATGCCTCCTAGGCCATGAAGTTTAATACACTCCTTTTGGCTCAGTGTAGTTTGACCATGGAAGCCTAATTCTTTCAAAGGAATTTGCAGTTTAAAGCTTTATTCAATTTGGTCAGGAAAGTGTGACTGAGAGCCAAGATATTACGTGTTATAACTGAAGAGTATACTGTCCAGTGGTAAAAACTGACCTTTTGCACAAACAAGCAAGTTTTCTGTCCTAAGTAAGAAAGGGGGTTGTTGTTTGTCATGGCTTGGTAGCATCCTGGGACTTTCAGTGATGGCAGTGGCTCTTCATTCTTAAGTTTATCCCCTCTTTAAATACTCCTTGTTTATGTGGCTGCTTCAACTCTCAACTACTAATAATGAAGCTGCTTTTTAGAAAAAGTTATTTGTATTTTAGAGAACAGGGAATGCAGTCTAGTTTGAGGATAAAATTTATAGGTAAAAATGAGACTACTATGTGAAGAAACACCAGAAGTAAATCAGGGCTGTCAGTGATGTAATCTAAACTTTCTGAGAAGGTTTTGAAAGCTTGTGCACATGTCTCCAGATTGGTCTTGTTGATGGTTTGGCCATGTGCTTGCATCCATTTTTAAGAATGTATGCGAATCTCTATAATTGGAAATCCAACTAGTTTAAATGAGTGCCTTTGCTGTGCCATACACCTGCAGTGACTGACAGGAGCAGAAGCTACTTACTGCAGAAAGACAGTATGTAACAGATTTAATAATTATAATAGCATTAACGATGTATTTTAGGATAGAAAACAGACTGATCAGGGTACTTAAACGTCTTTGTCATCTTGATTATTTGGCTTGTGATGTTTAAATCAGATGTAAATAAGTTTGTTTCACTTGGCAGGCTGGTAGTTAAAAAGCAAGGCTTCAGCTGCTCTCATTATGACAGGCACAGTAAATGGAGTGGGGGAGTGATGAGCATTAGGTACCAGTCTTCAGAAAGCTGTTCCTTTCAAATGTCTTACGGTGTGGAAAGCATTTGCGAGTAGCTGGTATTTTGGTACGTCTGATTCTTTACTGGATGATTAGTACTGGGGAGGATGAGGAGTCCTTCTTGTGTGGAGAATTATGGCAGTGTTTGTGTGGACAGGCAGTACTGGTCATTGTCTCTCTCCCTCCCTGTCTGGCTAAATATTCAACTACACAATTTATGGAACTGATACCCACCCAGTATCAGTGAAATGAGATGAAGCTTGTCCACAACAACTGTCTTTGCTTCTCCTGTGTAGGCCAAACCGTGCTGATGATGCTTAAATAAGTAGTTCTAGCTGAACTCTGAAATTTTTACTGTAGTGGCTGAAAGAAACAGGGCAAGAAATATAGAAGGAATTATACATGTATTTTATGTTTATTGCATCCCTTGAGCACTAATGTGCCATCTGTCGCTGCCTGATGGGGCTGTTGTGTCGGGGCAGCAATGCCCAGGCCTGTGGTAAAGCGCAGCAGGTTGGGCCTTACTTTGCAGCTCCAGAAGCTGAGGTCAGAGCTGCCAGCTGCTGCATGGCTGTACCTTGCAGGGATGGGAAATGGGTCTGGAAGCACAAGGAAAATCTTTACTTCTGGAAAAAAACAAGGAAAGGCGGATGTGATAGGTGGGTTCCTTGCTAGCCCATTTTATCCAAGTTATTGTGAGAGTGAAAGAAGCATGATAGGATTTAAAATGACTCCTTGATAAATCAGATTTCTGGCTTCTTCAGCCTCTCTGCCTCATCACTTGCCATCACTGCACTAGTTTGAAGCTTGCTTCTGCACGACAGCAAGCACAGCCTCAGAGAAGGAAGCTTTGTAACTTATTAAACTCTGTTAGAAGAATTTGTCAAAATGGACTTCGTTAGAGAGATACTAGGGGTTTTGAATCTTTTTAAGCCTATTCACAGCAGTGGCCAGTACATTTAAAGGAAAATAAAATTAAAAATGTCTTTAGTTGTGCAGAGCAATGCCATCTTTCAGTAAAGGAAACTGTGCCACCATGTGGAAGTCTCCAGTAGTTCCCTTCCCCAAAGGTTGTCTACTTCTGTAAAGATTGTAGCATTGTAAACAAGTCAGTTTTGGGAAAAGTGTGTCATAGAATTCATGTAGTTCCTGTAAGAAAAGTTATTTACTCAGCAATGCAGTTAAGCATTCAAAATTATCAGCAAGTAGTAGATATTTTTCTATATATTGTGTTCCAGATATAGCTCTGAACTCCACATCCTTGTCAGGTTGGTACAGGTTTTCTGCACAGGACTGTAAAAGGGACGGGAAAGGGGAAGAAAGAGGAGGATGATTAGATTGAGCTTTTCAATTTCAGTGATTTATCTTTGTAGGAATTTCTTGAAGAGATGGCTCATGCTTGACAGGGATACTAATTCTGCATGTGAAACATGCACAACTGGAAATGAGTTTTGAATTGGTGCTTCCCAGGAGACACATCATAAATTTCCTGGTTAATTTATAGAGAAACCTGTGCATTCCTAATTGAGTTTCAAGGAAGGTAAAAAAAAAAAAAACAACAAAAAAAATGCTTTTACCAATTCTGGACTATAAACTCCTCTGGGCTATGTCTTTTTACACTATTTACTGTACAATATGGTGGCTATGTGTAAAAGTAGAGGAAGATGCTAAAATTTTTTGCTGCGTTTGTGCAAAGAAACCAAACCTCTTGGAAAATCTGTTTCTATCCCTAGGGATGTGATGATAAATAGAGGAGTCATGCAACTTAGTTTCTTCTAAATCTATACAGAATCAACCTGTTTAACTGGACACTTGAACCTGCCTTTATTCATGCCATTTAAATGTGGTTTTCTGCTTAGACTTAATGTAGTCCTGTATGGATTTTACAATTTCCTGTCCCCATAAGAGCTTGTTCAGCAGGGCACTACTTTCCAACCTTGCCACTTTAGAGTAGCTATATACTGATATCTAAGAATTATGAGCTGAACTACTAGGCAATTGCTTCAAAAGTCTCCTTTCTAATTTTAAAACCAGTAAATGTTCGGGATCTCAAAAGAAAGGAAGAAAGAGATTTATAAGTTTTGTATAGGTACGAGATGCTGCTAGCAGGTACTTGAATGTGATGACTTACCTGTAAGTGAACGGAAAGAAGCTGAAGACATGGAAAGTGATGAATGTGGTGATGAACTGTTAAGCATACTTTGGTGTTTCGAGTTATGTGAGGGTTGACAGACTGACTTACTGCTGTCATGAATGTGGCCTGTAAATAGCACTATTTAAATAATTTTTACAAAATACTAAGCGGCTCCCAAAGAGTGTTGCTTCTCTTGCTGTGAAGGTGGGTGTTGTGTCTTCCGGAAAGATCCCATTTCTGCTTGTTCCTTACCTTCTCCAGTAGCAAATATCCTGGCTAGACTCAGAGCCACTAGCAAATAATCTGTCTGTCCCCGTGATGATGGAGGTGAGTTGGAGATGAGTCAGATTTCTGATGCAAGTAAAGACCTAACCAGAGACAAGTAGATTTTCTCATATGTAGTAATTACAAGAAAGGACTTTCCATGTTCAAATGCATAATCCCATTCAAAATAGTTTCTGAAATTATTGGTGCCAACAGGAAGTAGTCAGCTCTTATCCAGTAGTTTCAGTCCACCTTGTACTGCATATAATCTTCTCATGAGCATATGAAGCTCTACAGAAAGCTTTAGTTGAGTCCATCTCAATTAAAATCTGAGGTTGCCACCTTCTTAAAAGGTGGATGCCTGTTTCTCAGACTATTTTAGCAGTTCTGTGTTTTCTGGCTTTAACATTTGATCAGGTTTGTTACTTTGAGTTTTTTCGAGTATTATGTAGAACAGATCTAAAATGTCCATCCATTGGGGTGCATTAAAAACAGTGTGGCCAGCAAATCAAGGGAGGTGATCCTTCCGCTATACTCTTCCCTGGTGAGGCCACATTTAGAATACTGTGTCCAGATCTGCGCTCCTCAGTTCAAAAAAGACAGGGATCTCCTAGAAGGATTCCAGCAGAAGGCCACAGAGTTGATAAAGGGTCTGAAGCATCTCCCATATGAGGGAAGGCTGTGTAATGTGGGTCTGTTCAACCTGAGGAAAAGAAGACCTAGGGAGGGATCTGATTAATGTTAATAAATATCTGAAGGAAGGTGGAAGGCAAATGGATTAGGCCAGGATCTTCTCAGTGGTATGTAGTGATAGGACAAGGAACAATGGCCTAAGTCTTGAACATAGGAAGAAATTCTCTACAAACTTGTGGAATAATTTCTTTACAATAAGCATGACAGAGCATTGGAACAGGTTGCGCAGAGAGGTTGTGGAGTCTCCTTCTGTGGAGATATTCAAGACCTGTCTGGATACCTACCTGTGTGACATATTGTAGGGTATGTGCTTCAGCAAGGGAGTTGGACTCAGTGATCTCTTGAGGTCCCTTCCAAATAATCTTGCTAGTAGCTGGAAGTTTCTTGTGGAGAGCAGAGTTACATATTTTGGGGATTAGCCCCAAGAGTTCTTACAAAGTTCTTTCTTTCAAAACTAAACTTCAGCCAGAAGAACACCTGAATGCAACTTAAGATGCGTCATTTTTAGTATTGATGGAATAGCATGGAAAACGTTATATTCAATGCATGTGGATCTTCCTTAAGCAATGTTCATGAGAATTTTAAAACAGAGGAAATGGAATACAAGTTAAGTAGTTTCAAAAATCTGTTTCCGTTTGCTATTGACTTATTTTAGACTTCCGGGAGGTAGCATGATAATTTGGAAATGTTTTAAATAAATAAAATCAGCATGAACATTTCATGGGAATTGGAAGAGGTTTGGGGTCGTGGTTTTCCCTTTGTTTCTTTCAACATGAAAAGGTGCCCTTAGCTACCTCCCCTTCTCACCTTTCAGGTAGTCATTTCAGAAGCTTTTGGAACTGAATTAAAACAGATTTTCTGTTTGAAGCATCAGTGAATAGTTGAAGAGAGGTCAGTCTCAACAATCATTATAGTAAAGCAAAAGTTTATCCATCTTTCCATCATTGCAACCTCTCAGTAGCAAAGGTGAGCAATGAGGACAGCGATTCCTAAGCTGGTTGTTTGCTTCTGAATTTGGCTGCATGCCATAAGCAGCATTAAGGCATGCTCCCAGCTGTGGAGATGCTGCAGATAAATGATGCAGGTGTGCTAAAGCATTCTGCTTCACAAGCAGTTTTAGAAACAGCAGAATGAAGCACTAAAATACATCACTTCAACTTTTTTTTAATGCCTTTTCATTTTGAATATTAGATGTTTTGAAGGATGTGTCTGTGTATTTGTTCTTTCACCGTGATTGGCACACTTTACTACTAGTATCTATTGTGTCATTAGATGATGCTATAAGTAATCATGTTATGGCGTGATGTATATATACTAACACAGATTTCCACCTATATGATATTTTTTTCTACCTTGTCCCTAAATAGTCTTGCTTATAATCAAATACAAAGATTAGTGCAAGAAAGAGGAAGAAATAGAGAGCAACTGACTTTTTGGTGATATACATAGCTACAGTAGGTTTATCTGTTACAGTATATGCATAAAATAAATATCTGGAGTAATATATTTTAATTTCTTGAGCTCTTCAAGGTGCTGTGGTATGTTACATGTCCTTCTCTCCCAGAAATCCCATGTATCTCTGGGTTCTAATTAGATGTGAGCCTGTTCTGGTGGATCAGAACATGAGTGACTGAGCAGCAGGAGAAATATGTAGGGAAAGATTTCCTTGAAACTCTTCTCAGAAAAATGTATCAAAAAAACATTCTTTGTGGGAAAGAAAATGAAAGATGCTTTAAAATTTACTGTAAATCTCCAGGTTTGTGGACCATCTATAACATCTTGAATTTTGGGATATTATCGGTATTTTATTATTTAAGATATATTGTACAGAAGGGTTATATCAGGCTGCCGCATTTCTACAGGACTGGGAAAAAAAGATGAAGTATAAGCATCCTTTTGTCTCAGGTCATGCTTTTCCATTGAAGGTATGGCTTTAAGTGCTGTGGGATCTGTGTGTGGCAGAGGTTACGTGGGCATGCAGCACTGGCTGGCTGGTGCTTCCTGCCTTCTCCTAGCAGAACTGCTGCCAGGTCACAGTGTTTCTTACTTTTTCTTATTTTTAATTAATCGTAGTTTATTCAGTAGTATGCAGTGCAGAACTGAATCAGCTCTTTCTGGGCTAACAGTACTTTGTGTATGATTTACAAAAGGCGTCCTTGAGTGCAGACAAGAAGTGGGAGCAGAAGCTTTCTCCATCATATTCACATCCCACAAGTGGAAAGTTCCTCATGCTGTTCCGTAGATCGATAGATTCAGAGTGAGGGAAGCTCCCAGTTTAGCTCAGCCTATGCTGCTATTGCTGGCCTCTTTGCTAATACACTGCTGAAATAATCACAGCTTGCAGCCCTTCATACTCCCACTGGAGACTGATTATTTTACCTCTGAAGCAATATATAGTCTCTGTCAGCTCCAGCTTTAGAGCAGGCTGTTGGCTGTGATCTGCCTCTTGAATATCTGTTCATCATGTTACTGCTACGAAGTGAACTGATCAGAAGATATTTTTGCGATTCTCTTCAATTATTCATATTAACTTGTCAGTTCCAAGTGGCTTGGAGAAGCAGCCAAGGCTAGCCTGCGATGTCACAAAGTTTATCATTCTGTTGCCTAGATTTTTAATGAAAAAAATGCAGTGTGTATTGATGTATGTATGTGTTCATGTATGTTATGCATATACATGATACATATTACATATACACAGTTTAAAAACAGCTTGGTGGGTTATTTGTCTACTGTGAAAGCTGGATTTATGGAGGAAGTTAATTTAAGAACAAATTAAAATGGAACATGATGTTGAATGACAGAGCAATGTTTAGGTAGCTCCAATATGCACATTTATTTTGGTACTGGTTTTAAGTTGCACTGTAAAGGAACAGAGGTCTCCAGTGCCAATATCTATTGCATTTCAGCAAAGAAAAAAAGGAGCAGAAGGTAATAGTTATCACTTAAGAGCATTAAAAACATGGGATACACATTGTGTGGTGATACCACATCAATCGTCATCAGGTGTGCAACATTCCGTAGCTCTGTAGTGCTGCAGGGAGGCAATGGGACCATGAATGGGGCCTCAGGCATGGAAGGCCACCAGGGCTTGTGACTCAAGGTTTATCAACTTGGGATTCATGTTCATTTGAGTCTCTTTCAAAGAATGGAATGGATCAGAAGTGAGCTAACTCACTGACTTTGGATGCTGTCATAAACATAATTGCTGCAAAAAAAACAAAAACAAAAAACAAAAACAAAAAAAAAACCAAACAACTCTTTAAAATGTTGTTTCTGCAGAGACATTCGTTTCTAAGAAATATATGCACACATTCTTCCATGCCTTATAAACTCCTACAAGGCTTATCTTTGCAGACAAAGAAAATGTGTGTTTGTTGTGGCCTCTTTTGTGTGTTGAACATACAAATTGTGCTCAAATTAGGCTACAGTTCAGTTATTCTATGAGATAGACCCTAATTTGAGCATTATTTTAACAATCATCCTTTGTTAGTTACTGGTGAACAAAGTGGCTGCCTTTTCTTTACAGAGGAAGCGTATTTGTTATTTCACAATATTAAAATGAAACTCAAAACACCATTAGTAGCTCAAAGCAAAGTCTGTGAACCCATCTCTTTAGGATATGAGTCAAGGTAACTGCAGAGCATCTGAAATCTAAGCCTTTTTGTTTTTTGCTGAGGTGAGGTGAATTTCTTCTTCAAAACTATATTTAGCAAATGGGTATTAATAGAGAATAATAATGTCTATTCCATTTTGCTCAACTGGCTATTTGATTCAGAAATACTATAATGAAAAGAAATTGGGATTCATAAAAGTCTTGAACCAGCACAATGGTCCTGCAGTGCTTTCTTGCCATGATAGAGCACATCTGACCTCTGGCTGTGAGCCAGAAGGCACCACTGAAACAAATATTAAACTTGAAGAGAACCACTGCTGTCAGCCTACGTGTTGGTGTCTGAGTGTCAGGAAAAAATGAGACTGTAGTGTCTTGGAGGAATGAGCCAGGGACTGTCAAAGCAGAGAGTTCAGTACTGACCTGCTCCAGAGATGTAATTTATTAAAAAGGTTTATTTATAGTGTTATTAAAGCCCTCACATTCACATCTTGCTTCACAGAAGTTGAATTTACTGTTGTCTGCTTTCAATAGCAATTAATATTTCTTAATTCTGTTGTGATGTACACTTGCTTTTGTATGATACGCACATTTTCAGCAATTCAGATAATACTGCATGGACTGAAAGGTAGAAATGTTGACAAACCTTAGTAGTGTTGTTTTGATAGTGCAGTTTGAATTGTTGGTAATTCAGAATTTTCATGTGACAACTGCATATTTCTGTGAGAAAATGGATATGCAGCAGTCTATTCATATTAATTGAAGTACTTGCTTGTTCATTAATTGCATAGCTACATCTCTTTATTCTTTTGTTACTCAGCTTAGCTTTGATCATTTCCAATACTTTCATGTGAAATCAGTGCATTTTTCTGGATGCGTAGCTGGCAAATATATTGGAACATATTTATTTTCCAGGATACAGTAGCTATATGATATTATGGTATTTCGTCTTCCCAAGCATAAAGCAATGTGTTAGTTTGCTTTACTCTTAAAGACAATGTAAGTGGAATTTTTGGAACTGTGTTGGCCGCGTAAGAAGCAGTTAATGACGTGACCTACATGCTGCAGCGCAGGCACGAGTCTGCTCAGTGGCCTGTGATAAAAGACCTTATTAGATGCTGTAATGATTTACTCGTATGTTTGTCTGCAGACAGATATAACCTTTAAAAAGGAAAAACATGAAGGGAAACAAAAGAAAATTGGCTCAAATTAAAGTCCCGTAGAAGTGGAGGAGAAATTAATAGCGTAGATTTAAATCCCCAAGGAACATGCATTCAAACGTAGTTTTTCACAGTGGATAGCAGCAGCTGTGTGATCTAAAACCAATTAATCTGTGTTTTAGGCACGTCCCTTAGTTTGTTGTTCTCAAGCTGATGTTCTAATGCAATTTTTCCTTGTCATGGGAGGATCTTGTCTACCAGTACCCTTATGATCTGTCCAGTTTTCCATACTACTCTGACTTAATTATCAATTCTTGCATAATTGATCTCTTGTCCTCTGCCTAGCGGAGGATTGTATTTGCTTTAGTTTTCCTAATATTTTTTTTTCTAACAGTACCTGTTTAGCACGACGTGAGGCAACAGATACAATGTGCTGTTTGCCTGTGTGCAGAGATGCATCAAGGGTCCACGTACCTGGAAAAGATCTCCCTGGGGTTCCCATTGGAAGAGCTCTTGTGGAGCAGGATCATACCTGGTGGTGGAGGGCTCTGTGACACCAAAGGGCAGGAGCGTGAAACACAATTCACTGAACTCATTCAAACCTCAGCCTGGGAGGATGTTTCAGGGCTGATCTGCACTGCCAAAGAGGTTTACAGTGTTTTTACAGAGTTTAGATTACAGCGTTTATGAGTTTGGTTCTTTGACTACAGGCCATTAACACTAATCAGAATGTTAATTAGATTTGCAGCTATGCAGACATATGCTTCCTGGAGCTGGAAAACTGAGTGAGGAAACTGTGTTTTCCTTTGCTCACCTGTCTCTTCGTGGGGCAGAATACGTTCAGGTGACTGTCTTTTTCTTCCAAATGCCCTATGCGCTACCTGACAGGAAATGTTAAGTGTCCTGCTGAGATGAGAGTACAAGATTGTTGCCATACTGTGATTTAAACATTTGCATTTAGCTGCCTCAGACACGCAGTGCTCATGGTAGTGTCTTTGATCTTTCCCTATCCCAAACCAAGCATAAAGCAATGTCCATGTGATCCCAATACAGTGTACCATTCCTAAGTCTGTCTGTCGTCCTGCTGTGTTCTTCAGCTTTCTTTGCTTTGCTTCAGACCTAGTTTTCTTAGCAGCTCTTGGAAAGAATTTGGGGACAATGGATTAACACAGTCAGGAAAATCATGTTCTATTCATTTAGATACATTTTCCAAATTGTACTTTTTAGAGATAATGCAGAGTGTCCTGACCTGGCAGTGAAAATGGTATGATTTTATTTTGTCAGTTAATTGTGAAAATGTGTAACGTGATATAAAGGCTACTCGTTTACTCCCTGTGAGAGAAAAAGAGGGAATCTACTGTAGGCTAGAAGTTAGCATCTGGATTAACTTGAAATCATGATTTGCCAATAATTAGCTGTGAGCATTGAGCAGGGGTACTTAACTAGCTGAAGTTACCAGGGATGGCTGCTTTAATGAGCTCATCAACTCTTCAGCTTGGATGGCTGTGACTGCACACATTATTTCCAGGAGAAAAGAGGGCCCATTAGCTGAGCTCACTCAGCTCAAAGGCAGCACTTTCTCTCTTGGCTACTAAGCGTAGTTCATGGGAGCTGGGAAACCATGTTATGGTGCTAAGAAAGCAATGTTGCTGTCACTGCTAACTCAGCTGACCCTAATTTAAGAACTAGGCCATACCTGAGGGGACAGACTGAGTGGACTGTTTGTGCTGGTTTTTGTTTTCTTTAAAACAAAAGAGAACCTCTGAGCCAAGTAATTAAGAAAACAAGCTAAATCCTAGCAAATCTATCAAACAAACAAGTAAAACACACAGTGGATCTTTTGTAAGATTTTTAAAGGTACTGGCAGTACACAGAGATTGGGATGTGGCATGCTTAAAGCCACTTTTTCTGCCGTCCCCTTTGTATAGGTGTGTGTGTATATATATATATACTTGTATTGTCTATTAGGCTGATGATAAATGAGTTGTGGTATGTAACATACGTTACTCATATTATTTAGTTCAGAAATCTGCATGAAAGTCTACATCTGAGTCATACCAACATGTGCGCAGTTGGAGTCAACCAAGATGAAGAGTTTTCTTTTTCAAGTTTGTTTGGAGCAAAGAAACACTTGTTTGGGTATGCTGAAGGCCACGGGCATTGAGCTACTTTGTAGGCAGTGTTGAATCTTTCTTGGTTTTACTAAGAGGACTCCTTTTTTGTTTATAGAGGTTCTTTCGGAAATTGGCTTTTTTGATAAAATTGTAAGACAAATTTGCTTAATGGTAAGAGCTTCTTATAAAGCACATAAATAAAGACTTGCCAGGTTTCTGAAGCCAGCTGGTTTCCTCATGTCTACCTGGCCAGGAAACACTGGGAGAGACTGGAGACAGGAGGATCCAAACCCTTCACATGAAGGGGGGAGTACATGGAATGGACAACAAGAGAGTCCCATTCAGCTCGCTCTGCTGTCATGACAGTGAACTACAAAGGGAAAGAAATACAGCAGGTACCAGCACTGAAGAATTTAACATGAGAATTAAAGTGCCCAAGGGGGGGGAAAAAACAGCAAACAGTTCGCCGTCTTTACTCACAAGAAGTGTCCTTGCTGTTAACTTGAAGTGCTTAAGATATTGTCTGTTCAGTACAGCTCTGTTTATCTCTGTAGTTTGAAATCAGCTTACAAATCACAGGTATTGATGAGATATGGAGAATAAGAAGGAAATAATGTGTTTATTATATACATTTAGTTTTTTACTTCCAAGCTGATTTAGAAAATAATTCTCTGCTAATATTCTGTGATGCAGTGCAGTAGTGAAATACATATTAAAAAAACACACGCACAGCCACCTTCTGTCACAGTAAAAAAATCTGTATTTAAAAAGCTTGTAAATATAAATATTTAATACCCCAATGGGCTTCACAGCACTCCCAGCAAGATTCATGAGCATCTGATGTGCCAAAAATAATTCTGCAGTCTTACGATTGGGTGACCTTAATAACTGCTAAGAAGTGACTGACTGAGTACCTTGTGTAGCCCTGAAGTGAAGAGAACCCCTTCAGTGGTAACCCCCCCCCCCTCCATTATCTCCTCTTTTACTTTCTCCCTCATCTCTTTTTTGCCCGAAAAGTCAGTGCTTTTGTGGTTTTCCAGCAGCCTGGGTCAGGCAGCAGGCTGCATAGGAGGAGAATTTGCATGTTAGTTCCCTTGTTTCTCTGGGAGGGGCCCAGGGGTGGAAAGCTAATAAAAATGTGGAGGCATGGGAGTTTTGATCTTTGTTGTCTGGTGCCTTAGTTGAGATGCATTGCTGTATGTGGTCAGAGTAGTTCCAGAGGTGCAGGAGGCAGGCTGCATGCTGACCTCTCAGCACTTATTAGGAGAAAACAAATGAACATTCAACATTTGTTTTAGCACCACATGCTGATTTCTTTACTGCATCTCAGAGCAGCACTGGGCACTAAGTGTTGGCCTCTACCATCACAGGGTCAGCATTATGCCCAGACCTAACAGGGAATCAGATTTCCTGAAACAGATGTGAGTCAGTTCACCAGAACAGCATAGGATTTAAGGACAGTGTTACATTTTGAAAGAAACATGTCAAAGCAGAGTACCAAGGACTCAGTACTAATTAGTGTCAATTCTTGATCTACTTTGGAAAAGGGAGGCAGAGAGTGAAAAAAACACAATGGCAGATTTTCAGTGATTAATTCCAAATTGTCTCAGTTCTGCTTTTATAACACATGCCCCAAAGTCCCACTTCTCCACAGGCAGCATCATGGTTTGAATGTAAGGAGTGCAGCTTCATGTCAGTATGGGACACCATCTACTCACTGACTCAATTAAAAAGCTTCTTTTTGTTACTCCAGCAAAATCAGAGTGAAAAGATGGGATAGGATTTGATCTGTTGCCATATAAACACCTAGAAGGTAGCAGGAATTGCATATTGGCTCATGAATCTTTTAGGGACCATCACAGAAGTGAGGCATATCTGTTAGGAAGGTACAACATCTGTTGTGCATCCTTTGCTGGCAGCTCATGGCAGCTTGAGAATGAGGGTACTCACTGTGTTCTCTGGGTCAAATCTTGGTCTTATACACAAGCTCCCACTGATTTAGCATTAAGCCTATCTTTTAGCCATGTTAAAACCTTGAGAGCAAATGTGGTTTGGTTTTGTGCTTGCTTTTCAAAACTTAAGTTTTTTTTACTCTAACCTAGGAAATATAGGGTAAAGATAGTGCCATTGAATTTCTCCCATTCTGTTTTGCTTGCAAAGAGCACCATATGTGCAAAGTGATATCGCCTTGGATTGTTCTGCCAACTCAGTGCTCTGGTTGGCTAAACATCCTTCTGCTTAAAAAACTATGTAATTAGACAGTTTTGTTTTAAAGGTCATTTTTAATTTCCTCTAGAAAAAAAAGCCTGTTTTTTCGTTACGATATTTTATTGCTTTGTTAGGGTTTTGAATTTGTTATTGATAACTACCTTACTTAAACTTACTGTAAAAGTGATTGCTGTAATCTACAAAAAAATAATATTCTGCTTAAAAGGTAGACAGTGAGATAAACTATGAGTGTGATTTTCACAACATACATAGTCTACTAGCTCAAGATGCTAGCTAAAATTTCCTTTCTACTCTATCTATAGCTAGGCTTTTTCAATTATTCCTGTGTGTGTGTGTCTCAGCAGTCAATGTGTATGATCCATATTGAGACATTTTTTGGTTTCTTTTTTAGTGCTTTGCTGTGCGCTCTCTGGGCTGGGTAGAAATGGCAGAAGAAGATCTTGCTCCTGGAAAAAGTAGTGTTGCTGTGAACAATTGCATCAGACAACTCTCTTACTGTAAAAATGACATCAGAGACACCGTTGGCATTTGGGGAGAGGTAAGAACACGTGAACTTCAGTTCTTGGAATACGCCTCTTCTAAAACAACTTGAAAGAACATCTCTAAAGGCAAATATTCCCATATTCTGTGTTTAGATTTCCCTATCTGTTGGAAAAGTTCAAGGACAGTGCTGAAATTTTTGTTCCAAACTGCTCAGGGCAACAGGTACCCCCAGACACCTCCCTATAATGTTTACATCTTGGAAGCAGAGTTGTGGATATATAAGCAAAACTGTTGAACCCAGTGGAATCCTCCTGGCCAGAGGTTTTAGAGCAATGCTCTGGAAAACATTTTCACATGCTTCCCAGTGACAAAAGGGCTTTAAGGAAACTCAGACTGTTGTGACTGTGCTTCTAGCATGTCTGATAAGATTGAGAATGATGGATAGATGGCTTTTTAAGATGATTACTTGTCAGTCTTTCAGAAGGAAATGAATTTCATTAATCTCTCTGTTGTTTCCCCTCCAGTAGCTATTGAAAGTGTTGACCAATGGTCCTCAACTTTGACAGATGTCAAATTCCCACAAACTGAGGAAAAAGCTCAGTACTCTTACCACACTCTTTGCAAATTTGAAATCCCATCCATTTTTCAGATGACAGATCTTTAGTCAACTTGAAATATATCAATTTGAAGTCATGTTTTACTTTGTTGTAAGTGTTAATATTCACATTTTTCCAGATTCTTCTCTGTCAGTCCCATTGGTCTTTATTCAAAACTCCTGCCAGTTTTCAAGCCAAATTGGTGAAAAGTTGTGTCCTCTTGAAAGGAATTTTCAATTAATTTTCATTGTAAAAGTAAATATTAGCAGAATGAAACAGTAGAGACACTGTGCTTGAATTGGTGGCCCCTGAAGTAAATTGTCATCTTGATTTTTAAAAGAAATCATTACAACATTTTTTCTGCTGACAAGGTAATATTTCAAGAGCGATTGGAAGAGGCACAGTTTAGAGAGAAATGTGAAAAGCATATGGTTATCAATGACACATCAGATAGAACACATACAGCAGAAATCTATCACAGAGCTAGGGCTGATGACTGCACATAGGGGTTTTAAGATTGCCTCAAGATTTATTTTAGCTAAAATGTAATGAAAGTGACATTGAGACTAGAATCATCCCGTGTTTTCATGATTAAAAAATCAAGAAATAGAAAATGAATAAAATTCTGCCCCTACAGAAGCTTTGTCACTGGCTTTAAGGTGAGATTTCATACCTTCCTGTCACCTTTGAAAGAAAGTCTCTAAGTTTCTAACTTCCGCAGTTCTCTATAATCTTAAGAAAAAAATGCAGCTCATCTGTTTGTGTTCCTACTTTGCCATGCATTACATCCTCCTACCTCATGAAGTCACGTAATCAAGACTTACTGTTGCTATTGGCCCATATACCACCATACACAGCACCTCCCTGAAAGCTGTTGGAACTGAGACTTCCCTATATTCACTTTTCCTTCCTGTGAGATCCTTCCTGTGACAGCCATCCTCAGTATGGAGCTTCAGGTCTCTGCAGCTCTTTAGCCATCTGAGACAGTCAGGTTCGAGCTCCCCATGTGTCTGAATCATTTCTTCCTGCTCTGTGTGGTATTTCCATCTTCAAAATAGCTTTAGTATATAAAGCAACAAAACTTAGCAAAATAGATTGCTTGTGGTTACAGCTCATCTATCCCTTGAGCACTGCAAGGATAATTGACTTATGTTACTTATCTGTCCATTTTCTGATCTTTTTCAGCTAATTTGGATTTCATTTTATTACCATAATCCTAGTGTATTTTGCATCATGAACAGATTTTACCTTCTTGTAATAATTTCCTTCTGGAATAGATACATAAGTAGAAAATAGGTCCAAAAAGCAATCTTGTAACACTTGATAACATTCTTTGCATAAACCATTTACTGCTTTTGACTTCCAAGCATGTTTCTTGTTCTTTTTCTTTGTGGTTCATCTGTTTTCTTATTTGGTTCCCTCCATCATTCCCATTCACCTATGCTATTCTGGCTTATTTTGTTTCACATGTTTTTGTCCCATTTACACACATGATTATTACAAATAAACAACATCTTTGTGTAGGCACCTAGCCATGTACCAGCCCACATCCTCTCCCACACCCTTCTCAGTGTATGTGTTACAAGCTCTGTGTCAAAGCTCCCTTCGAATGTTCATTAGGGAATCTGGGGGTTGTGATCAGCTCCACACAAGGCAGAAAGCAAAAGCTGGGCACCTATGATTCAGCATCTGTGGTTCACCACCTTCCCCCATCACTGGGTAGTGTCTGCCTCTGGCTGAACTGGCCTTGGGACCCTGGGGTCAGGGTGATGTCAATGCATGTCACATAAAAACACAAAAATCAGACATCATTAAAACTTGAGCCGCAGTAAGCAGGCAGAGAGGTTTCTGTGTCACTGAGGTGAAGCAAAAGGTCATTTCTGAAATATTTGTCTGTGGGAAGTCAGAGCCTTTCCATTCTTTCTGTTCATTTATAGATTCTGGCACAATAGAAAAGAAACAAATTACTCCATATTTAGCTCATAGTTCCCACCTTTTTAGCAGCCGGAGCTTGTCTTAAGTCTCAACAATGCGTCCAGGATCATTTCCATGAGGTTCCACAGTCTGCAGTCTCTGAGAATTACAAGATGTGGCAGAAGAAGCAGCAGACTTCTTGCAGATGCTAGTGGTAGGAGGAAGATTAGCATTTGTGAATTAGCATCAAAAGGAAAATTGCTTCTAAATTTGTTTCCTCTTTGGGAATAAGCATTCTCCTTGTTCTTTTGCACCAGAAGAGTTAGGGAGAAACCCTAGCTCCAGGATTCTGCAGTCTCTGGCAGAATTCTTGTTCATTCCTTACTGATAGATTTTAACCTTTAAGTAATCCTTTAAAGAGCATCATATATTTAAAAGCCACCATACGAATTGCTGTCTGTTCCCATGGCCCATTGACTAAATTTTTTGGAAACAAAGCACACAGTATGTGAGAATGGGAGCTCTGCCCTAGGTGTTTATGGTGGTTGATGCAACATGGTTCTTCTTTGAAGGAATGTACTGAAGATGGGATAAACAAATAATTTGTTGAATAACTCACTAGCTTGCATTGAAACGAGTCAAACAGTTGCATTAGAAAGTTAGCTTTTTGTGATTGGGATGTTTTAAAAATACAGTAGTAGCAGAATAACATCTTAGGTTTTTTTTCCACATTGGAACTGAGCAAACAAGTGCTTTTGGAACAAGCTGAAATTCGGCATCAATTTCAAGAGGATACAAGGCTTAACAGTGTAGGCATAACTGCTTAATCCCAATCAGTTTGAGAGGAGGGACGTGCTCTATAACTATACATTTTCTGGATTTGCAGGGCAAAGACATGTACCTGATACTGGAAAATGACATGCTGAACCTGATTGACCCCATGGATCGTACAGTTCTTCATTCACAGCCCATAGTGAGCATCAGAGTTTGGGGAGTGGGTCGTGACAATGGCCGGTGAGTCTGCACTCTCTTTGTTCCTACTGACTTTGTGCTTTTTGTGTCTTGCTGACACCAAGTACAGATATGCTAGGAGTAAGATGGGTTTCAAACCTATTTGTTTTATTGAGTAATTGTGACCCAGAGGCAATGAGGGGATGGGTAAATTCTTTTTCTTGCTCATGCTTTTTTTTTTTGTTGTTGTTTTGTTTTTTGTTTTTGTCTTTTTTTTTTAATTTCTACTTTTCAAGTGTATCACTGATACCCTGTTTTGTTAAACCCATGTTGAGAAAGCATTTCAGATGAATTCAGCTGTATGCATAAAATTACACGTGCAACTTTACTTCATTCATGTAATACTTTTTTACATTAAACCATGTTGTCAAATATGGCCCAATTTTTCACATGGCTCCTGATTTTTTCCATGACTTCTATGTGTTTGATTCCACTTTCTTGATGTATTTGATTTGATTAAAGGAAAAGTTTGATTCCCTTGTCATAAGAAGCAATCCCAAATGCATGCTTCAAGGCCTTCCTGAACCGGAACCTGTGTTCCACTAGCTCTTGTTCGTGACTGGTCATTTGGGAGCAACTTTGCTTTCAATGTAACACTGGCTGTAGGAGCAGGATTGTGAGGGTGGCTTAGAGCAGGATAGCAAGTCGTTTCCCTGTTCCAGTCAGTGTTTTGATCTGTCTAAAATGTTTCCATTCACATAGAGCAATTCCAGAACTTTCAGACCGTACCCATTCCAAGTAGTAAGGATTGAGTCACAGTAAAGAACTGCTGCTTTTTGTGTCTGTGTTTAATTATTGGGATGGTCAGTGTGAAAGTGTCATTTTTTGGTCTCTGACTTTTGACAAAAATTATCACTTTAAACCTGATTTTTTTTTTTTCCAGCAAAAGATTTTGCGAAACAAAGTTTCTGATTATTTTCAGTTAAATTTCCAAAAGGAAAGATATTGTTTTTGTGTCACGATTTCTTCTTTCTAAACTTCTTGCTTCTACAAATGACTGGTGTGGATGTGTTCATTATTTATTTATTTATTTTACTGTTTTTCACTTCCACTGCTGCAGATTTTTGAGAGATCTAGAAGAGAAAATCCAGTTTGAAATGGTGGGAAGTAAAGAGCTTTTTACTTCTTATGAATAAACCATTACAGTACTTCGTTTGCTTTAGAAAATGAGTGCACATTTCCCTTCAAGTCAGATTTTGCAGCAGCTTGCTTTGGTCAGGAAATAAAGAGCATTTTAAGGAACATCTGAATGTGATGCAGCTTAGGAAGCTAGCTTTGCTTTTTATTAATATTTTTGAAGCATTTTCAGTTCTCTTTTAAAATACTTAGACTTCTTTGGAAAATAATTGGAAAATCATTTTGTTGTGGTTATAAGATATTGTGTCACGTTTATCCGAGTTGAATACTTCTAAAGGCAGAACTAGTCATAGAAACGTTGATGTTGAAAGGGGGTGTCTAAGAGAAGCATGCCTTTTGCCTCTAAATGTTAATGTAACCCCCATCAGTAGGACAGCAGCTGGTGGGGAACATTGTGTGTGCAGGTCAGACCTACAGATTTACCATGTTATCCTCCAACACTGATGAGAAGCTATGCATGAGTAAGTAGCATCTCTGATCCCTGCCTTGTTTTGTAATGTATTTGTGGACCAAAAATAAATTTCAGTTCTGTTAAGATTTCTGCAAAAACTCATCTATCTAATAAGAAAAAAAGTCCTTGTTGTAAGAAATAGGTGTATGAAGTATACATCCAAGTTAAAAACAAACAAACAAACAAAAACCCTAGCAAACCTGTTCTTTTTCTTAGTCATAACATGTAAAAGTTTCCTTCACTGTTTTCACAACATTAACAGAGAACTAGTGGTAGAATAGATAAGATAATCTTTTCTCTTGTTTTCACCATCAGAAGAGGGATTGGCCAAATTGTATTGAAGCTGAACAAGTCATATATATATATATATATATTTCTTGTCTGATTGCTTGCAAACAGCAAGAAAATATTGCTTCTTTTTGTGGATTACTTTTCTGGGAAGCTGAAAATATCTTACTTTCTGTTGTGAAACTCTTCTGGAAGATGTTGCACATGTATGTTGTTTATTAGCTACATTCTGTATTCCAAGAGACCACATAATAAAATTTAATTAATTTGTTCTGAAAAGTAGTTTTAAAATTTTTAAATACTATAGAAATAAATGTTTTCCTCTATACTGACCTTTCTAAAACCCATAATGATCCACCAGCCCTCATTTTGAACTGCGTTTTACTTGTAGTAAAATAGGGATAGATTTTGCTTTGGAAAACGAAAAGGTTTTCTAATAACACCTGACCAGATGATTTTCTAAGCAATGCCATAATGAAAGATTGATGAAATAAGGCGATCTGCTGATGAAAGTTTAATCTGAGGATATGTCTGCTAACTCACCTCAGGCAGAAACATCTACTGGAAGGCTGTAATAATTTCCTCTGTGAGGTACACTAGTATCTTGACCTCTAAAGTTACTTTTCTTTTTTTTACAAGGGTTGTGTGATAAGCAAAAGCTTCATTGTTCTGTTGACCTAAGCTGTGTAGTGATTTTGTGTTTTGAAAGGTAGCATTCCTCATTTCCAGTTAATCACTTAGTAAAGTATATTTGACCTTAAGAGAGACCAGAGTGCCTTGGTAAAATTGTGAACAAAAGCAGGTTTCTGCAAGAGAAGCTGGTGGTTATGTATGAAAGTGTATGTAGACTCTAAGCTCCAGTGTTTCATATGCAATATGGGCGTTAAAAGAAAAGAAATATACTTTATCTGAACATCCTTTTGGTAGACTATTTCTTAGGTGGGATGATGTTTTTTTAAGAGTAAAAGCCCATTGTACTTTAACTTTACAGCCTTCCTCTTCTGTTCTATTTTTAAAAAGAGCCATGACATTTCATTTAATATTACTTGGAAATAAGAGAAAAATCCTAGTATTTGCGTTAATAGTTTGATTTCCAGATCAGTGACATAACTGCTGCATGAAGAATTTGTGACACCCCAGGTGTGTGAACACATTTCTCTGTTCATGCACCAGCACTGCCATAGCACAGCCTGAATCTGCTTTTCTGGTGTGGTATGTGTACTTCTCTAGAGGCAGAGAAGGGAGGACAGGTGCTCTTGATTCATAAGTGATGGTTTGTGATCTTAGGGACAATGGCTAGAGAGTGCAGAAGTGTTGTGCTCCCTACTCTGCCCTTAAAACACTGATTTTTGGCAGCTGGTGGTATTGAGGAGTTGTTCAACTGTGTGGAAATACATTGCCCCACTTCTCTGAACCCCTCAGGGATTCCTGGCTTCACACAGGACAACCCAGAATTCAAACTCTATGTCTGAGAGCATTGTCCAAATGCTTCTTGATCTCTGGCAGCTCAGGACTATGACCACTGCCCTGGGGAGCTTGTTCCATGCCCTCTGGTGAAGAATATTTCCCTAATGCCAACCTGTCCCTCCCCTGACACAGCTCCATGCCATTCCCACAGGTCCTGTTGCTATCAGCAGAGCTCAGTGCTGCCTTTCTGCTCCCCTTGTGAGGAGCTCTAGGCTGTCATGAATGTGAGCTAAGAAAACTGCTAGAGATATGTGAGTGGGAAAACAGGGCAAGCTTGTGAAAAGGTGAGGAGGAAATGGACTAAAGCGATGGCTCAGATTCCTCAAAATATGGGAATTAAAAATAATACCTTGACTTTTCAACAGCTGAACAAAAATGGCCTGATATCAGAGGTGTTTAACAGATACACTGTCAATTGATGTCAGTGGAATTTGTGTGTATTAAATATGTTTGAAAATCGAGTGGCTAAATACAGATCTGGGAGTCTTTCTCTAGACACACAGATTTGAAATTTCTTGCTTGAACAGCATTTTAGTTTTAATAGTGAGAGTATGTCAAGCTAAGAGGGATGGAGATGGATTTGGTCAAGAACTGGATTGTTTGAGGACAGAAGGCAGCTGAATGGGAAATCTGCAGGCTGCTCTGCAGCAAGGAAGGGTAGCTGCCTAATGGGGTTATAATCCATATTTTCTGGCTGAGGCTGCACATTTTCACAAACTACCCGAGCCCCACTACACATCACATTGTATAGATGTGAGATTTTAGGAAGGATACCTGGCCTTAATTGAGGGAATTTAAAGCTTAGTACAGACAGCAAAGGTCAGGTTATGGTGCTTGGAGTATCCTGGTGTATGTGTAATTTATCATGTTCCTTTTCAGATAATATTTTCAGAAAATATCAGAAAAAGACAATATTAGGCTTCAGCAATGTATTCAGTGATGCGACCTGTAAGAGCTTTGTTCAGGGAGGTGCTGAAGGTTTGCTTTCCTTTAGAGCTGATGATTGAAAACTTAAGTGTGCTCTGAGGTCAAGTCTTTCTTCAGTTCCCTGAGAGAAGCTTATCGAGTTGTACGAGATAACAAGTAATAAACTTTCTCTTCCACATTAAAGGGACATGGTCAAGAAAAGCTGAAAATAAATTAAAACTGAGATGGTGTATGCACCTGCTTTTCTGAAAAGATAACACCCTTCAAAGCATGTGTAATTCCAGCTGAACTCTTCAAACTCAAGAGACACCACGAATCAATACTACCTATTCCCCTTGGTCTGCGTAACCTTGGAATAAAGGACAAAAAAAGAAATACAGTGAGGAATTGTGCAATAGGGCATAGGTGAGGGATTACACAGGAAGAAAAGGACTGCACTGGCTTTTCTGACCCATACTCTTTGCTGAGTTTTGTAAGTAATCTTTTCCTTTTTCCTTTTCCCTAAGCCAGTTGTATCTGAAAATCCTTTTCTGTATATTTTGATAACATTTTCTTCTCACTAAACAATAGTTTAGGTGATTATCTGCACAAAGCTTCAGTTAATGTTCATAAGACCTGACATTACTATTTGCAAGTGCAGTGCTTTGTAGGGTGATAATACGACACGACTGTGAAGGGGATGTAGTTAAGCAGGTGCAAAAAGCTGTGTGTGCATTCTTACTTTGATTGATGAAAGAGGTTTATTTTAATTTCAGGATTTAACCTAACAGATAGAGTAGATTGAAGGTTAGTTAAAATGCTGCCATACTATCTTGAAGTAAGCACCTGTACTTCTGCATTGATGTAGTTTCGTATTAATAGTGGCTTAAGCTGTGTGTGGGCAGCATCCCTATATCCATTCTGCGTAATTCACTAATGTGATGAGAAATGATTTTGTGTGACAGTTGGGGCTTTAAGGATGAGGTGCTTATGACTGGTGAATTCTCCCTTTGATAACAGCTGAGTAAAAAAGGATATGCTTAGGGAGAATCTTGGCCACAGAGCTATAGATATTTGGTAACCTTTGAAAAACTTAAATGCAGAAACAGCAGCTCAGAAGCACAGCAGCAGTGGATTAGCAAAAGCACAGTGAAGTGTCACACAGCAAGGGAATTGGGACAGGCCCTAAAGAGGAGAATTGTGAGGATTGCTATGGGAGAGGGCAGGAATGGAGAGAGGGGAGCAAGAGAGCTCAGGATGGTGCTGTGGCGCTGCCTTGGGAGGAAGTGAGAAAAATGGCAGGAGGCTGCTCTTCTCATTAGGAAAAACAGCCTCCTAAGAAGTGTTGCTTGCTGTTATTAGTGGCTGAGTGTGACCAGTAGTGCTTAGTCAACTTAAATAGAACCCTGATTAAGTATTTTATTATAGAGTGTCTTTAATGTTCTGTATGTTATAGAAGTAGCGGGAAATACTGCGTGTAATTTGGGAATTGTATGTAGTGCTTCTTCTGGGAGTCACACTTGATGACAGTGGGAACCATTGAACTGTTAATCTTTCTCACAGTGAATTCAAATAATATATCTAAGCTGGGACTACAAATAGCTACAGTGATGCAGCCAGGTTATCGCAATTAGTAAAAATGATGGCGTACTGACTTAGTGCCTGGTTTACTGTGTTCCTCCAAATTTGTGCTAGAAAATCTCCACACACTTGCTGTGATTCCAGCTATTAAACTGAAAGGGATACAACCAGGGTAATCTGTGTGGTAGCCATTTAAGTTTGTAGGTCCCTTGATAGTAGCTGGGATGCCTGTGAAGCTACTGTCTGCCATTTTGATGTGGGAATCTGATACTTTCTTCTGTTATTCTTTTCACTGTATGTTAATCAAGCAGACCGTTATGCCCAGGCTGGATTCTTGTATTTATCTGCTTTAACTCCATGGCAAAACACTGATGCAAGTGATGCAGACTACAGCAGCTGCTTTCTCACTCCATAGCTGTGAGCAGAAAGCATCCTGCTTCCAGGCACTCTGCCTTTCTTGTTTTCATCACCCAGCTAGAAGCTTGGGTCTTAAGTGATTTAAAAATAATTATTTTACTTTGCCTTGTCCTGCGTATGGGTGCATGTGTTGCTTCCTCTCAGCAGAAACTATGCTAACACAAAGTAGCATCCTCTTTCAGAAGCCGGCAGGAGTCAGTTAAGGTGCCTGCCCTTCACCTGCAGTGGCACTGAATTTACACTGTTATTTGCACTTCTCTGAGGTAATACGTGAAGACCAGGACCGTGTGTAGGTGTCACCTACAGAATAAATTTTCCTGGTGGTATTAGGTTTTACAAAAGCCTGAAAACACTTCCAATTTGATCACACTTTTCTTCCAAAAGCAAGACAAAACAAACAAACAAAAAAAAACAACCAAGAACCTCCAGCATTCTTTCTGTTCTGGAGACTGTGTAAAGTCTGAGGTCCTGGTAGGAGATAAAGAAGACTTAGTGCACCAGAGACTTAGATTTTGCTAGTCTATTTTATATTGAAGCTGTTTCAATACTCATATAAAAACCTTTTGAGGAGAAAAGGCACACAGAGCTTAAGTCACTAAGAAACAAGCAGTGTTTTAAGAAAAATCATGTTATTGTCATACTTATAAACCTCATACTGGTTTTTACGTTCAATACAACTCTTTGTTACCTTGATTATAGCATGTTTGCATGAGCAGTAGCAGACTTTCTGTCTGTGGCTTACTTTAAAAGGTCAGTGTTTTGTAAGACCTATTTACTTCATCTGTTTTGTATTGTAGGCAAAAACTTGACTTCCTAAAATGATTACTGTGCTGGGCAAGTCATTTCTGAAACAGTAATTCAGATGAGAAAATTTCCTGTGCAGTGGAAAGGGTTTAATTTGATTATCTCTGCATTACATTACACTATTTAATGAAACGTGGGACTTTCATGACTTGCTAATACAGCAAATTAAAGAGCCAAAATGTGGATAGAAAATTATCCACCTCTAGTTTTAATTTCTGTACAGTTTGTATACTGTACTGCAGTCATGTAGTACCTTCAAGGTGTAAATATTTATATCCACCTACATAAACACAGTTTTAAAACTTATATCAGTGTTACACTCCTGATACCAAAGGAATCTTTGAAATACCTACATATTTTTAGCCCTTCAGTGGTCTTCTGAAATTTAGTGTATGCTGCAATAAATTAAGGTCAAGATCTTGTCCTTTCACTCTCTGAGCATTGTCGCAAACTTAACAGAGCTGCACTAGTATATTAATTTGGAACTTGCCTCTAAAATACAAAGGATGTGCTTTCTGTCAGCTCACCACTTCAATTATTTAAATGGTCTATCTGCCTCAGGACTCCTTTCCATGCTTGCTACTAGGTGACTGCGATTCAAATATTTATATGCAGTATGTCCCTATGTAAATCATAGCAGATACTGTCTAACATGTATTCAGAAAGCATTTTCACTTCAGGTTTACAATGCTGAGAATTATATGCTGGCTTGTTTCCTAATACTAACTCCACCAGAGAAAAACGCCTTTGTTTGGCAGTGGTGTTCAGCTCATTGCCCTCTGGCAATGGAGACAGGTAGCCTGCTAAAGTCTCTTTAATACATGCAGATTGATTAGCAGAAACTTGCATGCTAATTTGAGTAAACTAAAAGATTTTTTTCAATAGATAATTCAAGTGTATTAAATATTTAAGGGTTTTTGTTTTACTGATTCATTTTTGTGTTTTGATACTGTTACATGAATGTGTTCTTGAAAGAAGAAAATTGTCCTTGATAGGACTGAAAGACGCGTGCATTGTATCACGTACTGTTTCACATAATTTCTATCCTTCTTAATTCAATGTAATGCCATAAAAATAAATTCAGTGTATAATTCAAAGGATGTATTAGATACAGAAATCAGTCATCTCTAAAATTTACCGCTTGAAGTTCCCCTATCCCCACACTGATAAATTTCAGAGCTGACTAGAAATACACTCTTTTGCCTTCTGAGCCTGACCAAACTCCTGTTGTAATTAATGGAAAGGTTTTTGTTACAGAATCAGAATCACAGAATTGTAGGGGTTGGAAGGGACCTCTAGAGATCATCTAGTCCAACCCACAACTGCAGCGTGAGTTGTGTTAGTCCATAACATACAGATACAAGCTTGGGAAACCTGGACGTTGCTTATATAATTGCTTAGTATAGTCAGTGTAATGCCTCTGGGAGCAGCAGGATAGCTTAAGCATCATTTCTTAGCAGAGCTAGGGTAGCTGTTGTAGAAGAAAATAACAGGTGGAACACCGAGGAGCATATGATGAATCTTAGAAGAATACAAACGAGTTTGAGGTCAGGCAGGGTGGCTGGCTTCAGTATGTGATTTGGTATCCTGCTGATCTTATGTTTAACAAAGATGAGATGTGTGAATTTTTCTGCTTTAGCCAAGCACCTCTGAAAATTGAGCTTGCTGTTGTTCTGCAGTGCCCACACTGATATGTCAGTGTTTGGGCAATACTGTCTTTGTCAAGAAGATGCATAAAGAGGAACAGTAGATTACTTAGGAAATAAGTAGCTCCAGTGGATTGTCTGTCTTGAGTCCCGTGGCTTGTTCTCACATTCAAACAATCTTTTAATAATGAAGATGCTTCTTTTGGCAAGCTGATAGTAGGTCTAGTTCAGTTTACTAAGGATTCATTGAATTTGTAGTTGGGTATCATTAGTCTTTGTTGATTGAGGAGTTTATTTTCTGCACATTCCTTTTGGTGCTCTCCGAAGAATCTAATTACATTTGCATGTCTCAAAAAATGTAGATACGAATTTAATATAACTATCCAAAGCCACAAGAAAACAGATGCACTAAGAATGTTTTTGGCATTGTCTGTATTTTATTGAAAAGTTGCCTTTAATCTCTGCTATTGCACAGTTACCAATAGGAACATAATGAGATGAATTAGACAAAGCAAACTGAACAATTGCTCATGCCCTCTATTCATTTCTGAAGTGCATTCATAGCTTCAAGGGTCTCGGTGTAAAAAACAAAGCAAGCCCCTGTGGGATATTGGCAATCAAGGCATTTGTAAATGGTATTCATTTTGTCACGTTTGAACCTTTAGGATTCAAGGTAGCATTTCAAACTTCCCTCATCCATCCCTGCATGTGGGAGGTGTGTTTTTTAGTGTGTATAGAGATTCATATATCCCTGTCTGAATCCAGGATTTAAGTGTTTTGAAATGTATCCTCACCCATCCCTCATATTCTCCCTCATCTTTTTGAAAACAAAATGAAATGTCAGATAAATTAGAAGATTTGGAAGTGCTGTTGCTGCTTGATAATTTATGATTATGTATGATTTGTGAGTGAAATTAGATAGGAGGATGTGTGAGAATAGTACTACAGCTCTGCTATAATTTGGATGTGCAGCCTTGTGTTATGGCAACATTCTATAAATCCATGCTTCTGAAGATCTGCCATCAGCTCCAGGGCAGGTCCAACAGGGATCTCAGCTGCTGGTAATGTTTATCTTCCTTTAGTTCAGCCATAGCTCTGCTGGTATTACAGGGCTATGTGTGATGGGATACATAATGTTTTGCTTTGAGGTAAACCAGGCTCTGGCCACGCAGTAGGAATACCTGATCAGTTGGAGAGAGTGTGGTCCCATTCCTGTGCCTGGAGCACGTGCCAAGTTCCTTTACTTGGTCACCCTGCTGTTCACTGCCAGTGTAACTGGGGACCTGATCATTATTGCCAAGTGTGTGGAGATCTGCTCACTTTCTTCATGGTGTTAAATGCCTGTTCCGTAATTGTTAGCTTGGCTGAACCTTATCTCCGGTGAGGAACACAGCAGCTGGGTTATACATCTCCAGGCTGCTGCTTGCTCTCCTGGTTATACATATTTATGGATAACAAGGAGAGCAAGCATGTAAGCAGCTGGGAGAGGCTGAAACAACTCGTGTTTCCATACTAGGCCTGCCCCAAAACATCCTTGCTGCCTTGAGTTCAACACGTCTGGCAGTGCAAGAGTTGAATTTGTTGGGTGCCCATCAGCTGAAAGCTCTCTTGAGGAGCTTCTACCTTGCCAGGGCTGATAATGGGACCCATTGCCTGCTGCAGGCGTACTTTACCAGCTATGTGTAGGTGCAGTGCACCATCAGCAGCCTTCCTGTTTCCCTCTAAGAGATTCAGGTGTAAGCTCCCTTCCTTGGCTGGCAGTGGGGAATGAGGCTTGGTGCACAGTTTGTGCTAAAGTTTTTCCACCTAATTTCTGGTAGCTGTTGTTGATAGGAAAAGCCTGTCATCCAAACACAGTGCTGCTACTTTCATGACTTGTGTCAAAACTTGTGTAACCAATTAGTATTATTAAAAACCCAGTTTGTGAATAAAACTTTCATATGAACTTTACCTTTCATTTTCAAAATGCATATATGTGACCATGTGAACTCTAAGGAGTCACCTTAGAGACCCATCCCTCAAAGACTATATAAAAGAATTTAATTCATATTCAGAGTCAGTCACTTCACAATATGTGTGAGATTGAGGATTGGCAAAGTTACGTTTTGCCAGATCTATGAGCATGTGGCACAGCTGTAGTTCCTAAGCCAGTGATGTTCCTAAGCACAAACTGGAAGGCACTGGGCCCAAGTTGCTTTTGCTTGTTTAGGAACTGCCTGTTCACCAAGCCTTGGGAGCATTTCCTATTGCTGGTGGCAGAGGTAAATCCACTGCCCTTTCTATGGACAGCAACTAGAAGGAGCAAACTTAGAGGAAAAGAGTGTGAGGTGAGGGCAAGGGAAGTGCATTTCAGGGCTCAGTAATTAAGGCAGCATGTTATGTGTAGCCATACCTTTACTGAAAGGCGCACTGATTGTAAGTATCATGTACCAAAACATCAAAACCAACACAGGATTAAAAATTAGTCCCAGATTCATTTACTGGATAGCCAGCTTAAAACTTCAAACCTGGGATGTAGTGTTAGTTATCCTTGTTTTTATATATTTCCAAAGTTCTACTGGATCTCTTCTTTCTTGAACTGAAGGAAGGTTCAAGAAACAGTGGTTCTCTCCCATACACTGTTGTAGCATATTAAAATAGTGAAATTTGGCTTCCCTCTTTAGAAGCTTTTAAGTTGGTGTCTAGCATTGTCTAACGAGTATTGTCATTTGGCCAGCTGGAAAACTACCATATCCTGTAGTATTCTGGTTACTGAAAAGAAAAGAGGGGAACAGCATAGAGAGAGTAGTTGTCAACAGCCATCAGATTAATTGTCTTCATTTTCAAGGTTAAAAAGCTATGTGGAATGCATAATGGGACCTATAGTATATGTATAGTACCATAAGGTACATATACCTTGCAGCATTTAACCACTTTCAAGTGCTTTTGCTTGCCCATGAAAATGCCACTTCCCTTCCCCACAAATGCGGTTCTGTATTTAAGTCAAGTCTTTCAAGAACTTACTTATTTAATTCAGTGCCAAAATTACTACATTGCCTTGAATTCTCGTGAGCGCTGGGCATCCAGGAAAGGAGTTGGATCTGTTTCTTCTTAGACAGCATCAACAGATTTGTTTATTAAATTCCAGCCTGTCAGTCCCATGGAAATCAATGGAAAGCTTTCAGGACAGCACAGGTTGCCACTCAAGCATAATTCATCCTGCCAAATCTTGTGCATGGCACACAGGAAGGAAGGAAGGAGTCTCACTGGACTCTCAGGGTATATTTAGGCTGTGAATAAATATCCTGCTCCAAGTGCATCTGCACGGCTGGAAGCAGTGTCTGCCAGCAAACTGTCCTTGATTACTTGTCACCCTCTCCTGTCTGCTAGTACAAATACCCATGGTTATGTTCCCTGCTTTTCAGCTCAGCCACTGCAAAGAGGACAGGTGGTGTACATCAGCCATATTGTCTCCTTGTCCACGAAGAGGACAGGGTGTGATTCCAGGAGCAGCTCTGTGGGCATATGTGAATTCTCCTGAATGGAGAAGAGTGCTGAGCAGGCATGTGACCCACCCGTGTGTCCAGGAGACAAGCTGCTCAAGAGCTGCAGTGGTGTGGCCGTGAATGCTCACTGGGATGGGACTCACGCAGCTCATCCCCTGCTGCTGCCATAGCCAGCTAGCAGGAGCCACAGTGTTGGCATTGCCACAAGATGCTGGTGCCATTTATTCCTTCAGCTCTCAGAGGTGTGCATGGGGGCATCAACTTTTTTTCTGTCAAGTTTGCAAAAAGAGAATAAAAGCTGGAGGATATTGCTTTTACTGTCACTGTTAGAACAAAGCAACCCCTCTAAATTAAAGTTGTGGTTTCTGCGTGTGTCAGTTTGGGTACTGAATTATTTGGGGTTGATTTTTTTTTTTTTTTGTGTAGATCAATGAATAAATCCCCCTTCTAGCATAAGCAGGTGCAATTTCATTGATGCAAACATTGTTATGCTCCTGCCCAAATTCTTGTTTTTGGCGGTAAATCCTGTCTGCCTTTTAAAGAGACTTCCCTTGTTGCAGTCAGCTGGATTCACATTGCAAACACATTGCTCTGCTTGGAGAAAGCTGGGAGGAGGGGAAGAGTCCTGCGTGCTTTAGTATCCTCCAAAGATTGCTTCTATTGGAGTGGATTGCTCTGGGAAGTTAGCAGGCTGGAAATACGTTGTGTACCAGTGAAGCCACGTTGCAGGGGGAGGAGAGGGCCTGCTTGGCAGGTCAGAGTGTGCAAATGGTGAATGCAGCGGGAAGGGAGGAGAAGACACACCCACCTCGGTGGAGCCATGCCCTTCGGGAAGCACCCGCTGGCTCCCAGCTGGGGCGGGAGCACAGACGTGCACAGTCTGTTAGGAGCGGGGAGCCGGCGCGGTGCGCTCCGGTTCAGTGCAGAATGAATGAGCTGCTGTTCTCACGGTGAAGCGTGAGTGCGTGGCTGAATCGAGCACACTGCATCATCTGGCTCCTGGATACACGCTGACGGCACCGGGCAGCGCCTTGAGTTGGGGGTGTGTGTGTCACCTGCTTGGCTTGCATTGCTGTTGGCTACAAGAACGAGGTAAGAAACTTAAAAAGTGACGTGAAAAACCCTCAGCCTGCTCTCTCCCCACCCCCCCCACCACAGGCAACAGTCTCATGGTAGGATTAGCCTTTGTCTCTTGCAGTATTTTCAAACCTATGGTTCATTAGTCTAAAGCCTCTGTGTGGGAGCCTGTGAGGTAAATCACAGCTCCTAGTGTGACAAAAGGCAAGTCAGATCTCTTTTCTCCAAGAGCTGCCACTTAAAACCTTTGGAGAACGCTGTGGCTGGGCTGTGTGCTGAGCGGTGAGTGTTTGATGCTGCTCTCCTTCCTTTATCCTCTCACATGCTGCTCATTTGAGCAAGAAGCTAACTAATGGGTCTTGATGCTTAAGGGTCTTGGTGGGGGGGTGCTATGTATTCAGCTCAGAATTACATGTTCTCAAGCTAGTTGCAGTTTACTAACTGCATATTGACCAGCCTGATTCTGTAGAGAGTGATCATCAACTGTTTTTACTGATAGTGTTGTATTAATTACCAAGTAGATGCTGTTGTTAGGAATAGCAGAAACCTCATTTACTGAAAATGAAGAAATGTCCTGTGTTTTTCTTCAAACAGTTCATATCTAATGATTTTTGTGTAATTCCAAGTTAACTTCTAGCCAGCCAGTCTAGGCTTCTTTTAAACTCAAAATTGCCAGTGAAGATTGTTCAGTTTGAAATATCTGTAAAGGTCCAAAAGTCTTCAACGTTTTTAAGGACAGAAGTGCTACGGTGTTTAAGGGACACATACATGTAAAAATATATCTCATTGAACTGAAACAGTTAATGGCTCTTCTGACAGAAGAGGAAACTTCACAATTTAAATGTAATACCTTGCCTTGAGGTCTCTGCTTTGCTTAATCCTATCTGTATTCAAAAAGAATTTGCAACAGGAGAAATTTCATTGATTTGCTAATTGATATATAGCCTTGAATCCTCATTATATTGCGTGCAGAGGGAAGGGATGAGAGACGAGCACATTCATCTTTTTTGTTAAACTCAGCAGCTTCTCTCTTAAATTAGGTCTCTCTTACCTTATGGAACCTCATTGCTCTCCTATGCAGTTGTTTTTGCTTTCTTAAAGGATCCTAAACATTGCTGACTCTTGATATTTATCATTGAAATATGTGAAGCGTTTATCTCTTAGAACTATGGCTTTAATTATGTTTTTGTAGCTGTTGCTTCACAGTTAATGTAATTATAACAACTTGAGTGAGGAAAATAATATTATTTAGCCCTGGAGCGTTTCTCAGTAAGAACTGGCTTATTTATTTTCATAAGTATTTAGAGGGAAGAGAAGGATCCTGTGCTTTTATTAAGTAACACGAGTTGGCTTTTTTTTTGTTTGTTTGTTTGTTTGTTTTTTAAGTACAGGTTAGTTTTCCTTTCTACAGTGGTGGGTGTATATAAAAACATTAGAAAACCCTATTTGTGAAGTTATTTTAAACACCGATCAGTCAAAATACAGATGAGGATCAAACAAATAGTGTGAGTTAGTTTAGATAATGAAGGTGTGTGCCTGTTGGATGCCTCTGATGTTTGTCGAGTTGTTAAGAGTCTGCTGGGTGTCCTGTTCAGCAAGCTGTTCTGGTTTGCCATTGGAGTTGCCTGTGTTTCATGACATGAAGTAGAACTCTGTGTTACTGTGGACAACGTTCTGATCTAACTGACATGAGAGTGCCTGATATTGATTCAGCTGCGCTGTGGAGCTTTGATTTGTGGCAGAGTGCGGACTTTGCTCAACTATAGTTTAAAATAGGTTGAGATGGGTGAAGTCAATCCAGGTCAAAAACTTAAATTTAACAATTCTAAATCAGGGAATGTCAATTCAATAATAAGTGTTCAATTTAATTCCTCTTACTAAGAAATAACTGCTGTATTGCTGAATTTGGTTCGGTATCTGCCAAAGAAAATAACATACTCATTTTTTTTGTTGTATTGTGCTGTAATATTAAAGTCTCCACTACATGTTTTAAGAAGTTTCCAAAGTGACATGGTAGATTATCTTTGTGGCTGAATTGAATAATTCTTTAAAAATTAAAACAGAAAATCTCATGCTGAACTGATGGATCTCGAACAGTGATGTGTGATTTGGGGAAGAGGTAGCCTACCATTCAAAGTTCTGTCCCTGCTGCCAGAAATATGTACATTTTCCATAACAAGTCAAACATAACATTTCCCATGGAGAGGGAGAGTGATGGTCTGCAGTGGGTTAGGAAAGACCCCCAGGAGAGGAGATGCCTGGGGTGGCCATCTGCTGCAGGAAGCTGTGAAGGACACATCTCTTTCATTTCAGTTGCTGTGTATGCACAGGTGGGGGAAACAGTGAAGTGACCTGGGATTGCTCTGGGATTATTTATGGAGAGGGCTTGAGGAGCAACAGGGAAGCAGCTTGCCTGTCAGGTATTGATGTGATGTCTAGCACCCAAACCATCAGTGTGATTTAAAAATTCAGAGCCTCTGGTCCTAGAGTAGAATTCAATTCTTTCAAAATGTGAATTCATTTAATGTGGCAAGCTGCCTCTTATTTTCTTCTTTAAAAATAGAACCTGCCTGGGTTATTGCAGTCTTCATAATATATGAAGCAACAAAAGGCTACGTGGAAGCCTTCAATTTTTAAGCAGAAATCTTCTTTACTATCAGTGGTGAATTGCTTAAAAATTGATGGCACAATCTGGCCCCCAGCGAACAAGAGATTTCTGGAGAGTGTGTGCTGTGCTTTACTCCATCCTTGTGCTGTGGTGAGAGGCACAGAAACACAAGGCCACAGTCTGTTGGAATAGTCTTGATGCCCTTTGGAAGCCAAAAGGCCTTAGGATCATTTATAGAAAAGGTTAAGGATTTACTGAACCCTTAGAAATACTATAAGCTACTGCTGTTTTCCTTTCAGTGGAAACAAATCTATTTCCCTAATGGTATGCATAAGTGGAGGACAAAATCATTCTCTAAGCAACAGAGAGACTTTCAAACATGCAAAAAAATGAAGGTTGCTCCCTTTATTTGTTTACGTTGCATTGTTGAGGTGTAAGTGCATTTTACATAAACATTTTGCTGTGTGGAGTGCTACTGTACTTTGCAATCACAAACTAGAAAACCAGAGTAGCACCTCTTCTGTGCCTCGGCGGGTGTGCATAGACAAATATTTACAACAGTAAATAAAGAAGAAAGGCTTATGCCATACGTTGTTATTTTTATCTAAGTAAAATGTGTTTAGAATTAAAATCTCCAGTAACTGAAAGCAGAGAAATCTCAGTTGGTGAGGTGGCCAGAGCTGACTGCTGTGCACAGTCCCACATGAGCTGTATGAGGACTGGAGGGCTCGTGGTGTGGGCAACACATGGCAGCTCTATTTCTGATCTGCTCAAAAAAGCAAACTGGGGAAGGTGCAGTCTGCCAGACTCCAAGGGACGCTATGGTAATGAAGATAGGTAAAGTGTTAACCTCTCTACGCTGTTAGTGTTACGCGTGTCAGTCACAAAAGTGGTCATGCTGTAGATTTAAATTTCACTGTACCAGATCCAGGGAAGAATTAATGCTCGCACATGCAGTGTGATGCCTCTTTGCTCCAATCTGTCTCTCTTGTGAATTGCTGGGCACAAACTGGTTGCAGAAGTTTAGGTAGGGCCTGTTGAGTGTCAAGTGGAGGGTGTGGTTTGCGGAGCAGGGCACTGCTGCTGAGCCACGCAGATTATTCACCTGCCAGGAGAACCTGTATTACACTTCAGCTTGCCCAGGGGTGCAGCTTGCATGTTACTGCTGTGCAAAACCCAAGGTTTTTGGAGATCAGTAAGAAGGAAGAATCTATTTGGGGCTCTCCCTGGAAGGGGTGCTCCTTTCTCACATCTCTGCATGCTGGAAGGTCGTGGGCTGTTTTTTCTCCAGGGTCTTGGTCTTTTCCCCTCAGAAATGAATCTCAAACACTGCATAGCAGCTCTGACACAATTTTCTAGGTATCGTCTTCTCACATTATTGTCAGGCTCTGACTTGACCCTTTTAACTCAATCAGCTTAGGAAAGAATATAGAGCACCATACTGAAGAACTTACACAGCTGTACTTAAGGCATTTCTGGCACTCTGGGCCATCAGTATAATCTGCCATGAAACTGAAACCATTCCATGTCTTCTACACATCCTTGTGGTGCATGTTTTTTTTATGGTTTTTTGTTGTTGTTTGTTTGTTTTAAGCATAAAGATAAATCATTCGACTGAATTTGAATTACCAGAATGTAAAGGGAATGCAGGCAAGTAGTTTTCTGTGTGAAATTAATTCATTAATTACCAAACACTCCATGAAGAGCTACTGGAATAATTTGAAAGCTGTAATTAACTGGTTAAAAGCAGGCTGTGTACTTGCTTGATGTGTTTGCATCCCATGGTGTGAGAGTCCTGTGACCACAGCTCAGTTGTTTCTCATTGCCTGGGGAAGCCCAGCAGCCCGACTGCTCGTATTTTTCTGTCACCTTTCTGTATTTCCCCCTCTGCTCTTTTTTGTATCTGCTCCTGCAGTTGCAATAGTGATTATTCTATACAACTGTACATTACACAATGGTAGAAGAATTAACAGATTTGCCTTCAAGAGTTTGCACCAGCAGGTCATGTTTTGTGCTCAATTCTGTTATGTTTGAAATCTGCTAAGACATTTCTTCTCTTTTTCTTTTCTTTTCCTCCTACTACATTGTATTTAAATTGCTGAAGGATTTTTCCAGTGAAAAGCTTTGTTCTGAGAAGTAGTCACTGTTTGTCCACTTCACGTGAGGCCAGTGATTTGTGCATGGAGAAACAGTACATATGTTCTCCTAGAAAGTTAAAATAATTATATTATCAAATTAGCATTGGAATACAGAATCCAGGGCTGTCTGCTTAAAAGATCTTTCAATATTTGCAGTACCACTATTAACCTCTTAAATTATAAAGTGTTAGCAAGAGGCATGCTGAAATCCTTGTTGGTTCTGCAAAGCCCAGTAGAAAGCCCATGAAGATGAAGTGAAGGTGTGGGGGAGATTTCATTTGCAATCACTGCAGGTCACCACTGCTTACTGAAAAGGAGAAACTGCCAAGTTCACCACCTGGAAGGAGGCAGAGCAGAGGGCCCCGTGTTATTTCTTCATAATAAGACTAAGGCACACCTTTCCCTTGTGAAGTATTTGAGAATGTCCATTACAGAAATATGGATACAGTTCTCATGTCTGAATTAGCTGCGTTCACTAGCTACCTTCTAGAGTGTTTTGGACAATGAAGATACACCGCTACTCTGTAAATGCTGAAAGCAGTAGTACTAAGATGAAGGAGTCTATAAGTAGGAAAGAAAAATCCATTACAGGATCAAAAAGTAACTATAACAATTATTTAAATGGCTGAATCAAGGCTTTATAGAGCAATTTGTCGTCAGCTTCTCTCAGGAGCAACTTCTGTTTTCTTTTGACAAGGAAAGTAGGTCAGAGATGAATTGAGTTCTAAAAGCAACTGTATGCCAGCAGCTTAAGGAGTTGCAGCCTTTCTTTCTACTGGGAACTTGGCCTTCTGTGTAGAACAAGTGAGTGAGTCCTAGAGAAAAATGAAGCCTGGATTTGTTCTTAAATATGGAGATCAGAATTAGATCCTGTAAATGAAAAAACTAAAAATTATATATAAAGGACTGAGGGAAAAAAAACAGGTCACGAAGTTTCATTTGAGGAAGATATATTCATGTTTGAGGCCATTTTCTGTGTGGTACCCTGTTCTCTGTCAGTGGAGAATGGCAGCCAAGATGCCAGAGCAGAAGGGCAAAGTGGCCTTTCTTGCTTGACTCAAAAAAATTAATAAATAAATAAGTTGCAGTTCTTGAGTACACTGTATTTTTGTGCACCCATTTCACGCTATTTTTGAGAATAGTCCTAGCTCACATTGACCATTTGCATTACTAACACTTGGTGGCAGTCTCTGAAGCATTCCAAAATTCCAAAATGTCTATTTGCTTAGGTATGTTGGAGTTTGTGCATAGTATCTTATGAGTTTGATCAGTGTATAATATGCACATGCTCAAGAAGTGACGAAAGAAAAATACTGCAGAAGTGTAGTATAGTAACTTGTGAGAGAGTTAATGTACTGAAGTTTGTGGATGTTGTTGTGCTACCTTGGTAAAACTGGGAGATGTTTATGATCAAAACATTAATAAAAGCAGAATCCTTTTGCCAAGGATATTAATTTCTATCAGCCAGCTATGTTTACTGTTGTGACATAAATGCATAACTTAATGGAAGTAAGGGTAAATGAGGGAGGGTAAGAATCATGACATCTAGAGTTTCAACATTCTTAATGTCATGCACTATGGACTACAACTGTCAAGCTTACTAATTTTGTTTTAGGGTATTTAAATGAGATTGAATGTGCTTGTTTTTCCCCTACAATCTAGGTACTAAAAGGGCAGTTGTCTTGGTAAAATGTGAATTTGTTCTCTAGGCGAACAGGATGAACAGTACTTGAATATTCATATTTACTGAATGCTTTATTTTTGATCTAAAACAATTTTAAGGGACGTGTGTGCTATGTTTCTAAGGCATTAATATGAAATCTTAGTATGACTCCCTACTTTATAGTTTGATATTTCCAAGTGTACAAAATGTGATCTCTAGAGGTCCATAGGGGTCCCCTTTGCATAGATACTGTCACTAGCTCATCTCAAACGTCATTGCTAAAGCAGACGCATGCTTCTCTTGAGCCTGAAGTTTCTAACTTCGGGCTGTGACATGTTTTTTGTGTTGTAAAAATGTGTTGTTAAAAATACAACCCAACAGTTTTTTATACATTATATAAGTGCCACCACTTAGCAAAAATCTCATGGAGCAATTAAACCCTTTGCTATGTACATATGCAATCCGTGCACAGCTTCTGCTCCCACATTGAATGGGTGCATTAGCTAACCATATGCACATTTAGTTGAAACCTGGCTTAGAAAACCTGCCTTTATTCCGGGTCTACTCATTACGCTATTTCTAAGCAACAGATCAATTCCTGTAAGCTTCACAAACTTGCTGAAGTGAGATGTCTAACAGGAGTCAGATCCTTTCCCTTCAGTGTGCCATCTTTAATCCTGCCCTTAAGTAGGAAGGGTGATTTTTCCACTCCACTACATTTTTCTTGGTGAGTACTAACTTGGATGATGTAGGGTCCCACAGGTTTGTGTGCTGTGCTTGAATTGTGCTCAGGTGGTCACTGGCAAGAGCTGAGCTCCGTAGTGCATGGGGAGAAATAGTTTGCAAAGACCTGTTGGAGAACTGAATACACAGATGCTTTGCAGTGGATGGTTCCTCAGCATGTGTCTTGCCAACAAGACGTATTGTGGAAAGCAGCTCTCCTTTTGAGAATGATGGTTACTCCCATAGGGACACCACTGCGATGAGCATGAAGTGCTGTCCCGCTTTCAGGGAGGGCTGGGGAAAAGCAGGCAGCAGCCCATCTAGTGTCCCAGTGCGGTTATCCCTTTGTGGAAATATCATGTGAGACCACATACTGTCTTCACTTGACAGCTCCACACATGCATGCTCCTGTGCCTTTGCCCCACCTGAAGGAAGGTTAGGCTGGTGGGGAGCTGTGTCCCAGCCAAGGGGTTGCAACCCCAAGCAGGAGAGTCTGTCCGTGTATTTTGGGAAAGGGCTGTACAGAGAGTCAGAATTTGCTGCAGGGCCTCAGGAATGACAGTACTCAAGGATTTTGTACTTCTGCTGTCAGCTCAGTGGCTGCATGAGGAGGTCACCCAGGTTGTGGCTTCTGCAGAACGTGAAGCAGCACATGCGATCTCAGAGCCTGAGCTTGTGGAAAAAGTATTCAAAAAACTCATGTAGATCTGTATACTCCTTCAATTTAAACAACATAAAGTGTTTGTAGCCTAAGGAATTGTTTCTTTTGTTTTCTCAGTACTTTAAGTTGTTGTTTGTGTGCTTTAAGTAGTGTCATTTTGGAAGAAGGAGGGTTCATGCACTTTGTATGTCTATTTATGCTTACTGCTTACTACTTCTCTTATCTGTGTGTGATATTTTAAGCTCAATTACCTCCCAGTGTTGATATGTCTGTCCTGCTTTGCTAAACTCAGCTGATGCTTGTTGGCCTCATTGAATGTTTCCAAAAATACAAACTTCAGAGCAATGAGATTCAACCAAAATAAGCATTGAATGCATATAGTTGCAGGACACTTAGGTACGCTGTGCTACAAACAAATAATAAATATTAAATGTACAGCACTTTTCAGCTACTCTGTCCCATCGTTTGCTGGAACTCTGTCTGTGTGAGTGCCTTCTAACTTGCTCTTTCTCTTTCTTCATGCTTTCGTGGATTCAGAGAGAGGTAAATGATTTTCATTTTCCCATTATTCTTTGTGTTTATCTTTCCAGCATGCACCAAACTGCGTGTACCAGTTTGCTTGTGAATACTGTCATTCAGAAACTCACCTGCAGTGAGGTGCATTTATGTCTGTCACCTTTTCAGCTTTCTATTAACAGTATTGTCAAGTTGAACTGTGTGGTTTTTTGCAGGTCCCAAGCCCTCAAGTACTAGAACAATTTAAATGTATGCTATGCAGTGGATTTTGATATTGGCTTTTTAGGGTGTTTGACTTTAGACATAGTCATTCTGTGCGTTCTGAAATAAAGTTTTATTATAGTCTCTCCTTTAGGGAAAAAAAAAAAAACTATGCTAACTGCTGGGGGCTTTAGGAATGAAGTTGAGCAACAGTTGGAGGCGTTGATATTTACTTCCAATTTTTGGCATTAGAGTTTTGAATGCAGCTGGGCTGGTCGCTTGTCCTTGGAGTCAGATGAAAAGTTGTCACCGGCACGTTTGATTTGTTTGGGTTCACAAAGGGACCCTTTGGGATTCCTGACACCGCTTCCCGCTGGTGGGAGCTCACACAGTGAGGCATTGTAGTCCCATGCTCTGTAGCACAAGGGCTGCAGCCACGCCAAGGCCTCCTGCTGATAGAATCATGTCTCCCAGATGAGGTGCGGGTTTTGTTTGCTCTTCTGAATTGTAAGGACTTGATGCTGGGACTGGGTGGAAGGAATGTGACTGAGAGATCCAGGCAGACGCTCAGGTTTGCTTTGTGGAATATAATGAGAATGCTTTCCAGGCTTGACTGGTTTTTAATCAGTTCTTTAGGCAGCATTGGCCTAGGGAAATGTTTGAACTTTCTTCATTATGGCTTTGCAATCTAATGTAGATTTCATGCATGTAGAAAGTGATGATCCTCCCAGACTAACGCTAGCAGAAGTGTGCTGCAAGCAGATTCGTGGGTAGTGTCTGTGCATGATTGCTTGTTCTCTGTCTGCATAATAAAGAGCAAAGGAGAACTGGCGAGTGTTGCTTATAAAGAGATTCTCGGTGGAGAGATTCTGTTCTAACAGTCTGCTGTCTTCTTCACTTAAATGTGTAGTAGTACTTTGAGCTCAACTTGATGTGTTTCTTTATTAAATCTTTAAATATTCCCTGAAAGCAGAAGCCTATATCTTCCAATTAGATCTGGGAAGATAGAAGCATTGTTAAAAATATCTAAATACTCATTTGTGGAAATAAGTTTACAGGATCTACTGCAGAGAGGCTGTTCAGGTGTTTATAGGCATAATAACAGATTCATCTATTTTAAGGAAATTTAGCATTCACACAGAGCACTAGGCTGTCCATCCTGAGAAGTTAAACCAACTGTCTGTGATGGTACATAGTAGAAGCAGCAGCTGCAGTGGACTTGACAAGTTGCTTCATTTGTGTGTTTTTCCCTTGAAAATCATGCTGCGCAGGGTAGCCCCCTGTCCATGCATATTTCATTAATGTTGTAAAGCAATTAAGCAAGAAAAAAATTACAGTGAACAATTGGTGACAGTAAAATGTCCGTGGTCATTGTCTCCACTGGTTTTCATAGGATCTGTCCCTGAAGTTGTCTTCATTTCAGTTTATTTAAAAGCTGAGCTGAGGCCTGAGCTGCTGCTCAACTTGTCACCTTGCTGTGTCTGCCCAGCAGATGGGGAGCAGCCATGACCCCATGGTGGTGACCCCAAACAAACATGGCAGGCTAACCTCCTTGTAATGTTTGTGAAAGCAGTGCTTTAGCCACGGGATCATGAGGTGAGACTGGAAGACTAGCATGGAACAAAAATCTTAAGTCTGCAGTATTTGTTGGTGCGCTTTGTTGACACAGTGAATAGATTGGGATCTTGACTCATAATGTGACTGTGTTAGTCAGTGGTTCTTTGCAAGGGTGGTATGTAGCACTTGGTGTTGAAAAGGGACGTGGTTTGTAGCATCCTCAGAGCCGTGCCTGGGGAAACGGTGGCACCAGGCCTGAGGCCTGTCCCCTACCCTGCACAGTGAGGTGATCCAGCATTGGATCGAGGGGAATAACTTCTGCAGCTGGGTCAGGTTCAGGGTGTTAGAAGGAGATGGGAGTGGAAGTTGTGCAAGTGGTTCGAACCTGAAAGTGTTGGGCTTCAGCAGGCTGGGTTTCAGACATATTGGCTCCGTGACGGTTTTAACAAACTAACTTGGATGTGCACAGAACTGTGGTAATGATAAGACTTCAAAGAGTAACCGGGAGGCTGTGTGTTTTAGGGCTGCCAGATTAAAGCCTCTGAGTATTGCACAAAGCTAGCAAGTGACATTGTCAAGAAATGAAGCACACTCCGCCTTTCAGCAGGGGATAATTTGCACTATGCATTTTATGCATGAATTAGAAAAACAAGCTGTGTTGTACCAGTGCCCTTTAAGGAGAATTTAATATATGCGGAACTGATGTATTGCTTCAAGGGTACCCTTTAAAAAAAAAAAAATACAGTTCTGTGAGGACTGAAATATATAAGACTCCTAGAAGTCTGTTTGCTTCAGAGAGGTTATTAAATACCTAGGCCAAAAACTGACAACCAGGATGTGTAATGGTGGACATATCTGCCATAGTGGGTTGGATTTGGGCAGCAGGAGCTCTTCAGGCTGGATCTGTTGGGGTAAAGAAGAATTGCAGAGCTTTTCTTTTAATTTTTGGGATTTTTTTTTTACTTCATGATTTCTTGCACCTAAACTTGCTTGACATTTATACCATTAGATTACTTGTGTCTTGGAAAAAGCCTCATGAAAGAATGGTCTTGTTGATGTTAGTTTTTATCCCCTTTTCTTCTCGTGTGATTTTCCTTGCCTTTCTCCTTCTCTGCTCATTTATTCTGTTCTCATGGACACTGTGTTGTCTGTCCCACTGTGTGTGAATGGCAGCCTCCTGCCAGGTGGCTTCTGACTCCACTCTGCCATTGTAGCGGCTGCACTCCCCTTTTTTCTTCTTCTTTTTTTTTTTATTTTCCCACAAACCTCAGCTCTATCCATTTTTTCTTTTCCACAAATCTCTGGGTAGCTATTTGCAGTAAAGCAAAGCACGATCTGAAGGCTATGGGCACAGGAGCCCACTTCACTGCAGCCTGGCAGGGTGTGCTTTGTGACCCCACAGACACAAGGCACACATACTGTGGACACTGGTATATAGAAATAAACAAACATTTTCTGGAGGCAGTTTTGGGTGAATTTAAATCAATTTTAAGCTGAGCCTAGAGGATATAATTTTCTTCTTCGAGGATTCTTGTTACAATTTGTAATACATAAATCTGCAAAGCAATTTACATGTTCCTGCATATGTATCATTTCAATACAGTTGTTCTAAATAGCTGCAACTCAATTTTCATTGATAAAAGTAGAAATTTCCTAATTTTTTGGTTCAAGGCTAGTTTTTTTTGTTTTGTTTGGTTTGGTTTGGTTTGGTTTGGTTGGTTGGTTTGGTTTGGTTTGGCTTGGTTTTTTATGTGGTTAATACAATTCTACACTCCTTTGGAAAAGCAAGGAAAGGCAATGGAGGATGTGATGCTTTTTCGGGCTGTACTTAATTGGGATGTCTCCTAGGACTGTAGCCTAATAGTGGCAAATGGCCATGACTGCTATTCAAACAGAACAGCATTAGCATAAATCACATTTAGTGTGATTATATTCATCCAGGGTTGTGCAGCTAAGTGATGCCTAGCCGGGTGTTAAATAGGTATGGCTATCTAACTTCTAGTCAATTACTGTAGACATTTGCCAATTAAGGAGGGTAAAGGAGCAAATAAAAGTGAAATTCCATTCCACTTAGCACCTTACGTTGTCTTTGCAGATCTCTAATTGCTTTTTAAAATGTGTCTCAGTAGTATTTTAAACTATTCAGCAGAACCAGTCTTACCCACTTGTGCAACAAAATACATTTTCCACCTATTTTCTAGTTTTCTGGCTTTTTTTGGGGCTACTAATTTACACCAGGTTCCTATGTCCTGAATGGTACTAGTAGATAAGGTGTTATATGTGCAAATGATTAAAAAATAATCCCAGTGCCCCTTCTTTGTAATACCATACCAACAGACATGATCTGTTTGTGTTGTGAACTTCAAGGAATATGGAAATGAAATATTGTTCTCTCACTAGTCTTGCTGCTGTCCCTACTGACATGAAGAGAATTTTACTGGGAGCTGTGTTTCAAATCCTGTTAATTTCACATGTGCCCACATCCTGTGGAGAAGGGCAAGACTCCAGCTGGATGAGATAGGATCTATTCATTCTGTGCTAGCTTTGTATCCTGCCCTACATTTCTTAAAGGCTTCTCAGTTTCTTCTTTCCCTTGTTTTCCCAGCAAGGTGTGAGAGGAGTTATTTCCCTTTTCCATAAATTTCTATTGCAAGCACATTACTCAGCACTTCATTGAAGGGACTGTTTACCCATAAATCTCACTTAAGTGTTAATCGGCTTCAAGTGAGCTGCTGTTGAATGAAGGTTTTCAGAGTAAGCGACCCAGAAGGGATCTGAACTGAAAGAAGCATCAGAGAGCAGTCTTGTGTTTTACTTGGTATTAAAGGCTTTGGACAAATAAATTGTTGCCTTCTGGTCCTGTGCAGGGAAACATTGCTCCCAAGTTTTATTCTGTTAGCCATGGTTTTGGGAGCAGTTACTATGGAGTGATCAAAGTCATGCCCTCCTTCCCCCAGAGAGCTCTGCTCTCCTTGTGCCTCACTATGCCAAACACCAGGCTGCACTGGGTTCCTGCTGCCAGCCTGCCCACTGGGATACTAGGTAGGTCACTTCAGGAATCAAAGGAATCAGTGGTATAGTTTGTGCTCCGTCAAAACAGAAGTGGATGATGTGCTTGCTAATTTTGATGGATCACCTGGAAACAGCTGGTGCTGACAGGGTTTTGTGTGATGCACTACCACCAGTTTTGAGGAGCTTGGGTTTCCTTCTTTGCCTCAGCAGGCTTACAGATGATCATCTAAAGGTTTATGCATGTTCACAATTTCCATATGTAATTAGCTGATTTACTTTGTTCAAGCTGTTCAAGTACTTAAAGTGAGGCACTGGTGTGTGTGTCTCAAACACCACTGCACGGGCTTTATTAGCTCTCAGTAGTCAAGATTGATGTGCTAGCTGGCGTTTCATTTGCTGCTGTAATTGCGCTATAATTTCACACCACCTTGCTTATGCATGTGTCCTGTTAACACAAGAATATTTACCGTAGCAGCAGGAGCAGACACCACAGTCTGAGGATGAGACCTCCTGGCTGCTTGGTACACACAGCATCCCAGGGAAGGGCCGCTTCTCCTGCTCCTTCAGGTTGATAGTGCCTGAATGGGATTTCATAGAGTGGAGAAAAGACATTTCTTGGTATCTCTGGGCAGATATCAGAGCAAGCAGTAGGAGCGTGAAGATGTCTGCGGTGGAGAGTGCTAGGTGACCTGCATGTGGAGGCTTTGACTACCATCTCTGTCACTTGGCCACTGAGCAGAGGTCAGAACAGCCATTCTTAGGTTGCTTGAACTTGAATTTGAATGGTAATGCAATATGTCTTCCGAACCTCCATGACTTGCTTTGTTGGCTTGGTCCCATCTTGCTTTTTATTAATGACAAGTTTCTAGCTGATAACTTTCAAGCTACCAAGAGGTGCAAGTTATGCTCTGTGTCTGTGCAGCCTCTCACAGGGTGTGACCTGGTGCTGCACAGTGCTCCTGGGGCTCCAAGTTTCTATTTATTTAAACGTGGATCTGCAGAGCACAGGCAACTCAGCAAAACATGCAGGGTAATACAGCTGCTCATCCCATAAATCATTCATTTACACATCCTCGAAGGAGTATTAATGATTTGGGGTTAACAATTGCAAATAGTAATGAATAGCCATATCACTCCAAAAGAACATGCCTTGATCCAGCAGTGAGATGTGTAACAGCAGGCTGCTTGTTTGTACATCGCTGCTAGCCTGCACCTAAGATCACAGCCAGCATGTTTGATTGCCAGGTTGAAGTCTCTATTTTACTTTCAAAGTGTTCAGGGAGGAGGAAGGCCTTCTAAAACAAAGTTTTGTGCATGTAGAAAAAGTGCTTCAGCTGTTCCCAGGATGTTCAGTGTCTTGGTGTACTTGCAGCGCAGCAAAAGGGACAAAGGTGCTGAAAGACTTCTGTGGATTGTGTCTGAGGTACATGGGAGTGGGGCTGGAGCTAGGAGACCTCCAGACATCTTCAACAGGCAGTCTCTTCTGGGATTATTGCTGTGGGGTTTGACACAAGTCATGATCCGCTGAGTTAAGACATGCCCATGTTATTCCTCCAGCACTGTCCCTCTGTAGGGTGCCTGTGTCACATGAGCGGACAGAGCAAAGCCAAGGAGGAGCTCCAGCTTGCCTGTGAGTAGCTGGGCTGGGGGCAACCACCCCCTTTGCTGTGAGGATTTGTCACCGACAAAGCCTAGAACTGCCAATCTAAATATAGGCAATGTACTGAACAGCAGGACAGTGCTCCTGTCTGCTGTAGGACTGGAAGTCCAGCTCTGCATCAGCCACCAGCATCGCTGCATGCTTTCCTGTGCCTCAGAACCAGCCTCAGGTTCCTCCTCTGTGAAAGGGTTAATGACCCTCTATCCCAGGAGGGTCATGAAGCGAGTTAGCGCTACAGAGATAAAGTGATGGGCTCTTAGAGCAGAGACAGCCCTGAACTCAGTATCTAAATGGAACGTGTCCAACCCTGACACTTTGTTTACACACTGTTCATGCTTTGACTTCTTAAGAAGTACTTCAGCGCATAAACAGCCAAAGAACAAGGAAGCATCATGCTGGCTTTAGAAAGCTGTACACCGTCATGGCTACTAGTTGGGACAGTGCAGAAAATCTCTTTTTTGGGGCATCCTTATTTAACTTTTGAAAAAATAAGGTCAAATATTTAGACCAATTAGTTTGAGCAAAGCTCAGCAGGTTCGCATCTCCCTTACGCAGCCAGATCTCTAATTACTCTCTGCTTATTTTAAACACTTTTATATTGTCCTTCAAGATGTGTTCTTTTTCTACCTATACCACCATTTGCCATTTTTCTTTTTTTTAGCATTTAAAAGCTGCATGTGGTTTTTGTCTTATCCTGTAATTTTCTCTCTCCTTTGTCTTTAATAAGTACATATTTGTCTATGTATTTACAATTGCTTTTGGAGTTATGGGTATTATGTTCAGTAAATTACTAGTGTTAGGAAACTGTACTGAGCTTTTAATTATATAGATTAACTATCAAAGCTTATATATTTTTCAGAGGTGTGCTAGTGTAGATTAAATTTGTAGATCTGCTTTGTCTGAGATGTGTTTTGTTCTCTAATAGCTGAAACATGTGCTTGTTAAAGGAGGGCTGACTGTAGGTATTACTGCTTCAAATGTGTCCATTTGTTTTGTTTGTGCAGAGACTTTGCATATGTGGCAAGAGACAAAGACACCAGAATTCTGAAATGTCATGTGTTTCGATGTGACACGCCAGCAAAAGCCATCGCCACAAGTTTACACGAAATCTGCTCAAAGGTAAGTGGATGTAAAGGTTGCTGCGTGAGTCTGCTGAGAGATTCCTCAGCACGGTGCACACAGTCAGCAACCTCCCACTGTTAGCTTTGTATCCCTGGTAGCCAGAAATGATACAGAGAGTTTGTAAAAGATACAAAGGAACGGGAGTAATAGAAGGATGTGCATTTAGATTTGAGGATGATGATACTTGCGTTTGATTGACAAGTATAAATACAGACTGAGAGTCTTCTTGAGTAATAAAGAAGTTGTGTGTTGAAAATGGAAAAAGAACACACAGTTTCAGTTAATGACCAATGGTGATGTGTAACTCTGTAAATACATTAGACCTTGTCTGAATGGAACTCTTCAGGCAGGACAGACCTGACAACAGTTGTCAATGTTATGCTGCCCAATTAAAATAAATCAGGGGGAAGGGGGAAAGTTAGGCTGGCAGATGATAGAAGGATCTTAGTTCTTAGTAGCACTGTCTGTAATACTGAAGACAACTGTTCTCTTCAGTCGTTTTACCTTTATCTGCCACCATTCCCTGGTTATTAATAATTTTAATTTTTTGAGTGATCAGTTCATGAGTGTCCTCAGTATGGTCATGTCATGTAGTGCTAGGGCAGCACATCCTTTACAGCTGAAAAAAATGTTTGAAAGGCTTTTTGGGGAAATACTTAAGCTAGAGTGCTTGAAACTATTCTTATTTCTTCTATTGAGCTATGGATTTGAGGCTGCATTCACCTTTTTAAAAATATGCTACTTGTTTTGGTTTTCCTTAAAACATGTCACATTGCAGCAGAGGAAGAGTAGACAACAGGGACAGAAGAACATGAGCAACCCTCCCTTGTGATTTTTTCTTCCTCCTGAGTCATGTCTCTTCTAGAAAAGCTCATTATTAAACCCTGAAGTTTCGCAGTTCCCCTGACTTACTGCATGCCTCTGTGTGTTTGCTTTTTACATTTTGTCTTCACATCAGCAAATGAAAGTCAAGGATGTTAAGTTCCCTTCTGAAACCAGTTGTATAGTCTAAACATTTTTCATTTTTGCCATGCTGCAACTGTGGGTACTGAATTCATGATGTTTCACACCAACGAAGTGGGGGGAGACAGTCAGGCACTGATGGAAGGTGGGCAAGCAGCCTGGGCTGGTGGTGGGGCTGGGAGTGACAGGAGCTGTGCTGGGTGACACTGGATAGTGTCACTGCAGTGGTGGTTCACTGGAGATGCCTGGGCCTGCCTTTGTCCTCCATCTCAGCTCTTGCAGATGTTTCTAGGAAGTCTAGCAGGGAAATGTGTGTCTTTACAAAAGCTTCTTTTGTCCAATAAGCACAACATCAAGGAAATGCACAGGGTATGTGACTTATGCTGTCAGAAAGGCAGGAAAGCTGTTGCATTATTGTGGCATGAAATTCCTGGCAATACTGGATCATAGAGCAACTGTGCATTTACACCAAGAACTAATAGTAACAGAATAAAATAGAATAGTATTGTTGAACAGAGTGTTGTTCCTTCATAATTCAGCAATAGATACAGTCCTGATTCAGCAAAGCACCTGGCATCTGCTGTCTGACACACTTGACCTCTTTGCTGAGCCAGGGCTTCTCCCTGAGCTATTGAGTATCATTTTTCATTTGTCCATGTGTCTCTGTAACAGAGAATACTTCAAATATAAACCTAACAAAAAAGAAAAAAAAGGGAGAAAGGAAAAAAAAATACAAGAGAAATGTGCCAGAAGTGTCTTTAGACCAAGTGTTGTTTACAGGAACTCTAGTTATCTCTATAGCTTAATTACTATCAATAATCATCAGTGTAAGGAAGCAGATAACAGTGTTCCATATTTTAGTTTTGAATAACCTCCCTTAACTTCCATGGGACCCTTCACAGTCATGTATTTGCAGGGAATAATGATCCGAAGTGGTTGTTTTGAAGTGTTTTCCTCTTTTGTTAGTATTTTGAGGGAGGAACATGTTGCATTTTGCATGGAATTTTTAATGCCAGAAGAAACATAAAAATGGAAGTAAAAATGACAGGCAGCAGAAGATAGATCAGAGAGGTACATGAATAATGAAAATATTTCTTGTGTCAAATATTTGTTTCTTGCAATGTTACTCCTCACAATTTTTCTGTTGATAAAAATGGTTAGTCTTCTTTAACTCTTCCATTCTTCTTTCATCTAGTCTTGAATGTCTCTTAAGTTCAGTATGTAGATAAAGAATGGGTGAATAAACCATGGGCAAGCTAAAGTAATTTATGAAGAATGACTTGTTTAGTCATGTAGTTTCTGAATAATTTTGGAAATCAGAGTCCTAATAGGAGTAGATTTATACTTGGAGTTAATACTGTATGACATTTTTGAAAAATATGCTGGATTGTCACTGTCTTATTCAGATTATGGCTGAACGGAAGAATGCTAAAGCTATGGCCTGCAGTTCAATGCAAGAGAGGACAAACGTCACCCTTGATGTTCCTCTGCAAGGTACCACACATTACAGCTGATTGAGCTATTTTAGATATATTTTATTTCTGGCGCTGTTTTTGACCAAAATGGACCCTGTTGTTTGGAGAATCTTTTAACCACTGTATCTGACTGTGAGCTGGTACTGTATTAAGCATTTTTATGTATTGATCCTATTCACACTAACACAGTCATTGTCACACTAACACAGTCATCACTCTAAGTTATGTCAGCTTGTACATTTTGTCTTTTGTTTTAAAATACAATTTCTGCAAACACAGTCTGTCATACTTGTGGCTACTTGCATATATTGTCCAGTTCATATCAAAATACTTCTTGAGACAAATCAGCCAAATTTGCCCTAAAAGCAGAACGGGCTTCAGTTAATCTCGAGGATGTAGGACTGCTCCTCTTGGGTTTCACCACAGTTTTAGCAGTTTCCAAGGCAAAAGGTACAAGCAGGATATCATTCACCTTGAGAGTCTTTTGCACACTCTACTACTACATGGCAAAAGAAAGTTGCCTTTGCATGCCTTATTAGTCCAAACTTAATAGCTGCTGTTTTGAAGATTCTTCAGAAGAACAAATGTACTGTGTATTAGCTTTACAGGAAACTAGATGCTTTGAGATCCAGTAGTCCATCCTGATTGCCTTACTCCTAATCTATACATCAACTTGTGTAATTTTCTGCTCAGACAGCAGTATTGATTCCTCTCAGCTTGTGTTGAACATATTAAAATGAATGATATTAAAAGGATTCCAGATTTTACATAGTTATGCAGTGAAAAATAGGTCTGTATGTCTCAAAGGCACATTAATTTATATTTTCTGTTGGTTTGGTTTTTTTAATATGCCAGTAGTATAACGTTGACCCTATTTTTAGTGTAGATGAAGAATTAAATGGTGCAGCATTTAAATTCCCTTTGGCATTAGGCTTGTCAGAAGGAGCTGAGATTTGGTTTAATTAGTACAGTACCTTCAGAGTATAATTACTTGATAAACTGTTTTAGGTTATTGATGAAATGAAAGTCTTTTTCCAAGCTGTGAGTAACAATAAATAGAAATCTCTATTTGTTCCCATGCAGTAGATTTCCCAACACCAAAGACAGAACTGGTGCAGAAATTCCACGTCCAGTACCTGGGGATGCTGCCTGTAGCTAAACCTGTGGGTATGTGTTAAACATTGTGACTTCAGAGGGAACTTGCATAAACTCTTAAGCGGCTGGATTATGACTTGCCAAGTGTGAGTTTGGAAGGGGAGCAGTTCCTGAGCTTCAGAGTCATAAGAGCCAGACATGAAAACGTCTAGTATTCAGAGCTTCACATTAATAAGTGTTGTGCAACCAGAGTATTTTGGGAGCTGATAAGAAAGTGTTTTCTTTCTACTGCTTTCTGTGAATATGATCTCTGTTACTAATGAGAACAACCTTAGAGAACTGAAATGGTGCAGCAGCTACACAAGATGCTACCCCTTTTTTAATATGCCAGAGGCACCTGTTTTGCTTCTGTAGATGAAGAAAAACAATTCAAAGCCCATCATCAAATTCATGTTACTGAGTTCAAAACAATTTGCTATTGTTTACTACTGTGTGAAAATAAAATTGATTACTCATACGCGTTTTCTTCTGTTTTAGGAATGGATACTCTGAACAGTGCTATTGAAAGTCTGATGGCTTCCTCTAGCAAGGAAGACTGGATGCCAGTTACCATGAATGTTGCTGATGCTACTGTCACAGTCATCAGTGAAAGAGTAAGGCAGACTGTCATATTCAAAACTTCTTTAACGCAAGTGTTGAAAACCAGGAACATGTGAGCATTAGAAGAAAGTGTTCATTTTTTCCTGGAATTCATTTACTTATTTTGCATTTTATTTCTTTGCAGGGCTGTGAGTATCACTGTTTTATAAAGACTGTTAGAATTTGTGTCAGCTTCGGCTTTATTTACCATCCCAAGCATGTCCTTAGAAATATAAATTACAAGTAACCTTTAGATGCTGAAAACAAATGCGCTGCTGTCCTTTCTAGAAATTTTGGGTCTAAAATGTTGCAGGTTAAGCTGTAAGGAGCAATCCTAAGTTCTGACCTCTATTTTCTGTATTCTTTCCATGAAAGCCAAGAGTAGGTCTACAATTTGTGTTTCACATCACTGTCCTTTGTAGAGCATTTTTCATAGAGATTAATAAAATGAAACTTTCAGAGAATGCTCACCCAGATCTGTTGATTAGGTCCTAAAGCCTCATCTCTACATACCAGTAATAGGGCACTGTCTTCAGAAGTCACAACAGCCATGCATTTCTTCACAAAACTACCACATCCATTTTAAACATGCAGCACTACAAAGGACAATATGCTCAGTGCTAAGGCTCAAAGCCTTTCTGTTCTACGGTTAGCCTGAAAGGGAGGACCCAGCACAGGCCTTTGCATACCAGGTATACACAGATTGTGAGAAGGAATTTCACAGCACTGCATCAGTGTTCTCCCCCTGTTTAATCAACTTAACATTGAAAGTAAAATTTCATAGAATACCTGATGGTAATGAACAACAATTTTATTCATAACCAGAATGAAGAGGAAATCATGGTGGAATGTCGTGTGCGGTTTCTGTCCTTCATGGGAGTAGGCAAGGATGTTCATACGTTTGCCTTCATTATGGATACAGGAAACCAGCATTTTGAGTGCCATGTGTTTTGGTGTGAACCAAATGCAGGCAATGTATCAGAAGCTGTTCAGGCTGCTTGTATGGTAAGTGACTATCTTGAAAAAGCATCTAATAGTACTTATATTTTCCACTACCTCAATCTATGTATTTCCAAATTTGCAATTATATTTACTTCCTGAGATATAACAAGTTATAACTAGCAATTTGGATTCTGATAACATTTGGTAAATTAAAAATAAGCTTGAAATGTCAGTTTAGTGAACTGTGTCCCTTTAACATCTGACCTTCTGTACTCTCCAACGTGTGTAAGATCTTTTCCTTAGTAACAGAAGTAATCTAATGCTGGAAGAGTATTTTTTATGTAATCCAGTGACAGTGTAGTGAAAAATAATCCTTGTTTGATTAATAATTTTATTAATTAATAATAATATAATTAATAATCCTTGAGAAAACAGATATTTCAATTTTCAAAGAATTGTTGCTATGATTTAGTATCTGTCATGTGCTAAAGAACAGTTTCTGCTGAAGGGCTAACAGACCAATATCTCATTAACTCCATCAGGGCTGTTTGTCACAGTCAAAATGGAAGCTTGACTGTATTTCATGAGGAAGTATTTTAAATGTATTCTAAATGCACTGAAAATAATGGCTACAGTAAGGATTGCAGATTGCTTCTGCTTTGTTGCAGTTACGGTATCAGAAGTGCTTAGTGGCCCGGCCTCCTTCACAGAAAGTTCGGCCGCCCCCACCGCCTGCAGATTCTGTGACCAGGAGAGTCACAACCAACGTGAAGAGAGGAGTGCTGTCCCTCATTGACACTTTGAAACAGAAACGCCCGGTCACTGACATGCCGTAGCTGCATAAGAGAGAAGATTTTTCCTAATTAACTGCAGATAACAGTAGCTACACTAAGGAGGATGAACTGATGATGTTTGGCCTTCCATTCCAAATTGCTGATGCTTTGTCTTAAGAGAATTTATCCGTATCAAAGCAACGCTAGACAAGCATGTTATCTCGTTCTTGCCACCATCGTTTGATATGAAAAGAAGCATGAATAATTTTTTTGCTGTCAGTGAGTTACATCATGAACAATGGAAGGTCTGCTTGGTTGTAAATATGTGAACATTACCTAAACTCACACAAAGAAAGAGTCTGGCCACGTCCTTCCCAGTGAAATCATGCTAAAGTCCTTGGAGTGAATGACGTTTCACCATCTTGAGCTGGATTTGTCACAAACCAATCTTAAGTCCTACAGCACTTTGGTTCTCAACACTGGAGTAGATACCAAGGATCAGCTACCATTGAATTAATGTAGATTAAATACCAAGTTTTATTTTTTACAGAACTAACCTGTTAATTTTAACTCTTTTGTCAGCATTGGTCTGCCTGACATTCATGTGAATCATTGTCATTTGGTCTCTGTTGTACATTACAGTTGTAGAGAGAAATTGTTTTATAACAAACCAGTGCTGAAAAATCCAGGAGCGTTTTCAGTAATTGAGTACAGGGTGATCCACTGAAGCTTTTCATCTTTAAACATACAGATACATAAGTTGGATGTTAAATATGTCATCCCAAATCGTCATTAATTCATCAGAAATACAGTTTGTTCCACACAGGGCTCATACTAATCAGGAGAGGGTTAGTCAGTAGTTTTACTGTCTTAAAACTCTCACAGAAGCAAAAATGTTACAGATGTTTTCTATATGAGTGTTTGATCAAATGTTCAATTCAGCGTTGGGTTGCACAACTCCCCCTCTGGGTTTGCTGCTAAATGCTTAGCGTGCCACAAGAAGAACAATCAATTTCTGATTATTTACTAAATTCAGTGAAAATTCTTTTAATGGTCTGTGGCAAAATAATGGGAGTTGTTTTCTAACAGGATGGTGCTTCAAGTGGGACAGCTTCATTTCAGTCCTCCTGCTCCAAAGGTCTCCTATAATTGCCTCGGTCCATGTGACTGCGGATTCTGACAAAGTCAGCACAGTAGTGCCCCTTTAAATTGTATCTTGTGCTGATCTTCAAATGCAGTTACGTATCTTTCTCCCTTTGCCATCTTCTTTTCAGACTTGCAGATTGGTATAAATTTTGGAAATGGAACACTAAAGATATTTTTAACTAATGTTAAAAATGTTTTGCTTCCTCTTACATATATATGTTCCAAACTCTTATCTGTCTCCCAAGTCTGCAAATTTGGCCATGCTGTAATTTCAAAAGAACATTGTCAACGTTGTTTTTACAAGAACCGTTTTATTTTAACTTTGCTGTGCCAGAGATTGTTATAAACAAGATTGTTATGAACAAATAATGATTTTTTTCTTATTTTAAAAAGTCAACAGCAACACCTGGACATAACATGTTTAGAATACAAGGGAAAAGAGCCACTCAAGAAATGCCTGCATTGGAAGTATAGAAGAGCTATCAAAAGAAATTCAGCCTGATGTGTGAACAAGGGTAGGTGGAGGCTAGCCATGCAGCTGCAGTATTCTTAATGGAGCTCTCTAGGATACCCTCTAAGGAGCTGATACTCCACTGTGCTGAAGAAACGTTTAGATGTTGTACCAAGGGACGTGGCGTAATGGGAATTGTTGTTGATAGGTGGATGTTTGGACAGGATGATCTTAGAGGTCTTTTCCAACCTTGGTGACTTTGTGATTTCAAACCTCTGCATAATAGAGTTTCTATACCTGGGGCAGTGATGCAATTCTGTCCCATCGCAAGTCTCCCATTCCTGTTTCCTCCTTTGGACCAACTCTGTTGCTTGTGCAGTTGGAGGAGTCTGATCTGCAGTAACGTGAGTAAACTCCAAAATAATAGACATCAGCTAGGTCTCTGAGTTTGACCCAGCTGTCCACATGGTTGTGCAGGAAGGGAGGTGAGGCAAACCCTCCCCTTTCAGCATGAGCAGCCTTTAAACTGGCTGTGAAACCAGACTTTGAAGCATGGAGATGACAGCTTGCGTACCAGCTTCTGTTTCTCCAGTTTCTAATACTGATCCCAGTTATGTCTGACAGGAACAGTGTTAAAAGAAAAAAAAAAAACACTTCCTCTGGTGGCTGCTATCAAAATGTGGTGGCTGGCAATATGTCATTAAATGAGATCAAGAATTTAGAGGATGTTTCCTTATTTATCATTAAGACTACTGAATCAAAGTTTGTTTTATATACAGAAAATATTTTGACAGCATCTCTCTTTTTAAAGTTCCAGATGGAAACTCCAACATTTTGATTTGTTTTACAACAAAGAATTTCTAACAGTATTATCAGGTTCAGTAGTGTTATCTACACAGTGCTGCTTTTCCCCAGAAGAGAGACAGACCATGTTTAAACTAAACCAACACCTGGGAAACAGCAGTGTAAAGGTAAGAGCCCGTGTCAGGAGTCTTTATGCATCTGTGTTGCCCAGGCTCTGAACACAGAGTTTTCACTGGCAAAATGCACAACTACAGGAAAGGTTGAAGGAAAAGAGAGAGAAAGCTATTTGAAAGGCTGTAGGTCCCCTGAATTTCTTGTCTGTTACCAAAATGCTGTTGATTTTGCAAATATTTAAGTAGTTTGCTTAATGGGCTGAATATTGTTGACCTTTTTGCTCCAGTAGAACTCTCGAGTTTCTAAAATGGTAAACACACACCCAGGTGTTTGCAGAATCAAAGCCTAAAATTGCCAAGCACGTTGTCTTTTACCAAACAACATACTGAGATGCTCTTCAACTATGGCCAAAAATGTGTGTATGGCATACGCGTGTCCGAATAACTACCACTGTTTTATTTGATGTTATAGCAACCCTTCAGTTATCTATGCATTTTTTATAATACCTAGCGACTCTGTAAGCGGGCAGCCACGTGTTCACTATGCCTTTTATGTCTGATGCCATATTTTAAATTAACCTGTTAAATACAGCTTAAAATATTTTTATTTTATTTATTCTATTTTTACTGAAATATCCTGCATTATTATGTCGATGTATTGTCTTTGCTGGACGTGATCTTGTAACATTCTTTACGCTGTATACTATAGGTTGCCCACAGGAGGCAGCTTTGTAATTATTTGTAGTCACATTTTTATTGAAGTCTGTAGAAAAATCATGTAAAGCGAAGCTAATTTCTTATTTTTTTCAATGCAAGTAGTAAACTCTACGTAAGTGTCACACATCAGTCACGTCATTAATGTGCTCCCCTGCAGAAGCAAGGAGATTTATATTCACGCTCAAAATTGAGAGATAAAAGCCTTTCTTTTGAAATCCTCAATGCTGGCTTAGGTTTTCTTTAAGACACCGTTTCACTGAAGGGGAGAGAAGGGGTGTGGGAGGTACAAGGGTACAGGGACGACCTATGGGGACTTTGAATAGAGATAACAAAAATAGCATGGGAGGAGCATAGAACTGACTCACAGTAAAATGTGAACATTGTGTGTGGAGACACCTGTGCATATTGAAGTAATGTGCCCTTTTGTGACAGGAAGAATAGCTGCAGAGTGTCATACACCTTTTGCCAGGCCTGTCATTTCCTAAGAGTTCTGCATCCCTTTATTTTTTATTTTATTTTATCAAGTATTTTGTAGATCATTATTTCATTTGGAATGTCAAATTGTTAGTAAAGCACCCATGCAAAACAGCACTTTTTTTATTTCAGCAGCTTATGTAGGCTCAGCCTTAAATGCCATTATTCCTTCCTCGGGCAAGTTAATTCATACATTGCTAAAAACTTATGCTGCACAGTCAGCAAAATTAAGTTGGATTTATTTGGATCCACAGTTGCTGGTCTTAGCAGAGCTCAACCTTGCATAGAGCACCCAATTGATGCTGAAAAGGGCAATTTTCTCTGCTGTTGTCCACTTCTACACATTTAAATGTACTCTGTTCTGAGAATAAATTTAGCTGCATAAAATGATTGTCTCAACTGTTACTGGTCCATGGAACTGGGAAATTATTACTTTTCTTGTTCCAGATTGAGGGGAGGGAGAAATATATGATGGCTGTGTAGAGTCAGTAGCAGAGCCACAGGGCCTTATGTATCTAGAAAGCTGAATCAGTTGTTTCTAGTTGAAAATTACAAATACTTACTTGGGTTACTGAGAACTAGTTATATATGGTACAGTTTTACTTCACTTTTTTTTTTTAAAGTGTTTATTATTTGAGCATTCAGACTTCTACCCACAAGCTGTTTGAAGTCAGTCCCAGATGTTTCCACCAGGTGATGTTTGATGCTCACCAAGCAAGCAGGTAACCTGCAGAATTAAAATCTTCACTGCTTGCTCTTTGATATTCTTGGTAAGATATCAACTTTACAGCTGGTTTGGTCTTCATAATATCTCAAGGACTCAGCTCCCTCAAAACAAGATAAATGGCCAACTGTGGAACATCACATGTGAGCCCAGAGCTTCTTGTACTAGTCAAATGCAAGTTCATTGTGAAGTAATTTAATCAACATTTAGTAAATAAGAGACACCTATCTTCATTTTTAATAATATTCAAGTTTACTTCTTTTATTTAAGAATTTATTAAGCTTCTTCTAGGCACTTAACAACCATATTAAAACTACTTTCCCTTCCTTTTGTCTATTATGTGGAATCCTCCTTGAAGGTGGTTTGAAGTAACATGGGATTTTTGTTTTTTGTTTCAGTTCTATACATTACAAGCAGGCAGGTCTAGGTAAGTTTGTTCAGAAACAGAATTTTTCCTTTTACAGGAGCAGTTAAGGAGCATAGGTTATGCACAGAGATGTACTGCAGGTGAGTGATACCTTTCAGTACAACAGGCAACTCTAGTGAAAAACATGAAAAGAATTTTTCACTGATTCAGTGAAATACTAATATTTATCTGATGAAGAAGAAGCATTTCTCTGTGCCAATGGTGTAATACATCCCTTCTTCTAATGCTTATCCAGCTATGTTGACTGGTGTGGAGAGGAAGAAAAAGATGTTAAAACATTTTCTCTGAGTGGGTCTAAATCTTTAAGATTCTGTATCACATTGCTGACACTAGGCATGCTTACGACTCTTACCAACTATTATAAATGGTTGCTAACAATTCCTGAATTACTTTGTGTATTTATGCTGCCCGTATTTAATACTAAGTTGCTTATTAAAGGGCTCTGTTCCTTTTATACTGTGCTGAGATTGTAAGACAAGCGTAGATATTTACCATTTATTCTTCATTTGTTAGCAACAGAGCAAGTTAGGTGCCCACAACTGATTTCTGAACATTGACAGACTGCTGATGTTCAGTTGTTGTTCAGATAAGTAGTTACAGTATTTATAAGAACAATATTCTTAGAGAACAGCAGCTCATCTGAGGTGAAAAGAGCCATGGTACAGACTGATGTTACTACAAATACTGAATGGTCATGATAATGCATCATGAATTTACATACTTTCCACTGATAATATTTTTAATATTATAATATTTCTACTACGGTAGAAACCAAAGGAGTTAATACTGGGAAGCCCATAGGTTCAAGTGTACTCAACCAGCTGTTTGTAGCAAAATTCACACATCTCTAAAGCTAGATGTGAGGCTTAGTTTCTATGTGTCACAGTCCAAAAGGTAGTTTACAAAAACAGTAGCAAACACTTGTGAAGAATAACAAATATTTATTAAATGCAGTCTCACTTAAAACAACAATTTGAAGTAGATTCGTACATATCTATGGGAGAAAAGAAGAAAACTGTAACTTGTCATTTTAAAGTCTATAGCAAGAAGCTGTAGTATTTTTGACCTTACTCCCCCACCAGTCTATCAGCCTTATGCAACTGAGCTGCATTTACTTTAAAATGTAATGCTTGGCTTTAAATGGCTAGCCATGCAAATATCTCAAAATTAGTCTCATAGTAAGATTATAATGAATAAAGGTATATTGCAATCTACATCCATGAATAAGTATATACAGGAATCTTTACCTTTTAAAACAAGCTAGGGGAAAGTTCAAAGATTATTACAGCCTTGGTCGAGAATTTCTAAGCACAGTTGCTTTGACCACCTTAGACATGGATGGAGGAGGTACTCTATCCCTCAAATTTCTATTCCCCTGTCTGGACTGGAGCAAAGAGATACGAGCTGGCATCCTGGGTGGTTGGTTTCCTTGAGGACGTACATATGGTGATATCACTGAAGGAAAAACTATTTCCACTATCTTCATTTTAACTGGTTTTTTACGTTCTGCATGTGTCTTTCTAGCTTGTGTCTGCTTTCCATGCACCTTTCCAACAGGTGCGTGCTTCTGCACTTTAGAAACACCTGTGTCTGAAACTGGTTTGATGGTAGGTTTTTTCAGCTGAACAGGACTGGGTGGTTGGTTTGCTTTTTTTTTCAGTTTGCTCACAGCCTTGGATACTGCAGCTACAGCATTCCTGGTAGATGCAGCTTCAGGGTGAGAGACCTTAGCAGTCTTTGGCTCTAGGCCAGTACAAGCAGTATCACTTCCACATTGTGTTACTTTCCCTTGCTTCTTTTCTTCCTTTGGTTTTCCTAGAGTGCTGTCTGGTAGTAGTCCTTTTGCTGCAGCATGAGCCAAAACACCTTTAGCAGCCATGCTTTTGGAAGATTCTGTCTGAAAATTTCAAACGAAGCAATAACGAGCGTAAGAAACAGCTCTAGAAGTCAATTCCTTAAGCTCAGATTTTTCAAAATCTACTCCATGAGAAAGCTATGGCAGAATCACTTTGCTCAATAGATAAGAACCTGACTGTGCTGTGCTTTCTGATCACTTGCTCTTCAAGAGTCTTTGCCCTCTACAGGCCAGAACAGGAAAAATGAGTTCTGCGCATTTTAAAAAGCACCTCTCCTATTGCCTTGCTCTTTAATAGTGTGTGACAGAAATAATTACTAAAATACAGCACTATGATCAGGAACATGATAATGAAAATCCCTGCCTTGTAACAAGTGAGGGCACTCAAGCAAGGTTAAACCAGAAAGTAGGACAGCAGCCAAGCACTGAAAGAGAAGCAGGGTGGTAGGAAACAGTTTACAACCAGTGAAGAGGGATGACTAGCTGAAAAAGAGAAACCACTGTTAAACTTCTTAGGACAAGAAGTATTAGCAAATACTTATTTCCAGAGTCACCTTAAATTTGGCCACCGATACAGTTCGGAGCAATTGGTTCTGTGCAACAGAATTTCATTGAAAAATGATTCAAATCAGCTTCTGAAGGCAGAAGAGTTTCTGTATATGGTTAGAAAGAATATGGTAGACAAATATGCACACAGCATTATTATTTAAACCATATGGGCTTGCAAAACCCCTCCCCCCCTTTTGGTGAAAAAGTTCTACTTTTCTCAGTCACAAGATAAAAAGCTTGATGCTCAGAAATGCAAACCATCCTTTTAAGGCCTTTCCTCAGGAAATCATGACAAGCCTTTTCTGTTTACTCCGCAAAGTCTCCCTGCCTTTCAGCTCAGATTTGCATGTAACTTACTTTTGAAAGGACACATTCCTATCCTTCACAGTGCAGTGATGGGCACAGGCTTCCCAGGGAGGTGGTGGAGTCTTCTCTGGAGACATTCAAGGCCTACCTGTGCAACCTGGGCTAAGGAGCTGCTTTGGCAGCAGGGTTGGACACAATGATCTCTAAAGGTCCCTTCCAACCCCTGCAATTCTGTGATTCTATGATCTATTATGTACAAATCATAACGAAGTCTTAATCCCTGCTGGTGATGCTGCCTGTTTGCATACTGGCACATCCTGGTGATACATACAGACCTAACCAATAAGTTCACTAGACACCACTTAGAGTGATCCTAACAACAAGCAGTACAGCTTATTCCAGGGTTTGACACCAATATCTCCTCCAACATTTTCCTCACACAGACCTAGATGAAGAGACTGCTCTGATCACAACTGCTCCAAAATGAAAGTACATGTTTTATGCTGAACACAGTTTTTCAACATTCTGCAGATTTCAGTTAAAATTACTTCTAGAAGAGCTATAGCTTTTCTCACCAATTCTTTGGTCTCTTCAAGAAATCTTAAAAATCATCCAGGTTTATTTAATTATTTTCATGTGTTCCATTTACATATATTTCTGTGGAAAATGACAATAGCCCTTGTTTGTGAAGTGCATTTAAATTTTAGTTTTCTTACCTCTCTTGCTATAATCGCCAGAAAACAGCCACTGGAAACTTCTGATGGTTCTATTTTGAAGAAAGGGTCAACGCAGGACTCTGGATTGGGGCACTTAGGAAAGATAGGAGGAATAGGTCTGCCAGAAATAAAGAAACAACCAAGAAGTGTGAGTACACAAGGAAGTAAATGGAGATCTATTAGAAGTGATTTGTGTGTCTTGCAAATATAAGTTTTATAAAGCTCATCTTTAAAAATATATATAATAGGCAATTCAAGGCATATGCAAATTAATCTTTTTAGATATTATAGTTTTCTACATTAAATTACATGAACCACCACATAATAAATGCATATCAAGAACTCCATTCTTCCCTCAGTCTTCTGTAGCTGGATAATGAGTTGTCCAGGAATTTGGGAGCACTCTGAAAACACTCAGCAGTACACAGAAATTATAGAGGTGTTGACTTTGAGTCAATAAGTATACACTCCTTATAAGTAATATACGTAAGCCCAATACCCTATTTGCAACGCTGAACAACCAGGGCTCCAGCTTTTTCAGTTTACAGTTTTGTGATGTATCAACAAAGAAAGTTGCCTATTCCCACATTCTCCCCATGCTCCAGCAATTCCCAGCTGTTACAAACAGGCCACAGTGACTCTCCTCATAAGGCCAAGAAGTCTGTCACAGGACAAAAGCATGTCCACAATGATCCCATAGGACATTTGATTAGCATGACTTGTTTCCCTCAGAGCTGCTATATTCCAGAATTTTTCACTCTGTTCTGTGTTATTCTAGTCAATTGTTACCACATTTCAAGGGCAATTCACATGGTACCATGATATGGAATAGATGGAACTTAAACAGCTTGAGCTTTCACCTTAAGACAAGCATGATCACCCTGTTTTTCATTTATGGCATTGTTACTGCTTTGTTTACATTGACTGCCTGCAGCTTCACGGTACCATGACAAAAGTCTAAGACCTATGCATGACAGCAAAGGAGGAACTAATTCCAGAGTCGTCATTTATGAAATTCTACCTGTCTTCAGTCACAAATTTGCTCAGTTCTGCAAAAATTCCAGCGTACTTTTACCTTTCTTATCTGTGGTTACCCAGTATTTCAAAGCAAAAGTATTATGTGGTGGTCATACAACAAGGTTCATTACATCTCTGCAAAACACAGAAGAGATTTTAGGATTTCTGGTATTATTTTTTTTTAAATGAGAGGTTTTTGTCTTACACAAAGGGGAACTTTTCCTGAAGGAAAAAAGAAAAAAATCAAAGCTCCTGAAAATATAAAAAGAACATTTTGCTTCTGAAGTATAAATTCTATTATATAAATAACGAATGTGTACAATTTACATTCAAGTAACTCAGAGAACATTGTGCTCTACGGTCCTCCTACTTTCTCACCCATACAGAAAAATGCTTCATAGACATGACAGACTCAACAGAATTTCAAATCCTAAAAGAAAACATACTTTATAATAGGAGGCCACAGCCACATGCAGACCAGCGCAGCATCACTGTCAAGACAAGCCCTGAGTCCATACTGCTTAGTTTCCAGCTGGCTGCTCTTCTCTACCAGAGACTTGCAAGAAAGATGCAAGCTATGGTACTGCATCTTACCGGTATATGTAATATCTGTCTCTCTTTTATCTCTTTTAAACTTACTTGGATTGGCCATACTTCATTCACATTTACCATTTAAATCATATAAAATGTAAATATACTGAGTGATGCCTTGAACCACAGTAGCTTTCCCCACAATGGCCAACTCATTAACTTCGTCTGAGACAGTAAATAATCTGGAACTACAGTATTGTTCTCCTGTGCTTTTGGCAGTGTAATGGCCTACAACCTGCATCCTGTAATCAACCAACTTAGTACTTTCTTAACATCAACAAGGATGGAATTAGAGGCAGCTGAAAATGATACGAAATATTAATCTAACACAAGACACAGATTGGTCTAGGGTAAGAATTATGCCACTTCAAGTTTTCCATAGACAAAACTAGGTGTTCCATACCTGAATGGTTTTAGTTTCTTTCCTTTCACACCAGATTCCAGGGCTTTTTTCACTACTAATTCATTCTCTTCTTGGTAAACTGAAGAAGTGCAGTAAACAATAGATTGTACTTCAACTACAAAATAAAATTTTAAAAGATTTCAAACATTAAAACCTCTTGACTCACAGTGATTTAGTAAGGACTAAAAACATTATAAAAAATGAGGGTTGTATGTCATTTTTACCAATTAAGTATGCTCTCCTTCACACAAGTTTTTTAATAATTAAAATCTTTTCAAGTATTGGCAGATTTCAGCACAAATTCAGGGCTGGCTTTTCACACATCTTCTAAAGGAAGGGCAGAAGAAAGTGGAAGTTTGAAGATGGACTACATTTACAACTTTTAGCCAAAACTGAGCCCAGCTCAGACAGTTCTCTATGCAAACCTGAAGGCTGTTGTATTAATGGCTGGTAAACATCACAACACTAGAACCCTTAAGCTTGAGGAGATGGTTGGTTTTTTCATTGTTCTATTAACTCATAGACTAAGTGGTGTATTTTTAACAATATAAAAACCAGTTGTAGTACAATCAAATTGACAGTATAAAAAGTGCCTTCAGAAACCTGACCGTCAGCATACTTACACTTCATTGCATGCATCAACTCATTCAGCTGTCTCTCAGCGAGAAAATTGAGTTTATCCTCAGACACAGATCCTTGGTAAAGGTCCTTCAGCAATCCTGCATCTAAATGCAAAGAGTTGTCATTTATTAACACAGCTGCCATTGCTGTCTCAACATTCAGTTTGCAGAAAAAGCTTTGGTAACGGACCTGATGGTTCCTGGTGCAGTGAGAAGGCAGGCCTTATGGATTACAATACCACAAGTGCCTAAGCAATTCTTTCCTTGTCAAGTTTACCTCTAATTACTATTGCTTCTTCTCTGTTTCTCTTCAATGAAAGTTGTACAAGGAGTAGGCTGTTATAAACAGTCACTAAAGGAGCATGATTAATAGAAAGTTATATACTTATACACTGACAGATTTTGTCTTTGTGCTTTAAAAGAAAGGTAGTTTATACTCTTCTCCCCCAGAATAACCCTCAAACTTCATACCATTGACTTGAAATTGCTTTTACAAAATGCTTCTAACCCTTCCTTCAGTGACGCACAAAGATTTTGTTTTCTCATTGAGAATTGTAAGGTAGGACAAATACATTCCTGCTCACTTTATGTGGAAAAATCTATGTAATTGATTATACATTATTCTCATCTGCACATGTCACACACAGAATTATGCAAGTCATTAATATGTTTTATAGTAGTTTAGAAGGAAGTTTTCTGTGTTCTGCCTGTCATAAAAGGGCTACATTTTATCAAAGCAGCTGTAACATCCAGGTCACAATACCTGACATACAATTTCTACCAGAAAGCATGCATTAGCCATGATATCAGAAGTTACCTTCATGTTCAGTCAAAATAAAATCTATTGGATTGCTAAAACCCAGTCCAGAGCACTGTGGTGTCAACAAAATAACTTTAGCTTTTTGAAGTCTGGAATCTTTTGGTTCAATCTCAGTGAAGTCTTCGTGTAACAATTGAATATCTGAAATAAAAAAAAATAAGGGAGGGGGAGAGGGAAGGGGAGGGAAGAGAAAGTCAGCAGTTCTACACTAAAGCAAGCTTGCCTGATTTTAAAATGATGGGGCTGAAGAAACAGGAATGTTATACAAAATTCCACAGATCTACAGCCTGCTGCACCAGTCCCCCCCAACATCCCATTTAATGCAGGCAGACTTAGGGATTAAGCCTTAGCATCTTCCACTGAAGAGACTGCTCATTGGTTACTGCTCTTGTGAGCAGTACGTTCTGATCACATCCTCTGGGTAAACTGTACAAGCGTAGGAAATTTGGATTAGCAGTCTCAGAAATGGGTAAAAATCAACTTGAAAAGCAACAGTCAAGAAACCAGATACATGGATGCCAACGTTTCCAGATCCCAGACACTACACAGGAACTGCTTATGTGGAGCACTTAACCAGATTCCCGAAATGTTACAGTGATCTGCAACTTTGTTGGGTTTGATTGTAGCTAAAGAGTTGTCAGTTTGCTCTGTGACAAAAATAATCTATTACTACCCTCCCAAATCCTCAGAGATCCCTCCCAGATCCTCAGATCTCTAAATTCTGATGGATTTATGACCTACTTATTTATAATTTTCGCAAACTCTATCAAAATCTAAATTACAGTGCCTTACACATACCAACTGTTCCAACACATACTTTTACATCCCATGTGATTGAGCAAGTCTCTCAGTTCAGCTGCTTTTGCAGAAGTTTTTACACCACAGACAAAAACTGTGGACATGCTGTGATTTCTCAGTGCTGACATATGGGCGATGGTGAGGTGGGAGCCCAGGTGAGCCACAATAACATCATCATCTGTACTCAACAGTGCCTGTACAGAGTGCACAGCGAGGCTGCGAGACTTATCCTATAATACAATGACATGCAAGAATTACACATTACCGACTCCTTGGGTTCCCCTGAGCACCAGTCTAGGTTTCTAAACTAAGCATCAAATCAAGCATCTTAAGTCAAAAATCACTAAATATAAATAATTTAAATCACAGGGCTTTGGGCAGTGTGATCTGGTGGAAGGTGTCCCTGCCCACAGCAGGTTGGGTGGAACTGGATTTTTAAAGGTCCCTTCCAACTCCAACCTTTCTATGATTCCTGTGATTCTGACCCTTTCAGCTTGAGTTATTCTGTTCTGTTTATCATTATTCCATCAGAAATACTCATAGGATCCCTCTTCAGCTACATAACATGACTATTTGCGTATTATCATCTTCTAAGTGGGGATAACATACACTGAGTTACACAGAAACTTTCCTCACATCTTCAGAAGCATGATCACCTTTTAAACCATTTTTCATGTTTACTTTGACAGTTTTAAAATTAATTGCATAACATTGTATTACTATAACTGTAACTACGAATTACCGATATTTTCTTGCTAACCTCAGTGAATCTGTTTCTGAACTTCCAATTTTTAAAAATGTTCCAAAGCTTTTGAGAGTATGTTTCTGCCTGACTGATGTAACAGGGCATGTGGACGTGACCTCATTTGAATGTAAAGCATTATTTTGTTTTGCAGATTCATATTACTCACTCAAGGGTGGCACCAACTCACCTGTAGTAAGAGTTTGCAATCTGCAAAGAGATCTAAATTAAGCAGTTCATCTTTAAGAGAGGCAGGGAAAAGCAAGACATTGTGGCAATGCTGGTCCAAACAGTAAGTGTAACCCTTGAAGTCTGACACAGATTCAACCTCGGTGAATCCCTTACTCTTCAAATCTCTGAAGACGTCTTGAAGGCTGTTAACATACAGTTCTGACCATTAAATATACACCACCTCCATAGGCCGCATTAACTTACACTGATATTAACCTAGACATTGCCTTTTATTTCTTTAATTTCTACACTGGTATACATACACATATCCCTACACCTATGACTATGTAAAACATATATTGTATCTGTGTATAAAACACCTATACAGATCACACACACGCAAAATAGTAGTGCTGCCTAACACAGGAGGGGAAATCACACTATTTAGGACTTCAGGCTTCTGGTTCAAAACAAGTTAGTGAGTCTGATAACACAGATGAAGGAAGAGGCACACGTCTCCAGAGAATGATTCAAAGCACCAATAATATAAACGTCCTTGTACTCAGGAGACCCTGTAGCAAATTTACTGACAAAATATGTTCTTTCAACTGCTTTCAACACAGCCCAGCTCAACAATGAATTTAACCACTATTATCTGAAGTAATTCTCATGTGAACACAATCAGGGCATAAATGCTGAGGTCTGCAATTCAAATATCATGAAAATTTAAAGGTGTATGTACCAAAACTTGTTTGTTCAAATGCAGTTTTAGACAGCACTATAAGCTTATGAGGTATTTTAAAGGCACAGTTAACACTGTAGCTTTCAGCTCAATCTGAGCTTAAGAATGAGAAATTGCTGTCCAATACTTTATCTTAAATAAACCATAACTGCCTATAAGCACAGAACACAGAAGAGTATTAAAAATTCCTGAACACATGATAAAATGTATTGGCTGTATAACAAAACGGATAGCAAGGTAATCTGGTGGTTAACACATGAGTACAAGGCTGGAAACCGCAGTGTGACACACTCAATGATACAGTGAGTGATGATTAAAAGAATCATCACTAGTTCACACTATCTTTACATAACAAACACTGGCTTTAAGTTTTCTGTCTTAGCACCCTTTGCCAATGTTATTGCTTACACTAATACACACAGAATGGCTTAGGTTGGAAGAAACCTTAAATATCACCTCCTTTTTAAGGCATACTCTATTTTTCATCATAAAATTTACTCACCCACATAGGGAGAGTAAATCAGAAAAAAACTACTCATTTGGTGAATAGCCACATCAGCAACAGACTATAACAAATTCTTTTACATCTTCCATTGACAGTTTATGAGCACTTACTGTAATATATAAAAATTTCAAAACAAAAAGCATAGGCCAACATTGTTCTTCAAAGCAGGACTTTCATAGGAAGCTTAAATCACCAGAAATCAAGTAGCCTGCAAATTTTACAAGAGTATATGTATGCTATTGGATAGTTTGCTATAAACTAAAATATTCAGTGATTCCTTCAGGACGTTACCTGGTCTTAAATGTATTTATCCAAGCACATAGAGGTAAGGCAGAAGCTCTTTGTTCATGCTTCTTTATAGTTTCTGGTAGAAAGTATTCAATTGAAAGAGCATCATGTTTGATGCGACATCTTGCTAACGCAGCTGCCAATTTGATCCTAAACCTAAAAATAAAAATAAAAATAAAAAAGTCATAAGTTTACTAAGTTTTATTAATGTTACACCAACTACTCACAGGCAGCAGCATTTCTATTAAAACAGTCCCTTGCTTGGAAACCAAAGTGAGACCTCACTTTTACAACTTCCTAGAGAAAATATATAGGTATAAGCATTTCACTGTAGAGTAGTATGGCTGAGACTACTCTCTGAGCATATGGAAGACTGGATTCATGACAGATGAATACAGAACAAATCTCAGAAAGTTGTACTATATTATGTATATTTTAAGTGGAGGGAAGAGAAAATATGGATTTGGAACTGCAGTCTATGGAACATAATCAGATTTTTGCCGGCATTCAATGATGTAAATATAAGCACATGCAGAATGACCATCTAAAGAAAGCCAACCTCCACCAGGAGCTGTTTAGTCTGACATTTTCATGTAACAACAAAACCATATCTGATCTTTTCTTCCCAAAAGCTTCATGCCTAGTCTTAATGTGTGGTACTTCAAAACAAATGAAATCCATTGTTGTTAAGGTGTATTACTGACCACCCTCCAGGAACACCTTGCACCTCAGATTTTCATGAAATCTAGCAGCAATACAATGTTGTCTAAGAAATGCCAACAGGATTACCAAATGTATAATTGAACACTACTTAAAATATTTAACCTATTGTCTTTTTTTTTCCTCTCTAAATACTTAATATGTATTTAACAAAATTTCATAATAGTATTATTGCTAAATGAACGGACATTATTCCATGCCCTTTGGCACTTGACTCTATTACATTCACATTTTTGAGTGTAACATTTATGATACACACTGCTGCCTTCTGTGCGACTTTAGTATTATATACTATAAAGTAGCAAACATATAGTAAACTATGCAATTTATGAATGAGCATAGATGTATTTATGAATATTTAGTAAGTGTTTAATTTCTTCTAAAGTTATATAAAAGCAGTTTTAAAAACTCCAGAATAAGCCACCTATTTCTAGTTAAATAATTTGCAATATAGGTTGTTAGCAATGTTTTTCTTATTAAAGGAATATGAAAGTTTCCCTTCAAATCCTTTTCTCTTAAAAAAATTAAAATGAATTTTGTAAATTTTGTAAGATTTCAAGATAGAAGGTATCTGTAATATTCAAAATCAGAGGGGGGTGGTGGGGAGAAGCAGCTGCTATAAAAATCTGCACGTGTACCTATATAGAAAATGTTCTATTTGCCGAACTTCTGCTATGGGTTCCTCCTCATCAGAAATCTCTCGCACTTCAAACTCTCTGTCTTGAAGATCATAAAGCATCACAAGAAGCAGGCTGGTTAATTCATCCGGCTGCAACAGAAGAACAACTGGATAGAGAACGTGGCACAGTTTGCCTTATTTATGGGTAAAAAAAAAAAGTCCATATCAACCAGTAGTCTCCCCTGTAAGAGGCAGAACAACTCCCATGGAGCAGTTTTTTCTATCAGTTTCTCTGGTAGGATTCTTTGGATATAGTAACTGATGAGCTCAAGCCGTTACATTGTAAGCATTTAGAATAACATCTCTTTCCCAGTGTCTAAATATTTAACTTAAAGTCCAGAATCCCCAGCCCTTCCATTACTCTTGGATACATCTTACCTTCTTGCAAGTACGACTGATACAAGCTAGAAAACTCAAATTATTCGGGGCACACCATCAAATACAAAACCTGATTGCCTAAGTCTCATCTCCTTTACAAAAACAAGCTGAAAATCAAATGTTACTGCTGGATGATTTGCCTGCTCACATCAATCTCTGCAATTAACATCAGTTCAAATTTATCTTGTAATTTTCAAAAAGCATCAAAGGCGCCACTGGATGGAATAGCAGATTATTCTGCCATCTCTAGATCTTCTTTCCACAGCACAGTTTGCCCAGAAAGTGAAACCTGGGTTCATTGTTTTCTTTTGTCTGATATGATTCACTCTACACTGCCCACTCACAAGGGGACTCAAATGGGATGGAAAGCACAAAGTGCTGTTCTTTAATTTATCCAAGGCATCATTCAGTGTAAAAACAAGGGAACCAGAGACAGAGTCCAAAAAACTTCTCTTTGCTTCTTCAAAAGCCCCGATCTGTGTACTTGCTCTTTGTACCCACTAAAACTGGACAAGCCATACAGCACATTCAACAGAGAGCTTCACAAAAAGAGAGCACAAAAAGATCTTTACCTGCAGGATTTGTTAGGATGCTCCTAGGAGCACTGCAAACAAAACTACCTTGTCTCATTCAGAAGCAGACAGAACCCAAACGAACTCCCTAGACAAGTGCCATAATCACTGGTATCCTGTATGTGACTGTTCCTAGCTCGTAGACAACATCACACAGCTAGTAATACAGTGCAGTAAGCATTATGGTTCTCTCTCCTAGTTTCTTTCTTAGCTAACTCCCAGCCACAGAATATCACTGACAGCTCATCTAGTAGATTGGACATTTGTGGCATGGACAGCCACAAAAAGGAATATTTTGATCTGGTTACCATATAGCGAGAACCCTCTGAAAAGATTCTAACTGCAAAAACACAGAAAGTACATTTTCTATTTCCTTAATAAAGCGTTCACTTACTATTGAATGACATGGGTAAACATGACTATCTAGCAGTATTTCTTCAAGAAGATCTTGATCCGCAAAAAAAATAAAATAAAAATAAAAAATAAAAAAGAAGAAGAAGAAGAAGAAAGAATAAAACACTGACAAGTTATACTATGAGATAATAAATTATATGCAAGGAAAGCAAATATTTATAAAATACTAGAGAAAAACCTGAAAGTTTGAACATCATAAAAATTAAGGGAAAGTATACTCACATACAGTAGCAGTTCTAATTACATTACCTTACAAGTATAGATTTTAAATACTTTACTCTGGAAAGCATAACCAACACTTAAGATAGACTTAAGTATTGGAGGAATATTGGAGTAGTAAATTAGTACTTAATTTACAAAAAATTATGCAGATCTCTGCCATCAGGCAGAAACTAAATAGTTCTTGTTTGTATACTTCTCTCAGCTACATCATTTCTACTGGCAATTCTCGGAAAAGTTTCATACTTACATTTTAGAGCACTGAAAGCTAGTTCGTAAGATAAACGCCGGGAATACTCATCTGTAAGAGTCAGCAAGGGAGATACTGAGTCATCACCATATTGCACTAACGTTCTGTCCTTCGGCTTTTTATTATGAATGCCTTGAAAAATCCTAGCTGCGTTTATGTATACAGAGTCATGACAGACTTTCTTCTTAATCAGAGTCATTGTTCTTTTCTCAACAGCTCCTTTTTCATCTGAAATTCTCATGCCATTCAAGTCTGAAACATAATTTCTAACATCTTCACAAAAAGACACCAAGTTACTTCTAGAACATGGTACTTCTCCAGTTGTTGATTGTACAACTCACAATCCTGCAGCCACTGCAAAAAATAATAATTAAAAAAAGCAAAGTTTGTAATGAAGTGTGAAATTGTCTTTCACTGGAATACACTTTTCTTCATTTTCAGGTTTTCAATAGAATTTATTTGTTTTTAGGCACTAACCCTGCAGATACATGGATTCTCATGTCAGTCTATCAACTTGCATACCATAGAGAAGCATTTATAGTAGTTTACTTACCTTTTTTATTTTCACTAATGCAGACACAAAGACAACTGGTTACTTGTTTCCAAGAATCCACTGCTTTATAATAAATGACTCTGAAGAGACTATAGAGATCTGATTTACCCTACAGGCTTTGGTTGTTCTAATGTGCATTTATGAAAATACTCAAAGGCTCAGAAGTCAGGTTAAATGTTCAGAGCAGGGGTAACAATGCCAAGGCAAATCTAGTGATAGAGGAAAGATATACATATATTAGTATTCTTGTCTAGGGAAGAACACAAGAGAGTTACATGGAATTCATCTACTCTAACATACAAAAAAATAGCTGTATATATTTTAGCTCTCATAATGTTTTTTCAGGACAAATTACATGCCTCTTCTCCAGTGATAAGAAATACTTGCTTGGCATCCATTTTTCCTCCACCCTTTCCTCTTCCCATTCACAGAAAGTGTGTCAGAGAACGAGGATGGTATCACACTGGCTGAGGAGGAGGTAGATGGAACATAAACTGTTCCTTTTCCAGCAGGCAGCCATGAAATATCCAATACTAAGCCAGCAAGCCTGAGCTCAAGCTCTTTTCCCAGCATGGGTGATGCTCACACCATCTCTCCCCAGCTGCTCCAAGTTAGCCACAAGTCAGCATCTGTCCAGGACAGCCCATAAATTCCTGGCAAATGACTTAACACTTTGCATTCTGGTAGCTCATCTGAAGGATGCCACTTCTCATTCTGCTTTCCCAGGATATGTTATTTGTACCCCAAAACTGAGAGCTGCTAAACCCACAGAGGCAACAGTCACCGTAAACAGAGGTCCTATGCCTCAGACCAACAGGTTCTGAGGAGAGTCTAACACCACCATGCCCACTGTGAGGTCCAGCACAGAGGGGCCTCTGGAGCAAATGTAAATGTATTTCTCGAAGTCTTACTGAAACAGAACTAGTAGTGCTAGTAGAAGAAAGCTGACTCTTCATCGAGTTCCACATCACCCAAACTAAAGCAAAACTCTTGCTTTTAGAAAGCAGAATATTCTTAGATGTTGTCAGGATACTTTGCAGTAATGCAATCTGAGGACAGGTTTCCCTGATTGCACATAAACAAGACTCAAACTCCGCTACCAGCCAAATGCAAAATATTTCTTTTGAGAATAAGCAGCAAGTGAACCAATGTCTGTGGTGTCAGGACTTTAAAAGCTTGCAGAGCTACTGATTATTATCAGTAAATTCTTTGCCAAGGCAGTCTTTGCTGATGCCGCTATCAAGGTGAATTGATGTATACAATATCCCCAAAGAAAAATGTCATTTTAATAAAAATGATGGCACTCTGCCCCATGCAGATGCACCTCATAGTTGCAGTGCTGTCACAGCTCATGTGCCAAGTGAAGAGCAACAAGCAAGATTACTCTGAAGTACAGCTGGGAATAAGTAGAGGAGGGAGAAAAGGCCCATCCCATTTGTCTGCAGAAAAAGTGAAGTGAACCTCAAGCAGATTACTCAGTCAAGAAAATTAAAAATAAAGACAAACCTCAGGCTCCCAAAGATGCAGCTCAGGACAACACCGGTTGTGAAAAAATGACAGGAAATCGCCTCTCACCTTCTGCTTCCAAGTCATAACCCACTGAGGCAGCAACAACCGTCAGGATGATTCGTTAGCATAGTAGTTCCATGAGCATTACCAGCAGCATCACAAAGCAAAAGGGGTGTTGGTTGCAGTCGTTATCTGTGTCAAGGGATGTGAAGACCTCTGAAATCGTTGGTATGATGGAAGCAGGCAGCCGCCCTCCCACAAGTCACCACTACTCGAGGACAAACTGCAGCAGGAGGGTAGGAAAACTGCAGGCTTCCAGCAGCAAAGAAGGAAGCCGGCAAGCACAGAGCTGTAAGCCACACGGGAAGAAGCAATCTGCTCAATACATGCCCGCTGCCCCCATGGGACACCCCCGTAAAACTTCCTCGAGACCAGCAGGTTCAAACCTTTAATGGTTCTTCAACCATCGCTTCCCAGTGTCAGAGACACGCTGCCCTGTCAGCCAGCACTCTTACCAGTGGAGATAAATGGATGCAGGCTCCTCTCGCAGCCACGGGAACGAGCGCCTGGCTGGCCCTGCAGGGTCCCAACAGCCCGCACCTACGGGTGCCCGCCCACCCTCATGCTGCCAGGCCAGGACCGGTAGGGCGGGGAGGGGAAGAGCTGGGCTGTCTCCTGGCACCGGGTTCCCCGCTGGAGGTGCACAATGAGGCTGCGATGTGCAGGGCCACAGAGGTTGGGCTGAGCTCCTTGCACCGGGGCTCTCTGCAGCTCAGACACCAAAAAGCCACAGAGTGGTGCTAAGATCCGCCCTAGCAACGGCGTGCGTCCATGGAAGCTGTGTTTCCTGAGGGTTACCATGGCAGGAACTCTGCAGAAGTCCCCATCTCTCAGTGACAAGAGCTTCTCTTGCTGTCCCTTTCTTGTGGTGTCTCTTGTCAGTTTTTTTAACATTTAGACCCCCAAATTTCTGTGAATTCAATGACTGCTTAGAAATGCACATCTTGTCTGCACTCAGGTATCTAATTGTGTTAAAACACCACAGTTACAGGGTTGGAAATCCCAAATTCACAGGAGTAACCCCATTTATCAACCTTAACACCACCCATCTGCACATGAAATGTGCTGCTCTCACACCTTGCTAATTGCACAGGCACTCTTAATGATCTCAACTTCTGCTTTGATTCAGTCTTGAAGCACATGATCAGGCCTTTATTTACATCCAGAAATTCCAACTGCTCACATCAAAAATCTCTTTTTGAAATTATTCCTAATAATGAGTGAGCTATAACTTGTAAAAAATACAATTCACCCCTATGAGCCTTGTTCACTTTACATCACTGCTCTTATGAGCAACACTGAGATTCCGCCAAATAAAGGAAAACAATGTAAAAAAAATTAGAAAAGCTTTGTGACTTGGTTAAAATGCACAGAGCTCAACCCCATGTCCTTTCTCTGGTGTGATAGTGTCCTGCAACTTGCCCTGCCATCTGCCACAGGCACATGTGCCCAAAAGTGAGAGCATGAACTTCTGCAGTGGGACAATGCAGTCACCAGGATTAGGGGTTGGGTGACAGTATGGCTAGTAAGGCTCAGCACACACCTAGCACATGCCCAGATTGAAGTCCCAGACTAGAAAAAAACAAAACAGGCAGTGAAAAACAATTCTCAGTTTGCTGATAATGCAATTGATTTTCTGTTTTGGATTTTCTGCATGCTCCAGAGACAGTGACAATGCAGCAACAGAAGCAATTGCAAAGGCAGTCATGTAGGCTGGGTAAACTTAGCATACAGCAATTCAAAGTATTGGATCCCTTCTGATAAAGGGGAGGAGTACACAATAACTGTGTTGTTCAGATCATTGAGGAACTACATCAATAACAGTATAGATGAAAATGAGTTTTTTTCTGCTATTTCCTTTTGTCCAAACAGATAGGGTAAGACTACTTAAAAGGCTGGCTGGAAATCTCCTGATTTCACAGCTATTTCTGTACTATTCATTCACTGTCAAGGTGCCATTCATGAAGCATGCAGGTAATCCACTGCTTTTCTGCTCACCAGGGCAGCCTAGAGCTGGCTGCTCTCCTGCTTCTGCAGTACTCCATGCACTCACTTACTGGTCATACTGCAATTTGCCACTGACTGCCATACTTCTACCACTTCTTGTTCACCTTCCTTTTCAGCACCAAGGATCTGCTGTACAGTGATGGATCTCAAGTCATCTTTTTAAAGGTAATAAGATTTTTTTGTACTCAAAATAGAGAATTAAGTCCTTCCAGAACTAACTGGAATACTTTAAAAATATGCCCTTAAGATGAGACACTAAATCATTTACAAGTATCTGAGAAGTTTAAATATTGAAATAATTTCTTCAGATTCATATGAGCAGAAAATTGAAAAAGAATTAGAGAATGGTTTTCCTATTCAAACATCTGATGATTATATGCAATCATTACAAATTTTCAAATTAAAGCAGAACGAAACAGGGCACTGCAGAATGAACAGAGAGAAGCTGATGAGGATCTAAAAATTCTCTTCTTCTGGTGACATGATGTCCATGGTGTAAAGCACAACTGCACTGGGTTAGACAGAGAAAGGTGTCTGAAAGCAGGCTGCCTGGACTGGGGTAAGTGAACTGCTTTCAGAAAATAGAAGAGAGCAAATAGAGACACAGTTGCTAGACAGAGAATAACAAAGAAAAAGAAGCAGAGAACAATGGAGCTTCCTATCACAAGTAAATAAGGCAAACGGCCATCATTAGTAGTGGTTATTTATTCTGGCACCAACAATCATGGCTTTCCAAGTCACCAAATGGTTTGGTTAAGACCTTCGGTGAAAAAAAAAAAAAATTATAAAACACTTCTTTTATTTCATTGGCTGTAATTTATGTAAGTACGTATATAAATACATACACATATGCACACACATTTTCACTCACATTTTTATACATAGTTAAATATTTATTTACCTAGAAAAACATAAGGCTAAGTTCCTTATTTCTTGTGGTTATGAACTTTAATACAGCAATCTTTACTGCTGACCTTAGGATTCCACAACGATTTTCTATACGCAGATACTCTTCATAAATATTTCCATCACAGGCAAGAACTCCTTTTTGCGTAAACAGATAATTTTCAAAATAATATTGAGCACTGTAGGGTAAGACATCAATAAATAATACAAAATATTATAGTTAGTCAACAATAGATGATATATTTTAGAAGAATTATTCAGATGATAAAGAGATAATAATAACAATGCTCACCTGTCTCCACAGATCAAGGCTCACAAAGTAAACTCCACAAGGGAGGAATCTCCAACAAGAGATCCTTTCCCAGTGGTGGTCAGTCCTTAAATGGGGTCTGGGAGAGGTGGAACCAGGCTCCACCCCTTCTGGTCACACAGGTACATTGCTTTCACCTGTGCTCCCGCAGCTGACTCAGGGCTTGCCTCAGGCCCTGATTCAACAGTTCCCATACAATCAGAAATCCAAAGTTTGACTTATCCATACAAAATCATTTAAGGTTTTCTTAAAATAAATGCAGCAATGCTTTAAACAATATTCCTTGAATTTTAACACAGAAGAATAGTAACCAGTACAAGTATTTCCTTCTGTAATCTAATTACAGCTGAAATGTGAAGATCTGATAGGTGCCACATCAATTGCCAATGTTTATAGTATATTCAGAAAAACAAGACTTTGTATGTATATGTAATGGTATACTGGCAACAGGACCAATGCTATCAAGCAGATATTACAGAAGAAGGGAAGAATGCTCACTTGTCTCCAAAGATTGAGGCTTGCAAGAGAAAACTCCACAGAGGAGGGATCTCCAACAAGAAATACTTCCTCCATGGCAGCCAGTCCTTAGATGGGGTCTAAGAGGGGTGGATCCTGGCTCCACCCCTTCCAATCACACAGGTGAATTGCCTTCACCTGTGCTCCCAGGACTGACCGGATCTCTGCTTCAGGTGTTCAATCAGAGGTTTAGGCTGTGACTCAGTAGTTGCCATACAACATGCCATAGAAACCCTTTGTGCAGGACAATATTGAGTTATGTACACGGTAAAAAAGTTGCAAAGATGTTAGCCAGGAACATCAAGAAAATCCAGTTAAAAAAGGTAAAACAACTTCCACCAAAAAAAGCAGTGATCATACAGTTTGGCAATATGCAAGAGAACATTTTTTCACCTGTCAAAGACAACATGTTTACGTCACTAAAACCTGAACAACTCATTTAATCTTCATCTTGTATAAAGGTGAGCACATCTATACAGAATGGAAAGCCTGAAGCTATAAATACTTCAAGAACTGAAGCTCAAAATATTGATGTCCCTACAATTGAAAATAAAATTATAACCTGCCTCAGTAGAATGATTTTTTGCAGGATGTGCTTAAACTGGGAAACAGTACTGCCTATTTTCCTCCTTTTTCCTGTAATATAGGTTCAGTGACAATCCTCAGATGTCTACAACAACTGGAGCAGCAGTGGAACTCTTTGTCCTTCTCCTGTACCTCTACATAAGTAGCAATGGAAGTCAGAACAGATTTTGGCTAGTGGGATGCTGGCAGCCTTCCCTCTAGAAATATGCATCCATCAAACTAAATTTAAATAATCCTACTGAGTTCACTGATACAGGACAAAAAGTGTTAACTGGGCAGAGTCACAAGGTAACATCCACCAATGATGTGAGCTTCAGATCCTTAGTGCATTATGCAAGATGTCATTTTCATTCCATTCAGAAGGAAACTTGAAGTGTCCAGTTACATGAGAGAACTGGCAGTGTGAAGTGATGAACATTTATTCCTCCACTCCAATCTTTCACTCGTGCTGATATCCCTCTCACAGTGATGAAAGTCTCAGATTCAGTACATACAGAGACCACAGTTGCTAGTTCAGCCTGAAAGGCAAAATTCACTGCTGTCCATGTCTCTCCTCTGATTTTGCTTCTTTTACAATAGTGACATCAAGATGAAGGTAAGCTATAAATAAGACATTAAGATACCTAGAAGCCTAAACCAAGTGAACACACATCTACTGTCCACAAGTATCCCCATTTTTCTGCATTTAGTTTTATTGTTATCATAATCAACGTATCCTCCTGAGCATGGTTTCTTCCCTTTTCTGGAGGGAAAATTCTGGTTTTCAAACTCCTTCCATCTGCCAGTGAAACATCAGCCTTTTACTCACAAAGCCAAGAGGACCCATCTGCCAAATCAAACAGCTCTGCTTATTTAGACAAGGGCACTCATGTCTGGCACTGGGGTAATTCAGCAGACGAGCCTTGCATTCCAGTGACCTATCCTGTGTCTCACTATCATCTAGCACCATACTTATCAGTCTTCTTAGCCAAGGTTATTTTCATGTACCTCTTAAAAATTTGTCATATATTAAGCATTTTTTTTTAAAGTGAAAATAGAAAATGGAGATTTGTACTTCCTAGGCTCAAACTCTCAACAACTTAGGCACAACAATGCAATCTTGTAGAGTTTACTGGATCAGACTGTTAACCATAAACTAAGTCAGAAAATGACTGTCTTCATCATTATTTGTCTGCTGTCTTTACATACTAGAAATGATTTGTTGAAGAGCTAATGCTCAATTGAATGGCAATATACTGACCTTACTATTGAAGATGCAGGACATCTCCCCAGCTAAAAGCATTCATCACAGTGCCTGTACAAATTTTTCTCTGGTGATGAAGATGTACCATATTTCAAAAATCTCAGGCATTATTCTGCAGATAAAAGCACTTTGGCATTACTCCAGCAAGAGTTAGAAACATGGCTTTCTCTAATCATTTTAAATCTCAGAATTAACTCAACCCTACTCACAAGATCATTTCATTGTATCTGAAATGCATTTTACATGGAAGAGGTTTGTGAAAACTTCTGAGCAATACAATTTAAACGCAGATGTTGTGGCAGTACATGTGCATCATGGGATCTTCAGCTAGATATGAAGTTTCTTGATCCATTATGTAGCCGTTAGAATGAGAAACACACTGTGCTGCTCTTTCTTGCGTTCTACCATTTGTAGCTGACTTGTTAAGCACCTCTGCATGAGATTTTTCCATTCTAAATACTTTGTCAGAGTCTTCCAACAGTAATGACAGATCAGTCAGTTAAAAGCATATATTGACTTTTTTTTTATTATGACCATTCCATTCCACGAAGTACTTTCACTATTACCTAGCAGAGATAAGGAACATGTCCTGACAAGTCACAGTTTTATTTTCATATTCTTGGGCAAGCAAAAATGGCACAATTCTCTCAACCACAAAGAAAAAATTCACTTGACAAGCAGGGACACCATAAGAGCATTCATCAGTATTAGAAAGGTAAAGAAAAAATATAGCCTTTTTGCTTCATGGTTTGTGCTCTGGTCTTTTGCTGGAGTTGAGTGTTGTTCAGAACGTAACCTGAAATTAGCTGAAACTTGCCACTGGGTGCCTTCTGTTTTGTCTCAGATAAGTAGCTCTTTTTAGACCTATTGTCTGTGAACCATAACCTGCATACCTCAATGACTTTCAGAATTGGCTATTATCTAATACCACAGATACTGCTAAGGCTTGGAGCCTGCCCTCACAGTGCCTATCCTTTCTTCATGTTCCTCACTGTATACCTAGTTGATTCCAGGGAACAAAGAATAACAGTGGCCTGATATGAAGTCTGCCACTTTCCCAGCCTCTATTCCACACTGTTTAAGTGCTCTGCAAAATAAGGTAGGTATTAGAAAATATAACCTTTCCATTGTTTTCATACATCTAATAACAGCCTTGTAGGCAAAAAATAGTACTTGTGCCTCATGTAAGCAGTCACGCTGAAGAAGATAGAGACATACAAGCTATTAGCTCAGAAAACTAGTTTCACAGGCTGCCAGTAGGTTTCAGTTTGTTCTACTGAGACAAAAACCATCAATTCAGTATCAAGTTGGTCAAGATGGTAAAAAAAAAAGCTGTATTTTTCACTCCTGCAACTTCAAAGGAAAGATCTACTGTTCTTATTGTCAGAGGGACTGGAGATGGAATCTTCCACTTCATGATTTGCTTCTTTGTATTACTTCGTTGATGTTAGTGTATTACCTGAACTGTTAAATTCATTAGCTTTAATAATTAAGACGCTGGATCCCATTGTGTGCCACTGTGATCATATTGGCTCTCTGAAAATAACTTTCTAGAATAGAAATACCAGCGTGCTCATCTCCCCTAAATCAAAACAGCATTCTGTATAGATTCTGTGCAAGATTTCATTGATTCTGCATCTGTATGCCAATCTAGTTCAAGACAAAGAACACTGCGTGCATTAACATTTCAAAAATGAGTAATTACTTTCGAACATTATGAGTTACAGTAGACGCTGTTGGAATTAAATGTGGTATTTTTGATGGGGAGAAAATTGGTTCTATTCAAAATAGAACAAGGGTGCTAAAAGGGAAATACTAAACAAATGAAAAAGTGAGACTGTATCACATTTACCATCCATCTCATTTTTCTAAATCTTTGCCTTCTCCAGATTCTTTGAGAAGTATTCATTTTACTTCACTAGTGAAGGATACAAGATGAACTTGTAAAAAGACATAGAAAGCTGCGTTTGCTCTATTATTTTGGTTGTTATAAAGCTCAGTTGTAGTATAAATGACAGAAGGACTGTGGGGCTCTGAGTTTTGACCTTGCTGATTAGACGAATCTCTATTGGTTTTATACCAACTTAATAATTCAGAGGTTCTGTTCTTAACAGCAGTTTAGTATGTGCTTCTGAATTTCCCCATACCTGTAGAAGCAACAATGAAAGGAAAATAGATGGATGCAAGGGTAAGGATATTTCCCCCTCTGCCGCACCAAAACAAAACCACATGTAAGTTTGTATGAAAATTATATGAAAAAGATGTTTTGCCCTAATCTTTTTTATTTTTCTAAATCCCTACCTTGTTTCTTCAGATCAATTTCCCTTGGCATCAGCAGTGTACCTCTGATCATAGAAAGCCCTGGCCCACCCAGTTCAGGCAAAAAAACATATTAGCTAGAAGTTTGAACTAAACATGTCCATAGAACTGAGCCACTTCTTCATTTACTCATTCAGAGAAGTAGCATTTATGAAAGCTGATAAATGCTCATTGAGCAAGCGAAAAGTTTTTACTTTTGACTGAATATATTTACCCAGAAGTCTCATGACACACAATTAGAGTATATCATAACTCGGGGTCTACCAGTGAAAATAAGAAATAATTACAGTGAGGTTAATTTCAGTGATATTCCAGAGATTAACTTGAACTTTCAGTACAGGCATTAAGTTACCCTTGAGAAACCTCCCAGGTTTAGTCTCTCAAGTTTATCTTTCAAGTAAACAGTGCAAACAGCCAGGTGACAGATTCAGAACTTTGGGCAAAGTTTCTCATTCCTTAAACAAACTGCAGCTCTGATATTAGGGAATAAGCCCCACTGATATGAAAGTTCCAACCATTTGCCAAGAAGACAGCTGAGGGGGTAGACCTCCTGTTCTAAAAGGTTTCATATGACACAATCCACTTCTATAAAAGAAGAATTCAAGGTTATTAAAACTGAATTCTGTGTGGTGCTGAGTTTCCAGTGTTTCTAGTACTTCAAGATTCTGAACACTGCTGGCAAAATTACAGAAATAATCACTGATTCAAGTATTTGAATGTAACAGTGACAATATTCTGCCTGCTATTCCTTAGCATGAAAGAAATTCTAGAGGAAAAACTTTATTCCAGAACTTAGTTTTCCCAGATTAGCACAGATTTTTTAGTTGAACTTTACAATGAAATCCTGTAACAGTACACTAAATTTACTCCTCAAAACATGAATATAAATACAACAGAAGACATGGCCAATCTGATAATGTTTGATCAAACTGCTCAGTTATCAGATTGCATTAACGCTATATATCCAAATTCTCCTTGTTCTGCCTTTATATCTCTCCCTGTTGGAATTCAAGCCCTGGAGTCAACTAATAAAATCTCCCCTGCTCTTTGAAAGTCTTGGATCAAAGGAATGAGTGACAGCTGCGATCTGAGAGTAGAAAACCACACACTTTGTAAGAGTGGAGGTACAGCTCATGGTAACAGCATATTTAGGGCCAACTCATAAGTCCCAGAGCTTCTCCCAAAACTAAATTAGTGTGATTCTTGGTGTTAGTATTCACATTCAGCCCCACAATTAAAATTGCAAATCTAACTCATCCAGGTTTTAAACAATTGTAGAAGTATGATTAAAAGCCTTAAGCATCTTTCTAACTGGAATTAATGTAATCAAAGTACCTCCAAGCCACACATTCCAAGGTTTTTTTGTAGTTTCCCCCTCCCTCCCATGATTTCTGATCCACTGTTATCAGTTCTATTGCTAAGAAATAACAACCACAATCAGAAGGAACAGCACTGTTAGCTGACTCAGAAAACTCACAGGTATTGATGAGATCACTCAAGTGAGTGCTCAGTGTTAGCTCAGAGAGAACTGAGCTCTGTTCCACTGCTGTGAAGCTGGGAAAATAAATGGTGGCTTAACTTTAGCTGTTGTTGAAAACTATTCAAGCTGAGCTGCAGGGTTTTGCATGGATTTGTAGGAAATACCCATATACTCTCTTTCATCAGTAGAACTTGTTCAGAGAGGGCAGCACATAGCTGGAAGCCACAGTGCTGTGGATTTCTGATACTTTTTTCCAGTGACAATTTTGAATCTGATTTCTACCTTGTCTTTGAGCGTGACCTCTTCCTCCATAGGCTTTTAATGGAGCTGTTCATAGAGCTTGATGTCATTTTAAGTAGAGTGAACAATGTCTCATTCTGAATCTTTCTTGACCTGTAATGTTTTAACAGGAAGTTTAGAAAAATGCATTCCCCCCTTGTAGTTTTACAGGTATATTTTCCCTTTAAGTCTCAAATATACTTGAAAACATTAAAGTGCTGACTGGTTAATAAATATAACAAAAACAGTAGACAAATAATACTGTTGCCATTATGTGACCTCTCTCCTGTGCCTCTTGTTGGATAAATATGCCCAGTTTTACAGCAGAGTAGCTATTTTAATTAGATTTTTTAAATTATGTTTTGCAGACCTATGAAAAAAGGAGGCAAATAGAGGCCAAAATATACCATGACTGCAAAGAAACTCATCATTCACTGGCAGCATTCATGTAGCAAAGATAACTTTCTGTAGACTGACTACACTGGAGGAAAAGGCATCGCAAACCATATCACAGAAAGAGTGCTTGTACGAAGACTTCTAACTAGCAGGCATGCTGAGGATCTTCAATATTTGAAGACCTTAGGAAAACATCATTTTAAAATTCCCACATCAGTGGCTTTATATGCAGCTTTCTAAAGTAAAACCTAGATTAGCTATGATTGTGTGATGTGTTATGGCAAAGCTAAAGCCAGCTTTTGGTTGCTTTTGTCCTCAGGGTATATAGCACATGTTATTCTTCAGGACTGACAGCTCAGCACTTTCATCACCTTCCCATTAAGAACAACTTAAGCGCAGGAAAAGCCTATGGATCTGCTATTTCTGAAATAGAGCAGTAATCACAGTTGAGAGGCAAACTTCTCAGACATCATTTCTTCCCGGGTACGGGTCATGAACGTGAAATCCAACTACATTCAGGGAGCTGAATGTGTAAACACATTCAGGGTCTTAAGTGATAATTGGAAGCTTACTGCAATGGTGACAGCTCTTCTACAGAAGCTATGGAGCAGTTTTTTTTTTTTTTAAGTTCACCTGAGTACTGCAAAAACTAGATATTTGGGTTGGTACTGATGAAAGTGTATGTCACTAATTATCAGATCATTTTACTATTTTTCTTATCCTTTCATCTCATAGCAAGCAAGGAGCCAGAAGGTTGGAAGCATAATGCACAATTAAAATAGTATGGTTATATATACTCATTTTCAGGCATTTCCCTCTATTAAATGATGAAATGCTTCCTTTAGCTGGGGAAAAATGACTTGTCTTGGCAGCTGCTCACAGCACAGAGCAAGGAGCAAGTCTCCTACATTTTTTGTTTTTAACTCTGCATGCCTACAGTTTGTCCACAAAGGGGAGTTGTAGGAACAAGGCAGCCAATTTCTCCTAAACTTAATCCTGAAGAAAAATACCTGCAGTCATTGGTAAGGCAAATTCCCCTTTGTGTAAGTTACTGTACAACAGTTCAAGTGTAGAATATTCACGAGGCACTCATTTACTGTCTGCTAACTTATTCTCAGTTTTGCTGAAGAGGAAAAAAAGTGTTTTTCAGTACTCAGTGCTAAATTTTGAGTTTTAGCTGTCAGTCATTAACTCCTTATGCAATGGCTGTGCAATCCACATATAAGAGGCTCAATATTATGAACATAGTTGAAAGAAGAAGTTCTGTTTCACTTAATTATTTAAGAGAGTATTCTGAAACAAAGAGAACAATGTGACAGAAGCGGAAATTAAAATGGCAACTTAAAGTCATCGACTGTAACATATCTATTACCATGCACAATTGATAAAAGGAAGTCTAACCATTAGCATAGACCAATATACAGATAAGGTAGGGGAAAATTATACTTCATTACTAAACTGTATGTATTCATCATATTTTTATATCTTCACTAATATCCTTATGGGAGTTCATTTCTTACTATTAATTTGCCTAACATAGTATTCCATCAGGGTAAGACCCTGTAACAAGATGCCTGTGTGATTTTTATTTCAGTCCTACCCCTGTAGCTGCAAACTCTTTCATACTTTTGGATCATTAGGAATGCAAGTAGACCCAAGAAACAGCAGCAGTAGACGGACAACTTACTTGCTTACAGTTAGCAAAGGCAAAACTCTGTGTATGACATAGGCCTTGTTCTTATCAGATTTATCCAACAACTTCCCTCTGGCTAGGTTTTGCTACCTGGATTGATTGTTACCTTTGTTCTTCTTGACTTTCTAAGCATGTAGCATCACAGTGGTCTTTTTTTCCCCTCCCTCACTAAATATTTGTAAGACCAAGACTTTATCTTACATTCATCAGACTGGACACTAATAAAAAGGAAATATCTAGCCAACTCCTAAAAGTAGTAGGCATTCATAGAATATCCCAAGGATATCTCAAGAATTGAGATCCATTGACTCCAAGTCCTGACTCCACATAAGACCACCCAAGAAATCAGACCATACTAATAAGAGCACTGTCCAGACACTCCCTGAACTCCAACAGCTCAGGGCCACAACCACTGCCCTGTTCCATTCCCATCCACCCTCTGGTGAAAAGCCTCTTCCTAACACACAGCCTGACCCTCTCATTATACAGCTCCATGCTTTTACCTTAGGTCCTGTTGCCGTCACCAAAGAGAGGAAACCAGTACTGTCCCTCCACTCCCCTCACTTCTGCCTGGTGGTTGTCAGCTTGGCACGTTCCTAAATACAGGTTAAAAAGTAGCTAAGGTGAAACTTGGCAGATAAGAAGACTACTAATCATGTGGTCAATGGGCACATTAGCAACCACTTCACTGAGTATAAATTTGTGTAGGACTTGCCACAAAAGAGTTATAACCATCTAGAATCGTTTCATTCACAGTGGGGAAAATCAACCTCCTTTTCTAAGGACATAAGGTTAGGTCAGAAGCTTTATCCGGGAAATATCTCTAGCCAAACTACACTTAACTTTAGACTCCCTGCTTCCCTTAGTCCAAAAGGTTAACTTTTAGCATGTATCCTTTCAGCATGTATCAGGGTGAACATGTTTATTTCTGTTAGAGCTACTCAATCAAGTGGATACAGTAAACAGCCACGTGGGTCAGCCAGAGGACCCACATTGCTGTGCAAGCCTTGAAAAAAGACTACTGGGGATATATGTCCTGGCTGCCTTTACCTCTCCAGGAAGAATCAGTAAGCTTTTGCACCAGGAGCTGATGCAGGGAGACTGTGACTGCACAAATGCCATATTGAGTAGCTTCTAGGAACTCCTCAACACCTGCCTTCCTGAGTTCCTGATAAATGTAAAATACACCACAAAACTAACTTTGAGAAAAAAATTGCAAATCCAGTGGTTTGAGCATCTTTTTGGAGGAACTATTCAGACCACCTCCAAGAATCTTAGACTGCAAGCAGGACAGCAAAGCTGAAGAGCCATCAGAATATGGTAGAATTTGGTTCTACTCCAAAATCCAGGTGAGACACAAGAATTAATGAGGCATCTTTCTCACACTTTTTCTGAGAGCCCTTTTTTTTTTTTTTTTTTAAACACACTCTTGAAAAAAAACTTATCTGCCACCCTGTTTAGGCTACGAAGAAATTAATTTTCCTTCTCCTTTCGTCACTTGTCTTTTTTCAAGTATCCACCTTATCTCCAGCATGAGAAGTGGGGTAAGTTTTGTCTTCATCTGAGTGTAGCTCCAGGCATTCACTGAGAACACTACAGAGCGTGCTTTATCATCTAGTAAGAGCAGTGATCCTGCTCCATACATTTAGGTACAGCATAGGTACATTTTAAAGGTTTGTGACCAGTAATCATCTATCTTTGAAAGACAATTACTTACAATGCAAGATTCTAATCAAGAAATTGCTGGCTAAAAACACTTAAGGTTTGGACAAATATTCTGATTACAGATGTTTTAATTATTTAAAATAGACATGATGTACACAGGAAGCACTTTCTCCACCGTGGCTCATAAAAAGAAGTGTATATATGAGAGAATAATATGATGTTTGATTTAAAAGATAAAACATGCATCTTTAAGTGTCAGATCACAAATTAAAGGTCATAGAATCTATGCTCATGGACTAACTCTTTAACATTGTTGACAGGTGGGTGGTATCACTAAGAAAATGATATCTGAGTCTTTTCAAACTACAGTATGGTTGGGAGAATTTGCAAAGTCATCTGTGTTAAATTTCTGAAATTGTTGTACCATATACATCTGTTATGTTCCCCAAGCTCACAACAAATTACCTAGGTCTAATAAACAGGAAAACCTTGGATTTAGCACTTAGTAAAACAATAGCAAGAACATTCTTTTTTTGATACATACTCAAGTAGCAAAAAGACACTTCCATCTGGAGAGGAGTCTTGTTCTAGCAAGAACCTCTAGAACAACAATGGCCTGCGTAGTGGTATAGAGCCCATCCCTTTCATCCCCTGAGGATGATCAATTACTGCTGTGTATATACTATAGTTTCTCATCCTCTTCACAGTATGCCCTTTAGCTCACTGACAGGTAATCAGTAATACATTGGGGTTTAGGATATTTTTGTTTGTTACATGGTTCATAGATAACATGGACTACACTTGACCTCACTTTCCAAGTTACTATGAGAACAAGGTTATTATTCTTCAGAATTCTCAAGTTAAGTAGATCATTAATTATTTCAAAATAAAGGCCACAAATTACCTCCATGCTAGCACTTATTTGTTTATTCTTTAAAATGTGCTTAGGTGAGCATTCTGGTAACTAACAGTAATACAGTAGAAAGTATAACAAGATGGTGAGCAGCAATATCTCAGGCTACAGCAAGTGAGGGTCTGCCTAGATATAATAACAGTAAGAAAAGAAATAAGAGAAAGAAACTACTTACACACAAAAGGCCCTTGAGATCCTCAGGTAATCAGAGATCTCCAAATAAGATGCCCTCACTTCCACTACCAACCCTTAAATGTGGTCTGGGAGGGGGTGGATCCTGGCTGCACCCCTTTCAGTTACTCAGGTGCACCTGAGCTGCCCTGGGTTGGCCCTGCCTTCTCAGCAGGTGCTCAATTACTGTTTCAAGTTAGCATTTCCACTACACTAAACAAGAAATTTAGATTCATGAACTGGCCTTACAACATTTTGTACTTGCGCTTTTGCTCTGTCATAATGAGAATCACAATGCTGGTTTGTCAAAGTGTGGTTATGTCTTTTAATACTATTACCAGTATAAGCTTGGGGATGAAAGGATGGAGTGCAGTCCTGCTGAAAAAGATCTTTGGAACTGGTGGATGGGAAGCTGGACAATGGCCAGCAGTGTGCCCTCACATCTTGTAAAGCCAACCATATCCTGGGCTGCATCAAAAGAAGTGTGACCAGCAGGGTGAGGGAGGGGATCCCATCCCTATACTCTGTGCTGGTAAGGCCTCACCTGGAGTACTGTGTCCACATGTGGAGTCCTCAGGAGTGATGTGGACCTGCTGGAGCGTCTCCAGATGAGGAGATGATCCAAGGGATGGAATGCCTTTTCTTTGAGGATAGGCTGAAGGAATGGGGATATTCAGCCTGGAGAAGAGGAAACTCCAAGGTGAATTGATATTTCAGTATCTAAAGAGGAGCTATGGGAAAGAAGAGGACACCCTCTTTAGCAGGGTGTCTGTGATAGAACAAGGGGAAATGGCTTCAAGCTCAAAGAGGATAGATTGAGGACAATATAAGGAAAAAGTCTTTTACAGTGAGGGTGGTGTGGCACTGGAATGGGTTGCCTAGAGAAGAGAAGGCTGGTTGATGCCCAATCCCTAGAGACTTTCAAGGCAACGCTGGATCAAGCCCTGGGCAACGATATCTAGCTGTGCTTTCCCTGTTCACTGTGGGGGAGTTGGACTAGATGACCTATAAAGGTCCCTTCCAACTCTAAGGATTCTACGATTCTATTAAAATCACTTATGCATTCCCTAAATCATTACATATACACATGCAGGTGCACCTGCACACATTCAGGAAGGAAAGGCTTTGTTAGTTTAGTAGGAACCATTGAAATGTCATTCATTATTAAATAAAGACTTAAAGTGCACCTAATAGCAGTAATCTCTACTGAAGTTTCAGATGCATTTTTGTGTATCATTTGTATCAAAATGCTTCCTCTTTTTTTTTTTTCTTTTTTTTGCCACAAAACTAGCAAAGCACACCTTTTGACATGGAGGTAAGGCAGTGCAGTAGTTTTTTGGGTGGAATTTGGGGAGACCAATTACAATGACTCCCAGAATGTGTTTAGTGATCCATAAAGCCGTGCATCAAAGCATTTTCTTTTGTTTCTCATGCTCACAATGCATAACCACAGTGGAGCTTGATGCATGACATGGCTTTTTCTCGTTCTCATATTGCATGGAACACACTGGCTACATACTACTGTCCCGGTTCTCTGTTCTTATCCTCATATGCTATGTATTGCTTCTGTTTACAGGTAGCATGCAACCTGTACCTGTTGCCATGCAACTTGCTGCCCTTCAGAAAATCCTCCAACTCCCCTTTCTCCTCCGGCATAAGGCTGGGTGCCAGCAGCTCCTCACTTCTCAGGTTCCAACCAACTAGGTTGTGTAAGAGCATGGCATTGCACGCCACTACCTTGGAGGTTTCTGTGGGGTAGCTCTCAGTACAGGACAGTGCAATCTGGATGGGGCAGGTTTCAGAGCTGTTTCCCAAAGCAGTCATTAGTAGTCAGGAGTGAATCAGTACAGCATAAGTTACTGTGCTGCCTGAGTGGGTTACACAACCATTCCTCTGTGTCCAAAAATGTGAAGCTGATCCTACATTCACTGCTATTGTAGCCCCCGTTGTAATCATTTGAGTTTTTCACTTAGGAGATACCCATTGATGGTGACATTACAAATGAATATTTCCCAAGGAAGAGAGAGCTCACCTTCCTAGTCTGTTCCTCTCCAGGTCAAGAGGAAGTGGTTAGAAACCACTCAGAAGTTGTGACACCATAAACCAGCTATAATCCCCTCTGCTAAAGAGAAGAGGATTCTGGAAACCAGTGTGACCTTCTCCTACCCCAATCCATGGTGAATTTGAATTATCACTAAGTGTGCCCATGAACTTCTATGTTGGTTGATCACAAATATTTATTAAATATATCTGTCTGATACAATATATGCAGAGAAAAAATAGAAAACTATGTTCCGGAGCCTTCCCATAACCATTTGTCTTTGTGTGCTTCCCCTGCATGTCACTACGGCTCTGCTTTGAAGTCTTGGACTGGAACTAACATTACGCTCATTTCCAGATAATCTGTGGTACATAAAGAAGTTGCGAATGATGCCAAATAGGACTAGTAAATTATTAACTTCACAAAGCGGAATGAGATAGGCTTGAAAAAGATTCCCATTCAAATGTGTCCTTCGGAAACAGGAGGAGCTTTGCATTTGAAGAGCCTACATTCAGTACCAACCAGCAACCACCAGCACGCACTTCACTTTGCACTCAGAAATCCGTAGGCCTGGTTTCCTGTGCATTTAAATTTTCTGTGACCTGATGTTGGTGAGGTAGAAGACCTGCATTACCTAGCTCTCATCATAGTTTTTGGCAGACTTTTCTAAAAACATGAACTTATTTAAATATCTGAGTATCAGAGGAAAGACCCCTTTTTTTTTTTTTTTACAAATTAAGAGAATGAGATGGGGTTAGTACCATGCCACTAGTACACTATATACCTGAGAAAAAACTATATTTCTAGTGAAGTTTGGAAATTTACTTGCAAAGCAGGTTTACTGAAACAGAGGATGTTTCATTTTACATTTTCTAATGTTTTGAATAAACACAGCACAGCTCCTGAGGAACAGAAATTTTGAATTGGATTTAATCCGCATTTCAGATTTTCTTCCTGCAAAGATGTAGCATCTGGTAAATAAAAATAAAAATATACTTGTGGATACTTGTGTTTAACCAGGTTTTCACTTGTCATGGTCATAAATGCATTCATACTGGATTCAGCCAGGAGGGAAAGCAAGGGAGAGAACAGTTTGGGAAGAGAGGGAGGCAAGGACTATCAGTGCTTCATTCTTCTCATTGTAGGAAAAAAAAAAAAAAAAAAGAGATGGAGAAAATCTTGTAATCCCTTAGCCTGTGGGTTTAAGGACTTTACTCAGGGTAATCTGTGCTGGTTCAAGCAACTCCCTCCATCTCCCTCACAACAATTTTCACAAAACTCCCTAAAATGCTGAAGTGTATTCAAGTTCATCAAAGCATGGTGACTTCTTGAAAATAATGAAGTCACTTTAAGTCAAAATTCAGGAATACTGATTCAGCATTATATTATGGCAGAATTTTACCTTGTTGGATGGCACAACAACACCATAAGCAAAGGCAAACTTTTATACTACTAATTAATGTACTTGAGTTCCAGTATGTAGATAGGAAATGAAAAATGGTAGCGTGCTCAAGGAGCTATGAAGGCACTCACTTAGCAAAGCTCCCACTGGCTGTACGTGATGCAGAGTGACACCTCAGGGCAGTGAAATCCTCTCACCTGCCTGTGTATGTTAGATGCATTTACACATTTTGTTTTCTGAACATTGTTTTGCCTGCAAGATGCTGGTTAGTGCACTCCTACCATAGCGGAGAATGCATATGGCCTTCACTGTGGGTTCTAATGTACAACAGAGGTGATACTAAAGTTTTGGATCATTCTGGCAGCTTCCTCAGCATCTTACTTAATTTCTCTTTTGCAGAGTGTCCCTCCTACTGTCAGGCCATCTCCTTGGAATGTCAGCTGTGGCTGAACTGCCAAAACTGACTGACAGCTGGTACCCAACCTTGAACCAAAACTTCCAGGAAAAGGATCAAGTTCTGAGAAATCACATTCCAAAGTTCATGAAGAATTGTGTGTGAGAATCTCACACTGAGGCGTATGACATTTTTTGGCGTTACCAACGTGTCTTCTGCAGCTCAAGACGTCAAAAATCTTCAGTTTTATGGATTCATTTTTTTACTCTTTTTGTGGAGGAAAGGTACAGAATTTCTTGACCCATTTTGCCTGACGGTGATTGACGCAACATGTGCTCTTCTTGCATTAAACTTTATCTTCACTACTTTTGTATAGGACGTTGCAGGGTGTGTGACAAGGCCTTTGCTACTCCACTGGATCAGAGGAATCTGTCCTAGAGCTGTCTTTGAATAGTTTGCTTGTCTGCATTCACCATCTATCTTTCAACAATCAGCAGAAAAGAAAAGAAGCCGAGTAATGCTGCTGATTAGAAGTTTTCTTTACTGTTCAGTGAAAACGAGCACATAGCCTGAAGCCAGCTGAGGGGTCTGAGGAGAGTGAATACAGTCTGCAAAGTTGTAGGTTCCAAAAAAGAGGTGGCAGCGTAATTTTTACAGCCCTGAGAGGTAATTTAATAAAGGTATTGTATGTCTTGTGTGCCTTTTGTTTTTCTTTCAATGAAGCTTCCCCAAATACTTCACAAATACTTTCTTTAGCTGGGGAATTTGACGCTATTGTTTAATACAATGATGTGCTTGCAACACTGGAAAGTAATGTTTTTCTACAAGGAAGGGGTTTTTTGCATGGCTGTGTTTTCACTTTTTGATGTGAGAGAGGTGATCTATACCCAGGTCAATGCTTTGGAATGCTTTTTAAAAATGTTTAAAGGGGAAAAAAAAAAAAAAAGAAGAAGAAGAAGAAATAAAACCCCATCTTCTACATTTCCTATATAGTAGATCCCTTCTACTCCTTTGCAAAATGCCAGGAACCTAAACAAAAGCCTGTCTATAAACAGAGCTATCAAGCCAAAGAGGGCCCTACTGAGCTTTTATTCACCTGTTCTGTTTTTCTATAGTCCCTCATGAGAGCCATATTTCTGAGTTCTGTCATTCATACACTTTATGGGAATGGCTACCTGGTTATGGATATGCTGAATGCCTGCAGAAAAGCAAAGAATGATCATTTTAACAAATTATTTAAATGAAATATTAAGCTTGTTGTTGTGTTGGTTTTATTTCCCCCCTCTATCTAGTTAATGGCATGGGGTGCAGGAGGCCTAGCAAGGTTTAGTGTCTACTGTTCTGGTACTGGACTTCTAGGTGTGGCAGAACACCTGGATGTGGTAGGAATCTCACCTTCCCATCAGACTGCAGGCCTGAGATCTCAGCTTGCTTTGGCTGGGCTGCGCTCACCATTCCCTCTTCTCCAGGGTAGTTTTGAACCTGAACAAGTACATGCTTTCACTGCAAGAGATGTGTAGAACAAGATTTCCAGGCTTTTATATTTTCCCCTAAGCTTTTTCCATTTTCTCTTGTATTTGTATTTCTGCATCTGTTTGCATTTCTGTCCTACAAAAGTTTTGAATCCAAATACAAGTGTCATTAGTGTCTGCTAGTAACAATTTGGTGAGCAATGTGGGGAAGAATATAAGAATTTTCAAAAGGGCAGTGGTTTTCTGTTTTTTCCTGACAAAGGTAATGGCTGGGATTTGGCCCATGGCTTCAAAACATGAGGCCAGAATGCATGGAAAAAAATTACAGCACTTTTTTTTTTCCAAAATGCCTTTCCATTTAGGTAATTCAAATGAGATTGGATTCCAAACATGAGGTTTGTATAAGACAACAGGCCCAGATGAAGAGTCTGTACAGGAGACATCAAGTTCAGCTGGAAGGAATTTGAAAATGGATGTGTAAATCAGCGGAGACTCAAGACAATTTCCCAGTCCAAAAATTTTGAGGTGCTTGAAGTTTGGACAGCACTGCTGGATCTTTCTGTTCTTCAAGTCATCGGATGCTGCTGGCATTATAGATTACACATGCAAATTGCAAGTGGTCAGGTTTGACTGTACTGTGGTTTCAATTCTCATACCAGCCCGCTAAGTAAAGTAGAAGTTATACCGGTACTGCTTGCTGGAGTTTGACTGGTGCATGCCCTTTAAAAGACCTCACAGTTAAATGCATGGATTGTTCTTCATTTTTGTGATGTTTTTAAATATAGGGTGGCATTATATAAATGAACAGCATTGCTCAGCAGTTTTCCACAAATAATAGGCACTTTATTAAAAAAATTCCTGTTCAGCTTACAGCTTAACCTCAGTCATTGACAACTCTCATTAACAACAAATGACTACTTTTCAGGGAATGGGACTTATGCATAATATTGAAAGATCAGATCTGTGACTGACATACTTTGTAGAAGTCTTAAAAATTAGATACTTCAAATATCCTCTATGAGCTTGCATTAGGATGTAAACATTTGTTGAGCTGCAGATTCTCTTATCAATGTAGTTTGAAGCAGCTGGGTTCTTTTTTTTCTGACATGGTTTATAACTTGAGGAAAACAATCTATAGATAGTATATAGTCAAATAGAAAACCAAGAGTCCTATTGCTGGTATAATCACCAAGCCACTGGCTTTTACTTGCACAGGCTAAGTCATTAATTTTACACTTCTTAAAACATAGCTAAACAGGCAAGAGTTTCAAACACCATCTGTGCTTGTACTTAAAAGATAAAGAGGAAGCATCAAAAAAATCCTCATATTTGAAAAAAAATAAAAAAAAACATTGATTTAAAATATTTACTAGCCCTTCCTTTGCATTTACTTGTATGCGTTCCATCAAAATCAGTATTTGCTTCAAGCTTTTGCAAGAAAAATGTAGGCAAAGAGGTCTTATTTTCACATTGAAGCAAATGGTTTGGTTGAAGCAGGCTGTAGTATTGTGAGATTTTGGATAACTGAAATGTAGATGGTCCTTCTACTCCTATTCTGACAACAGGACCACATTTGTGGTGAGACCATTGCTTGGCAGGGTAGCTGGAGGAGAAACTGCTGGAGAGGGATCTGGGGGCTGAATCATAGAATCATTAAGGTTGAAAAAGACCTCCAAGATCATCTAGAGCAACTGTCAGCCCATCCCCACCATGCCCACTAACCATGACTCTCAGTGACACATCTATGCACTTCTTGAACAGGAACAGTGACTCCACTGCTTCCCTGGCCAGCTTGTTTCAATGCAATACCACTCTTTTTGAGAAGAAACGATTCCTAATATCCATCCTGAATCTTCCTGGTACAATTTAAGGCCTCCATCTCTCATTTTATACCTGTTACCTAGGAGAGGAGGCTAACTCCCACCTCTCCACAAACTCCTTTCAGACAGTAGTAGAGAGCAGTAAGGTTTCCCAGGGCCTCCCTTTTCTTTCAGACTGAACAACTCCAGCTCCCTTGTCTGCTCCTCATAAGATCCGTGCTCCAGACCCCTCACCAGTTTCGTTGCCCTTCTCTGGACATGCTTCAAGATGTCTTTCTTGCAGTGAGGGGGCAAGATAAGCTAGTGAGATATTAATCTAAAAAAAAACTTCTACAGGTCAGAGTTCAGAAAGCTTGATGTATTTATACAGTTACAATTTCTCTATCTCTTCAGCAAGCTCTGATGTAAATAGAGATAGTGTTAATTTCTTCACATGGAAACTGTTCGCTGTGGGATCAGCATGCCAAAGGGTGGATGTTTCTGCCTTCACAAAAGAAAGCCAGCAATCCACATTAGTTGAAGGTAGTGGCTGCACTTCTTGTTTTTATCTCTTTTCCAGCAATGCATCATTCCTGGAAACATCTTGTTCTTGGAATAATCCTGGGAGACAAGGAGACAAAAATGGCTGCCTGCTGGCTGGTGTCCCTGATGGGCTCAGCCTTAGCAGGCCACTGGTGCTACCATTTACAAAGCCTTCCTCTGTGGACTGGCAGTGGTGATGGCTTTGGTAACTCCCAAGTCTTGAACCCATCATTTCTCTTTGAATTGTCAGCAGGGAAAAGCACTGTTCTCCTAGTTTCTCCACACTGATTTAATGGAAAGTTAGAAGTAAATTTGCAAATGCAGCTTTTATTCTCAGAAAGAAGAAAACTTCTAGTGTAAGATTTAAATTCATGTTTCCATTTCTGCAATTAATCCTAATTCAAACCTCTTTTGTTAACTAACAAGTAACTTCAAGAAAATTACTTAGGTACCTGGATATTACAGTGCCTATATAGTTCAAGCTTATAGCCTACAGCTGAAGTATAATTTTGGTCACGATTTATGAATGTGTGAGGCCGCTTGTGTTTCTTTTTCAAGTTCTTTAGTAAGAAATTATGACAGTAGGTCACAGTAGAGGTGCTGTTTCTAAGCATTGTGGACTTTATCTTCCATTCTGCTTGTAAATCTACAATAATATTTCACTGTATTTTTATGTTCTCCCATTTTAGAAATATGACATTGCAGCTCCCTATCTGTCTTTGCAAAAAGTTTATATATTGACAGAATACAGGCCAACCTCCTCACAAATTTTGCATTTACAAGGTTTCAAGAAATACATTTTACAGAAACATCCATAATTCAGATAAAAGCTAAAAGTTTCATTTCAAATGCAGCTAGCAACTCTGAATATCTTCCTCTTTCCCCAGATGGGCTTCTTCATGGCAGATCACAGGACCATTCGCTCCTCCACGGCTGCAGCAAAGCAACCAATTCCTGTTATACTATCACAACCAATTTTTGTCTCTTTATTAAGAAATCTCTTCTCTTGGTTTAGCTGACATTTCACTTATAACTGAGCAGCTGAGAAAACTCATGCTAAGAAAAAGAAAAAATAAAGCATATGTATTTCACTGTAGGCTTCAGTAGAAAATCTATACACACTCAATAGGATTTGTACAGTTTGCCATCAGAGAGTTGCCCAGGGAGTGAGGACAGTGGCAGAGAAAAACACCTTTCTTCCCATGTAATGAGTGCAGAGGGGTGCCCAGAAGCAATTCTGACAGCAGCGGACTTCATGGTCCCCACTGCTTGCAAGCCAGCTCAGTGCAGCATTCAGGCCCTGGTTCTCTCTCACCCCTGGCTATGGCCTCCCCTCTGGCCAGGGCAGTGCCATCTGACAGATCAGGGCTTCTGAGCATGCTGAAGAAGCTAAAAGAGCACCATTTCCTGGAGTGAGTACTGGAGTGATTCAAAGGTATGCTGTTCCAGCTCCCCAGAATCATTCATTGTCTCAGGTGACGCCCATGTCTCTTACCTTTAGTATCAGATTTTACTCAAGGTAGCATTTTCTCCATCTCTAAACTGGGCTTTAAAAAGAAAGCAAAACAAAAAACACAGACAGTACTAGACAAAATCGATTAGTTCTTTAATTACTTCTGGACAGTCAGACTCCTCCCCCAACACCTTAAAGCTTCAGCTCCAGCCATACCCACTGTGCTTGTTTGCTCAACACATCACACATCCCTTCTTCTGCATCCCTTCTGTGATCTGCAGCACTCTTTGCAGCTAAGCAGCCTCTTGTCTGCCCGACATTCACGCTTCCAATCTCCATCAGCAACATCTCCTGTCCTCTTTATCATGGGGAATCAACACCAATCTGTTTGCTGTCTAGTAGCCTCGACTCTCCAAGATTACTCCCAACTGTGGGAGCTGTCCCAGAACACCTCTTCTGTTGTGACTGCATTAGCCAGCATCTCTTTGAAATGCAGGCTCCAGGTGATTGACTTCCAAGTAAGTGGAGCTGAATGGGTTTAGGCAGATTAACATTCTAGCAGTGAGTGGCAGTCATTCCAGAGAGCTAAATCAAATTCTCAAGTGCTCATTAGCAACAGAGGGAAAAAAAATAGTTTGAGAACATATAAAAGAATCAACACATAGTGAAGAGATTTGGAAGAGGTTATTTTCTTCATTAGACTTTTTCATTGATGGCCATCTCCTTAAAACACCAGGTCATGTGGCACTGCTGCCTAGCATTTTTTATAACACAGAGCATGAAGATGCAGCTGAACCAGGTTCACTCCAAGTTCAGAATCATCCTGGTAAGGTTCGCATGGCACAGCACTCATTAGCAATACTGTATTTCAGCAGCAGGATGGAAATTGCTGCAGCTCCCATTTGCTGTCTAGTGTTAAAAGGAGTATTAAACACCCCTGAGTAACAAAATAAAAGCCTGCTGTGATGATTTCACTCGGGTCATCCAGGGCACTGTGTGTGCTCATAATAATTTGTCTGTTCAGAGTGTCCTAATAGGACATAATTGCATAAATCGTTGTGAGGAGGAGGTAAAGAGGATGTTCACCACTTAGCAATCCAGACTCAAAATACTACTCTGGTTCAGGGCATGCAGGGACAGCGGTTGCACTGCAGGTCTGTAAAGGTGTGGCAGTGCTAGCCATTTCTCAACAGCATGCTGGCAGTGCTGAGCAGTAATGAGGAGCAGTGTCTGCTTGCTGGCACCCACAGCCACCCATTGACATGCAGCCTCACCCCGGTATTGGCCTCAGTTTCTGGTGGCCCATGACATAAGCGTGAGTGCTGTGCCTGAGTCTTACAGTGAGTGGAGCAGTTTACATTAACTAAAAATATTTACTGTTTCTTCTTAAGCTTGTTTTCCTAGAGTTCTAGGAGATGTGCAAACAGATTTTTTCAGTTTAGGCTGCAAAAGTTCACCTGTTCTCAAGAAAACATGATTAAAGACATAATCAGGAAAGATTTGAAATGATTTGCAACTTATCCTATCAAAGAGAAGTCGTCTCTAACAGGTTAAGGTGTTCCATGCCCAGCACAGTGCTGGAGATATCCTTGTTTGCCTTTCCCATCTCAGGCCTAGCAGAGGGAAATCCTGCCTCATGCCCTCCCCTGCTGCTTGGTGCACTCCAAGAAATATTTCCTCAGACCACTACATGTAGACAAAATGAGTCCAAAACACGCTGGTGAGCAAAGCCTGGGCTATGCCCAGAATCCCCACTGGCCTGGAGGAGAAGTTGGAAACAGCTGAGCCATGGTCACAGTCTATAGCCTTCTGTTATGGGCTGTAGAGTCTCCTCCTTGGAGATCTTCAGAAGCCACCTGGCCATGGGACTGGGTGCCTGCTCCAGTGTCCCCACTGGAGCTGGGGGTGGGCCAGAAGGGCTCACAGATTCCTGCCTCATCCTTGCTGTGTTTCTGTGAAAACTGCCTCAGTGTTAGACCAAAACCAGGTACTCAAGGCAGATTCTCAAAGCAGTTCCTGCTCCCAGCCTTGCTGGGCTCTCTGGGGCTGCATCTCCTCCTTCCCTGTGCTCCCACTGCCTCCAACAGTGCTTGGCGCCAGCAGAGCTCTGCCTCTGCACAGAAAGCATCCCTAAGGGAAGTACCAGGATGCTGGTAACGGAGTCAGTGTGAGACCTAGAGATTGCTTGTTTCCTGACCAGCATCAACATTTTCAGATGCTTTTTTTGAAAGCTGCTTTAGCTTTTTAAAAAAAGCAGTGGAGAGAACATGTCAGGAAATGCTTTTGCTGACTTAATGTGAGGAAAATATTGCTTTTATCCAAAACAACAGAAGAAGCTGAGTAAGCCACTTCACCTTCCTTCCTTTCCTGCTCTCCCTCACTAGAACGTCTGTCTCTGTAAAGGACATTTCTTCAACCCCTTAGCATCCTTTGTAGCACTACTCACTTAGTCCTTTTGAACTCCTAGAACTATTCAGAATCTGACAGCATCCTTTCAGTATCTAAAGGGGTGCTGCAGGGGAGAAGGAGACAGACTCTTCAGCAGGGCGTTAGCCTGGAACTGGAGCTCGGTTGGCAGCAGCTGTTAGGTTAATAGTGCTTGTAAGAACTCAGCACAAGTGATGGTTACTAGGTGGCAGCTGTTTCTCAAGAGCGGGAGAACACTTTTCCTGCTGCTCCTGGCAGCACCAGAGGCTATTTAAATTGAGTTAGATGCCTTCACCTGAACTACATTTGGCAGTGCTCATGTGATACTCTTTGTTGCCTTAACTTCAAATTGTACTGAAGGTGTGGTAACAGTTGTGAGGGAACAGGTAGCTCTTGGAATCCTCTAAGTTATTGCATTTTGTCTTCCTATAATCTTTCCACAGCTGCTCAAAGCCCAATTCTTGTTGTCTCCTCTCGCTCTTGTATCTGACTGCTTTCACTGCAAGGGGTCTGTGATTTCCATCATCTCCAACTTAAACTGATGAATTTTGAGATAAACTGAGGCTTGATGCATCTGTCTGGGGGGGAGAGGGGCGTGAGGTGCGGAATAAAAGAAAACCAAGACTTGAAAGATGGTAGAGATTACAGAAACAGAAGAAAAAGGAATTGGAATATAGTACTATGCTACTCTGAAGACAAAAGAATACAAAACAAAACATTAAAAAGCACCTTGGCCATTGTGGTAGCAAGTGCTTCTGGTAACCCCATCACACCAGCACTGACTTGGGGGGAGGAACCCCTGCCTCTGGGTGTACCACACTTTTCTCAGTCTATTTTGCTTACAACAGTTCTCTCTATAATACCAGAAGATGTTTTGGCTTTGTCAAGGTTATTATTAACAAACCACAAATTACTAAGCTAATAGTATTAAAAAAAAAAACAATTAAGGCCTATAAAATTCATATAAACTCTGTTTTTGTAGGAACGGCTTGGCAAGTGTGGCAGAGTCCATTACTCTCATGGCATGCTTCCAAGCAGCGTAAGTCATCAGGTCTGTGGCAACTTCTGAACAGAGCTGGGAGAGAATCTGGGAAACAGGTCAGTGTAAGACTATAAGAGCTAGCTTTGGGTTTATGTTTTGTGTTATAGATGAAGGAGATGCTCAGTTTTAACGCACTTTGATTAGTATTACGTCTGCTGTAGCTGAGCTGAAGCAATTCCTTCTGATCTAGTTTTCCTTTTGATCAATTTAATGAAGACATACAAAAGCTAATCCAGCGAATGAGCACAGGTAGCTAGCACCGGCTTCTTTTTGAACTGCTAGATTAAATGTAAGCACCTTGGCCGCAACTTCTTTGTGTCTCTTCTGTATGTGTGTCCATGATGTGCCTCTACTACTGCCTGGACCAAGAGAATAATGTAAGAAACAACTCTTTTGCCGGTGCAGCACTGCATTTGCTGGTAAGAAACTATTTTGCAGAACACAGATGTTTGTCCTTTTCTTACAAGGGCTAATATCTCTCTTAGTGAATCCCATTAATCATCATGACAAATGTTTCATCAGGATTTCTGATAGGAAAACCTATATGGTTATCACTATCAGTAATCTAGCTTGTCTTGCAGAACTGGAGGGATTTGGTTGTGGATCTGGACCTTGTTGTGCAAAGTGCTGCAAAATGTGGATCACGCCCCACATTTCTACCCACAGAACTTATCTTCTGAAGATAAAATGCCCTGTGCTTTGTCAGTCTTCCTCAGGACAGAGTACACCTGGATGGGAAATGATATACAAAAATAATTACCTTTTTTTATTATTTATATTTATATATGTCAAACCAGGAGTGTCTGTGACTCAGTTTGTGACCATATCATGAGCTCTTCTAGCTGCTATGTATAGAATGAATCATACAATCACAGAACAGCTTGGGTGGGAAGGGATCCGAAGGACCATCAAGTTCCAACTCCCCTGCCACAGGCAGGGCCACCAACCTCCAGATCTGGTACTAGACCACGTTGCCCAGGGCTCCATCCAACCTGGTTTTGAACATCCCCAGGGATGGGGCATCCACAGCCTCTCTGAGCAGCCTATTCCAGCACTGCACCTCTCTCTCTGTGAAGAAGAGAGACATCCAATCTAAACCTTCCCTCCTTGAGCTTAAGAGGGCTCAAGAGAGCTATGTATGTGTCAAAAGTCATCCAAAACCTAAGCCATACCATTATTTTGATCTTGCTCTAATTCTGAATGAATGGATACATGCAATCCTCATCACTGCTTTAAGGTTTATTTCTTGAAGAGCAGCGAATTGCAACAAAGTGTAAAATAATATATGAATATTAGTGGGCTGTGGTGTTTATTTATTTATCTATAACTTTTGGTTTTCATGCTGTCTGGGGTCCATCTCTTCTCCCAGGTAACCAGTGATAGGTGGAGAAGTAATGGCTTTAAGTTGCACCAGCGAGGTTCAGGTTGGATTTTAGGAAACATTTTTCTCAAAAGAGTGGTAATGAAGGCTGCCCAGAGAGACTGTGTTCCTGGAGGTGTTCAAGAAACATGTAGATGTGGCACTGGGGGATGTGATTAAGTGTGTATGGTGGAGATGGGCTGAGCAGTGTCTGTGGGCAGCCATGCAGGGAGGCAGTCCTACCTGCAGCCTCAGAGCCTCCCTCTAATACAGTGTGATCTCTTGCTGTGGAGAAACTGTTCTGTGATTATACCTCCCTCGTCCAAGAAGTCATGTGATTTTATATTCTTGCAGGTAATCTGAATAGCAATAAATGTTCTTGGATCTGTTAGAAGTGCTGGTTCAAAAACAACAACAAAAACAAACAAAAAATCCATTAATATTAACGAGAGGCTCCTGCAGGACAGGGACCTCGTGTATCTGGGTGACCTTCCTGTTTCACAGGCAGCTTCCCCCTGTACAGCCCTGCTGCCTGCATTCACACTGGCTTTGTGTACATCACATGTTACTGCTGGAGCACTTCTGACTATCGAGAGTGCAGGGGGTTCAGCTCTCATTATTTTTGAGTCACTGAGCCACTTGCCTGCACATTTTCTGCTAACCACCCACGACTATTATGGGATGTGTGCAAACACCCCCTGCCTCCACAGGCACAGACCTTCCTCCTCCTCCTCTGACCTCTGCACAAGCTCACACCCACTGAGCGCACAAGTGTGTACATGTGTATGGCAATACCTGCTGCTGTCTTGAGGCCTCTCATTAGAGAGACAAATTGTGAAATTAGGCAGCTCCTTTTGTTTTCCTTTCCCTCTTTGCAGAGATTAACAAATGGCTGAATTCTTGATTTTTATTTTTTTTTTTCTGTTCTTAGAGCTTGCTTCAGTATGTAATGATAATTTCCTGCTGAAATGCTTCTGCTGCACTTTGCCAGTTTCACTTCCCTCCAACTAGAAGTGACTGTGGAGCACATGGCAGCCCAGCACTCAGGACGCCTCTCAGCCAGGGTTAAACCTAACCATATCGCCTTGTGATTTCACCCAGCTTTCAGTTTCACCAACTGCAGCTTCCAGTTTTGAGCTAGAGTTCCACAAGGCAGAAGACATCTCCAAAATTCTGTGTGCAAACTATCTACTCTTTTCACCAGAGAAAAATGAGAGGAACAATATCACGTTCAGAAATTTTTATCTGATTATTTTCATGTTCTCATTTGATTATAAAGCCCGGAAAACTTTTTCATGTATGTGAGAAATTTCAGCATGGTAACACCAGAAAGAACAGTACTATTATTTCTGTGCTGGAGGAGGTACATGAAAACACAGAGCTGTCTTCCTCCAGTGCCATACTAAAAGCGAGAGGGATAAGGAGCAGCCGCCTGCTGCATTTCCTGGCAGCTCTAAGGTTAGAGGTGCAGTCTGGGTTATCTCAGGACATGTTTATGTGGAGCAGAGGTGTACCATGCACAGGGCCAGAGCTGAAATGCCCTACTGTGATTCCCCACCTCCTGGGGCCCCCAAGAAGTATTTAGTGGCCAAATGCAGCAGGAACACAGACCAGCTGACTCCTGCTCCCTTGGGCACAAAAGACGAGACAGAACCTTTCCTGTGGAAACATCATTTCTGTGACATCCCTGGTGCCGCAACTTGCAAGGTGAAGCTTTTAAGAACAAGCCAGCATTAGATTTCTTACTTTTAGCTTGGGGACTGTATTTGATAATGAAGTGCTAACTGTAGAAAAGTGAGTATCTGTGTGATCTACACTGGCACTGCTGGAGTCATGGCAAGGCAGAGTGCCGAGATGGGCAAAGAGTAAGAAGGTCTGGGACATGGAGGGCTTAATAGAAAGCCTAAGTGTGGGAAGTGTGCAAATAGAAGGGGTTTCTGGGAGAAGAGGACTCATCAAACTGCCAGAAAATGAGAAATTTCTGCACCCAATGAGATGAGGTATTTTCTTGACCACATGAAGATTTTTTTTCTACCCGTGAAACCACAGAATCACCGAATCACCAAGGTTGGAAAAGACCTACAAGATCATCTAGTCCAACTATCCACCTGTCACCAATAGTTCTCTCTAAACCATGAACCTCAACACAGAGTTAAAATGTTCCTTGAACAGCTCCAGGATCTGTGACTCCATCACTTCCCTGGGCAGTCCATTCCAGTGCCTGACCACTCTTTCAGAAAAGTAGTATTTCCTTATATCCAGCCTGAATCTCCCCTGGCACAGCTTGAGGCTATTTCCTCTCATCCTATTGCTAGTTACATGAGAGAAGAAGCTGACCCCCAGCTCACTACAACCTCCCTTCAGGCAGTTACAGAGAGAAATAAGGTCTTCCCCCTAAGCCTTCTCTTCTCCAGACTGAACAATCTCAGCTCCCTCAGCTGCTCCAGACCCCTCATCAGCTGTGCTTCTCTGGACACACTCCAGGGCCTCAACGTCTTGCAGTGAGGGGCACAAAACTGAACACAGTACTCAAGCTGTAGCCTCATCAGTGCCAAGTACAGAGGTATAATTACTTCTCTGTTCCTGCTGGCAATACTATTTCTGACACAAGCCAGGGTGCCATTGGCCTTCTTGGCCACCTGGGCACACTGCTGGCTCATGTTCAGCCAAGCACTGTCCAATACCTCCAGGTCTGTTTTCTCCTCACAGTCTTCCAGCCACTTCCCCAAGCCTGTAGTGTTGCCTGGGGTTGTTGTGGCCAAAATGCAGGACTTGGGACTTGGTCTTGTTGAACCTCATCCCCTCATCAAGCCCAGTGATGCAACCTGTCTAGATCCCGCTGTAGCACCTTGCTACACTAAGGCAGATCAACACTTCCAGCCAATTTGGTGTCATATACGAACTTACTAAGAGTGCACCCAATGTCCTTGTCCAGGTCATCATTAAAGATATTGAAGAAGACAGGTCCCAGTACTGACCCCTGGGGAGCACCACTCATGACCTGTTGCCAGCTGGATTTAACTCCATTCACCACCACTCTCTGGGCCTGGTCCTCCAGCCAGCTCCTTACCCAGAAAGATTGTACCTTTCCAAGCCATGGGCTGCCAGCTTCTGCAGGAGAGTACTCCGGGTGAGTGTCAAAAGCTTTGCTGAAGTCAAGGTAGACCACACCAACTGCCTTTCCCTCATACACCAGGTGAGTCATTCAATCATAGAAGGAGATAATGTTGGTCAAGCAGGACCTACCCTTCATGAACCCATGTTGGGTAGGCCTGATACCCCTCTTGTCACTCACATACCATGTGATCTCCCTCAAGACAATCTGCTCCATAACCTTTCCTGGTACCGAGGTCAGGCTGACAGGCCTGTACTTCCCTGAATCCTTCTTTCTTGAATATGGGAGTTACACTGACAAGTCTCCAGTCTTCTGGAACCTCTCCAGTTGACCAGGAATGCTGATAGATGTTGGAAAGCAGCTCAGTTATCACCTCTACGAGTTCCCTCAGCACTCTCAGATGGCGATATTTCTGAGCAAATCCTTCTGTGCAAGTTTGTGGTGTTGTTTGTGAATTCATATATCTGTATTTGACCAGTGAAAAAAAATACATTATTTTATGTTACATTCTCTTGGTCATGGCAGAAAATGACTTGAAAGCAAGATGGCTTTGTTAGTAAGAGACAGTGTCCTGGCCACATCCCATGAAATAGGAGTTAGTTTAATAATTCTGGATTGTTACAAGTAGAAAATTCAGTACATAAATTCTGAAGAGAAGCCAAGTATTCACCAAATAGGGATCTTTATCAAAAAGAGGTACCTAAGCCTGCAGGCAGAGCTAGCTCAAGCCCTTCAGCCACGCCAGCAAATGGGTGATTTTCAGGCCATGCTGGGCTCAGTGAGCTGGTGGCACAAAGGCTGGGTGCTCCTGAGAAGAGACTGAAGACCTGCAAGAGTTTCCTTGGGCTGTCTCTTTCCTTCCACTGTTATCAGCTTGAGCTAGCCCTGCCCTTCATCCTTTCTCTGAACCTCTGTACCACCTGTACCGTATGGAGCTCCTTCCCTTCTTCCAACATGACCAAGGTAAAGAACCTCCTGTTTACCTGAAAAAATGTTCCCCTATCTGCCTTCTTTGCCAGTAAAGCTGGCATTGTCCACATAAACACTTCTCCTAGTGCAAAGACGCAATGTCTGTGGGATTCCAAGCAGGACCTCTGTGGAAGAGAAGAAATTGCTGTTCACAGTCACACTGAGATCTTATATTTTGGAAATGACAGTATTTCACCAGTTGCTTTCAAAAGTGCTCATCTTCCAAACTTCAGGATCCACTTGGAGAAAACCAAACCCTGTAAGATCTAAAAATGGAGGTAACTGCAACATGTCTTTGCTTCCTGAATTGTATACAAATATCTAATCATGTACTAGGAAATGTTATGTTTTAGAAAGCTTAAAGAAAAACTTAGAGTTGAAATAAAGGTGTCTTAACATTTTTTATTTTTATTTTTTAAGAGAAGTAACAAGGACTCCTTACCTCTCCTATTAGTTTTCTGCTACTAAGAAACATTTCATTTCTGGGTACCACACTTCTCACTTGTGATTTTCATTGTTTCCTACTTATTAAAAAAAATAAAGAGAGGGGGAGGTTTCACAATCTCCTGAATGAAATGCAGCCACCAAACCTTCAACATGTGGCTTCTTGCTGCAGTAAAGTCAGCTCTTGGCAGTAGTGATAAACTGTAAAATAGTTATTACACAACTGGCACCACAATAAGCCATGTTCAGAAGGAAATGTTGCCAACCAGGAGGACTCCCCCAAAACACACTTCAACTCCCAGCTCTATAGCCTGAAATTTTTTATTGCAATTGCAAGATCAGTTTTGGAGGACACCTTCCTTCATCAAATACCTTTAAACCTTCACCAAATACCCTTTAAAGATTAGTGCTAGTGGCCTAATTATGCTGCACTTAGTCAAATTTCTTTTGCTATGGACTCATTAAATTCTTTTATTTTGACTTGAAACATGGCTTGGCAGAGAAACAGGAAATCTCTGCTGGGTGCTCTGGAGCAGTGGCTGCCCTTCCGTTTTAACCCACAAACTGTGGGTGCTGCGGAAAACTGAAGCTGGATTGCTCTTCTTATGTAAAAAGCTTACACTAGTCAAGAGGTTGGGACTCACAGAGAGAGAAAAAATATTCTGATATAAAACAATGGCTCAGTAGATCAGTTAGATCTGATGTTTAACTTTAGATGAAACATAAACTTAGATCAGACCTAAAAAGCCAATGGTAAGAAGCTATACAACTGATCATAAATTTTAAGGAGTGGTTTAACCCCACCTCATCCTGTGATAGGTCCAACATGGTTCATGGTTAAAAAAAAAAAAAAGGTTGGATACAAGGATGGGAGTTAAATACAAGGAATAGTTTTTTACAGCAAGCATGGTGAGGCACTGGCACAAGTTACCCAGAGGTCTGGTGGATGCCCCATGCCTGGAGGCATTCAAGACCAGCTGGATGGGGCTTTAGCTGTAGATGTTCCTGTTCATTGCAAGGGAGTTGGATCAGATGACCTTTAAGAGTCCGTTCCAACTCAAACTCTTCTATGATGGTGTTCTGTGATGATTCTAAGAGATTTTCTTGAATCACTGCTGTCATCTGATTGGATGTTTGATTGTCAGGTGAGCTATTGTCTGGCATTGGCTCTAGCTGGAATCCCCATGCTGGAATCCCTTTACCTGAAGACGAACTACATTAGGAAAAATGACAGACTCTTTTTATCTTTGGTAACTTCAAAGCAAACTCAACCCAAAGCCTCTACCAGAAAAAAAGGCATGAACTCACCTTCAGAAAGGGATCTGAATTCTCCCCAGCCTGCATGGAAGGATACCCCATAGTAGGATTGCTGGCACAGCTGGTACTAAAAGGGAAGTTTTTATTTTCCAGCATTCTGGCTAGGGCTACTCTTGTATTTTTTGGACAGAGATACATCAGTCAGAGCTGCACTTCTAGCAGTGTACCTTACGGAAGTTGGCTGCGCTGCACTGGTGCAGCCACAGCTCTTGGTAATGGAGTTGCATTCTGGATGGTACGTTCATACTTCTTTCCAGTTTCTATATCACATGTTGTATTTTAACAAAGAATCCAAATTAAAAGAAACAATCTTGCACGTGTTGGCAAAAAACACCCCTCTGCCTATAACTGCTGCTCCCCTGAGCAGAGCAAATGGAACATGAGCTGTCCCTACGTAAGATGGATTGTCTGGGTATCCTTATCCAACAAGAACATTGTGGGAAGCCTTTGCTGTTGAACAGCTGGATCAGGTTTTGACGAAGATGCTATAATATTTCAGAGATGTTTCTACTACTGAGACAACTCGCTTTCCTGGACTTCTTTTCCTTAGAAAATGTAACTGCATAAATGTTTACAGATAACACTGACTTCTCATTTCAAGTACCTGATGGCAATTTCCCCCATGATTATTTGCACACTGATACTGGTAAGTTCTGAATGATTTTTTATTCTTGCCCCAGTTGCTAACACTGGAACTGCATCCCAGTATCATCTTTGAATGATGATAGTTCGGAGGGAGCACACTGCTAACTTTAACTTTGCAATATTTGGCTCTTTGGCTTTGTTATATCCACAGTGGTTTGACTCCTCAGTTCCTGCCCAAAGTAAAACTTTCCTAGGGAGTCAAGCATGGCTGGCTTAGGTAAAGCCAATGGGAGTCTTCTCATCTGGAAAAAAAAAAAAAAAACCAAGAAAACAAACAAACAGAAAAACATGAATATACAATTCAAAAGACAAACTGCTTTCAAAAACTGTATGTTATAGAATAGTAATAAAATAAATAGTAAAAAATAAATAAAATAAACAGTATACCGTATACTCAACTCTGAGTATTTCTTTCAGAAAAGGATTGAGTTGAGTATTATAAAAATTCTCAGGAATTGAGAAGAATGATTTTGTATCACTGTTTTTATCTCCAATATTATTTATTTAAAGATGTGACTTTCAGGACTCCTGACCTTCTGATTGCTGGTGGCTTTGTCCACTCTCCTGGATCACAGGACTGGTGAGGTGCTAGAACAGGATGCCCAGAGAAGCCGTGGATGCCCTGTCCCTGAAAGTATTTAAGGCCAGACTGGATGGGCCCTTGTGCAACCTGGTCTAGTACCTTGTCCAGTGGCTGGTAGCCCTGCCTGTGGCAGAGGGGTTGGAACTTGATAATCCTTGAGGTCCCTCCAACCCAAGCCATTCTATGATTCTATGATTATGTACCTCTGACTGGTCATAACTCACAGAAGTTCACTTTGGGGGAAAACAACAATAAGCTGAACATTCTCCATGGGTAAACAAAGAAAAAATTTTAGATGACTGCTTAGGGGAAATGTTGATCTATTTGCATATATACGACTAAACATTTCCTGTATTAAGCTTTCTGGCATCAAGATTGCAGTCCCACTCCCTTGTTTCTGTAGGCATTCAAGGCAGCGGGCAAAGGGATCACTTAGAGGTTAAAGGAAGGCTCTGTCGTTGTTGTTACAAACTAGTTTCTCTTTTGTTCCTTCTCTAGGAAGGGGGTGTAACCTCAGTCCAGAAAAGGGTAAAATGTGGCACTCCTATGAGCCCTGAAGAGGGCTGAGCAGACCCGAGCAGCACGAGGGCTTTGCCCCCAGTTCTGCTGGCTGTGGTGATGCTCTCCTGCCAGTGCATGTGGCTTCATTTTCCCTTAAAATGTCTGTCCTCTGTCCTCCCAAAGGATGTGGATGGCCGAAGGGGAGGATTTTCCCTAGCGTGACACTAGCTGTAAGAGGAAAAATAAAAATAAAATAAAAAATAAAAACTAGCACCGGTTTAGCCCGTAAAGATAAAAAAGAATCACTACCTCCCATTATATTTTCAGTAAAGCTGCTCTGGAAGTTCGGTTCCTTCCTTCCAGCTTTTGCATCTCTACAGGTTTCCCTCCATTTTTTCATCTGCCCTCCTGAAACAAGAGATAGGCACTGGCCGGGTGCCAGCCAGGGATCAGCGGCGTAACGTTTCGCTTCAGATTTACGGGAACGTGTTGGGAGTAAGAATCTGGTTTGGTGAGTTTGGGGCAGGGAGTAGCCAAGAGACAACCTTGCTACTGTGAGCGCTGGGAGAAGGGGAGGAGAGGGGGGGACGACAAAAAATAAAACCGCCCCAGAGGTGGGGGAGATCCGGGTCCGGGATGTGCGCTGAGCTCCTTAGAGAAGAGGCGAGCGCTCCCCATCCCCAGCCCGGTCCCAGTCCAGTCCCAGCTCTGCTTCGCTCCGCGCAGGAATGTGCGGCTTAGCGCAGGGGCTTTGGATGAGCTACTGAGCGCGGGGCTCTCCCCACGTCTTACTTCTCAAAAAAGTCTTCTTACAAAAAAAAAAATAAGTACAGGGAGCCAAGAGGGGAGGCTCGGCTCGGCTCGGCTGGGCTGTTGCTGCGAGCGGCAGCGTTGCGAGGAGTTGCTCAACTCTCACTTAGCAGCGGGGCCGGAGGGACAATGCGCTAGGTCGCTGCCCCGCGGCTTCGCCTCCCACGGATGGTGCCGGCGGCGGCGGGGCTCCAGGTAGGTGCCGCGTTTTGCTCTGTCGGGACGGCAGCGGAACGGGGCAGAAGTTTGGTCAGAATGCACATTTGGAAACACGGGTGTTGATTGTTTATTTATGCATGTATATATGTACTTATTTTTTTTTTGTGGGCTGGAGGCAAAGCGAAAGTATTGCTAAGGAGTTCCGGGGGACCCTTCTTGAGAGTCACTGCGAGCAGGTGGCAGATGGAGGACAGCAGCAGGTAGTAGAGGGCAAAGAGAGGGTCACCTGCGGGAGAGAAACTCTGAAACTAAGAGGGTCGTTCGTTCGTGTCAAAGCAAACCTGCAGCCCCGATGTCTTTGGAGAACCTTTGGGAAGGAGTGTTTGGTTGTTTCGACTGTTCCTTGCTTCTGACACAAAAACACGGCTGAGTGTACAGCACGCTCAGGCTGGCAGGTGGGCTTCGGGAGGCTGCTGCCCGGCAGCCAGCTCCATGCCGGTAGTGTAACAATGGGATCTGTCCTGGGAGAAGTTTCTGATGTCCGTTTGCAATCTACAGATCGACCGGGGAGGGGGTCAGGCCTCTCCTTTGCTCTGAGTGTGTGTGCCTAGATGGGAAATGCCGGGGGCGAGTTGTAAGTAGCCGCTGTAAGTTGGTGTACGTTGTTTTGTTTCAGGGGGAAATCTGCACAGCTCGTTTCCTTTTAGGAATTTAAAACAAACCTTTATGCTGAGGCAGTCTGACTGCGATATCCTTCCAGCGTTCTCAGCTCCAGAGGTCAGGACACGGGAAACGGGGCTGCAAGCCGCCTACCGGTGCCTCCGAGCCTCCGGGGCGGTGCGGCCCGGCCCGCAGCCGCCGGGCTCCGGGCACCGCACTGCCGGGGAGGAGCAGCGCGGGTCTGGCGGCCGCTCCCGTCCCGGCGTCCCGATAAGGACGGGCCGCGTGTCCGGCCGGCCCGTGCCAGCGGGGCTGTCAGGCCAACAAGCTGTCTGGGAGATAAACGGGGAGACAAACACTCTCCTTGCGCGCTTGGCCTCGTTCTCTCCCGTTCTCTTCCCGGCACAGTTTTTCCCCTCCGGTTTGTTTTAATCTGCCGGAGCCGAGGGCAGGTGCTGCTGCCCCGCATCTCCGCGGTGCTTTCTGTGGGGCTGCTGGGCACTGCGGTGTCCCGGGACACGGCACAACACAGCCCCGCGCTGGGGGTTGTTAGGGAAGCAGTTGGAGCTGACTGCCGGGTCAGTACAGTCGCTAATCGCGGCAGCCTGGGACGAGAAATCTTTGTTTGAAGTTTTAGAATGTGAAGGAATGCACTGCCTCCAATAAAGCGGATTTAAAAATGTCGAGAGTCTTGGAATTAAAGCATTTAATGTAAGCAGCCTTCGGGGAGCGTTGCTTCAATGGGAGCTTGCACTAGGATCTGCTTTCAGGGATGGCTATGGTTTCAGGGTGTAGCTGGGCAAACTGTAAAAACAAAACCAACAAAAAAAAAAAACAAAACCCGAACCACTTGGATGATACAGAACAGCCTTTGCTAGTAGCTGTTAAAAATATTTAATCACAGAAAACATATATGGCAATGCTTACTTCTGCCATCACAGATGAATTATTGGCTCTGACAACCATTCAGACTGATCGTTATAGATTTAACTGCATTCTGAAGTTGTTGGATTAGGCAACAACGTATTCAAAATGTATTAATGTGTAATTTTTTTAAAGAGCAACTGGAGAATATGGTCTGAGGGTTACTCCAAACTGGGTCTCCACTCATGCATGGTCCAGCAGATGCTGCAGTCCAATGGGGAAACAGTAACTTACTATCAGCTTTTCATTCAGTCTGCTGGTCTTGACTGTCTGTGCACGTGTTTCCAAAACATCAGTGCTCTGATTTAGTGAGGAATTCAATATTGTGCTTTCAGTGAAGAAATAGTGACAGGTATCTGAGCTGCCATATCCTCTTTCTGCTGAAATTAACAGATATCAATGACTATGACGAAAGTAAAGATCAAATTCGCTTCATAGTGTGGAAATAAATCTGATGGTTTGGCCATGGAGGGCCAATCCCCATGCCTGTGTATCAGTGTAGATAGTTGTCCCCTTAGTCAGGAGTTTAGACATCCTAATTAGCTATGACCTACACCCACAAGCCTCCTCAAGTCACTCAGAAATTTGTTACTTACGGGGATTTTTAGGTGTAATTTTCAAGGTTCTAAAGTAGATCCTGCAAACGGGATATTTTTTTGCACAACACTTTGGAAGAAGGAAGAACTCTGACCTTTATCTTTCCAGTGTGAGGCCTAAAATAATATTTCTCTTCTGTTGTATTTTTTTTTTTTCTCCAATAAAATGCTTCTGGGTACACCTAGCTCTTGCCAAGATCAGGAACATCTTCTCAGTAGCCTTGCAGAGACAATGTAGGCTTTGTATAACTGTGGCTGTTGGGGCTTTGGTGACACAGTAAACTCAACAGAGCAAAGCAACTTCTTAATAACTGCAAAGCTGACTACCTGATATTTGAGGGCATTTTTGTTCTTTCCAGTCTTTCATTTACCGTGATCACAAGCAAGCTTTCATTTGAAAAGAAGAGAGAGTTTTTTGTTATGTATTTTTGACGGCAAGGAGTATGTTTTACAAAACATACTTAGAGGCTGGGTGTTGTGTTTTACCGAGTTAGGTCAGAAAGCAGTGGCTAAATCAGCAGAGATGGGCACATTTGGCATGACATGGAAAAAACCTACAAATGCATGAGAAATCTCTGCCGTGTGGTATAAAAGAATCATGAGACAACAGCAACTTTCAGCCATTTCTAAAGCAGGCAAGGCTTTAACAGCCACCTCAAAATGGAATGCTCTCTGTCTTATTCATCAATACAAGGACTATCTGGAAATCCACTCTTCAGAAGGACCACCCCAAGTGATGTTGTTCAGGGTTCATATTGACATTTTGCCCCTGATAAACAAGTGAATATGCTGGAATTTTACCTTGAAATAAACTGAAAACCTTTATTTTTGTTTGTTTGTTTTGGTCAAAGAAACCCATTCTGGTTCAGGGCGTAGGTTCAGCACCAGCAAGTTGAGTTCTCAATAGAAGTAAAGGCATTATTAATTATTGCGTGGTCATAGTCCTGGGGTTTCTGGCTGGGGTGTACCCAGATGCCACTGCATTAAATACCTAGTGAGAAGCAATAGTAGGGCAAGGCGGGGCAGAGGACTAAGAATGGTAAGCTGGGTTGGCAGAAGAAGGGGTGAGCTCTGCCACTGGCTGCTGCTGTGCTATTTCAGCAGCACTGGGGCAATGTATTTTATGTCTTAGAGAATGGAGAGCTGACAGAAACATGAAACTGAACTGTTTAATCAAGGCATAAAGCTATGAAAATGACCCTTGTTATAGCATTTGGAAGATGACTGCAGTTACGAAAGTCAGAGAAAAGGATGTTCCCATCATGAAAATAATGAGAGAGCAAGGGTTCAAAGAGGAGCTTTAACTATGAGAACAAGCAACACCTTGTCCAAGAAAGCAGAAAGCTTCAAGGGTGCACCTTGAAAGCAAGACCTTCTAAATAAAAATTGTGCCCTGCCTGGCATAAGTACTGTGATTGTCACTAAGGAAATGAGAGAGGAATCCAGGGTATCCCATGAGATATTACACGCTTTATGCACATTGAGCAGGAAGCAATGGCTTTGAGCAGATAGCAGCAAAAGTGGATGAGGGGTATCAGTTGGGTTGGTACTGATGGGAAAGCAAAGCAAAAGAAATTGAACTGTGAGGAGTATTTGCTGATAAACTTGGTAGAAAGAGGGTTGAAAGCAAAAGAGAAGTCATCAGGACTGATGGAGTGGAAATCACAGGAAGGCTGAATGATGGGAGTCTAATGGAGGAGTCTAATGGATGGTGCTGAATAGGACCACTTGAAAGTAAGTGCAGGGAAAACTCAGCAGTAAAGAGTCTGGAGTCTGAGCAGTGCATGTCAAAAAAACAGCCTCTTAATGAGCAAAAGAAAGGAATCAAGGCAGTAGGTGAGGCATATGGGAGTTAAAGTGGACCAGTGACATAAATGCACCACACTGTGAGGAAAGGAAAAAGATGGAGAATCAAAATCAAAGGAGGAAGGTGGAAGAAGTGTGTGACTGGGAGATGTCTGCATGGCAGGGAGGAAACAGTGAGAGATCTTCATAGAAATACAGTAAGAGGATGGGGGAAAAGTTCAAACCACGGAGTACAGTCTGGTCCCTGGTAGGGAAAATCTGAGAGGAGACGCTTGGTTAGGGTTGGAAAGTCTTGCTGTTGGAGCAACAAGGAGGGAAGGGACCTAAATGGAAGGAAGCACAAAGAAGTTGTGGGTAACAGGCCTTTAAAGCTGGAATGTGTGCTGTAGTACACACAGAAATAGCGGGTGTGAAGGCTGAGCAGGCAGTATGCAGGGCACAAACGTGGGAGATTCCAAGGCAAGCAGGGAGGTGCCTGAGTGGGGGAAAATGGTACCAACAGCAGGGAGGGGACATAGAGGCAGACATGAGTGTGCATGCAGGGACCTGTTCCCAAGGTGGTTTTACAGTAGAAGAGCACGTTCAGTTCACCTTAATAAAATATTCACACTGTTATCATTACCTTAGGCCATGTCCACACTATTCTTGTGCTTTTGGCAGTAAAATTCCTGTTGGCTGTGGATACTCCAGTTCATGCTCTGGTATCCATATCCTTATGTGAGTGCTGCTCCTCACAGGCAGCATTGCATTTTCATTAGGATTCCCATTAAAGATAGTGCTAACAAGGTGCCTGAAGCTCTCAAGATCATTGCAGCAGGAATATCTGTGAGAGGAGAGAGATTTCATGGGTTACTTTGTTCAGTCTGTTGGGACTGCAGTACAAACTGTCCTTCACTTTTTGGCTTTGTGAAGTGGTCAAGAGCAGGCCTGGCATGTTGGATGGGTGGAAAGCTGGAAGTGCCTCAGGTTGAACCAAGGTGATCTGCAACTCCTGTCTCTGCCCTGTGTTGTGTTTTAAATAGGCATTTATGGCATAACTAGATGGTGCCGACAAAGCTGTTTTCACTCCAAGGACCCACAAGGCCCAGGAGCAAGATTGGTACAGAGCTCCCTCCTGGCAGAGGCTGACCTCACAGCTACTCCTGCAGTTCCATGGCTGGGAGCTCTGAATGCAGCACAATGGCTGAGCAATTAGGCACGGCTTAGGAAGGAGGAGAGTTGCAAGGCAGGGAGTGCTTCATGGCAGGTCCCTATAAATGGCCTTAAGTTGCACTAGAAGAGGTTCAAGCTGGATATTAGGAAATATTTATTCTCAGAAAGAGTGGTGAGACATTATAACAGGCTGCCCAGGGAGGTGGTGGAGTCACCATCCCGGGAAGTGTTCAAGAAACACAGATGTGGCAATGAGGGACATAGTGGGCACGGTGGCAATGAGTTGACAGTTGGACTTGGTGACCTTAGAGGTCTTTTTCCAACTTCGATGATTCTATGAGATCAAGTCTCCTCTCAGGCAAACAGGCTTGCTGAGTGTGTTGGATGGTGAGTGAGACCTGCAAAGCACCTGTGTCCTGCAAGCAAGAGACAACTAAGTGACTTCTATAAGAGCAAATTGTATCAAACAATCATAAATAACAAAGCTTCTAGGTGCTCCTTTCACAGCTGAATTACTGAGTGTTGTCTTACCTGCACGAATCTCAGGTCAGGCTGAGTGTGTGTGGAATGACTGGTCCCAGACACCACAGGGATGGCCGGGCTGTCTGGTATGTGAAGGTATGGTTCACTCTGGTGTTTATAAGTCCTTCTTTGAGATGTCTTTCCAAGTTCAGGATGTTTTTTCCTTAGAGGTCTTTTTTTTTTTTCCTGCAGGTATCTCTCTTCAAAGTCACACTCTCAGTAAGCAGCAAGACAGACTGACAGCCAACATTAGTTTTTACTGTCTGCTAACTGTATGATTCTAAGTAACAAAATTCCTGTGGAAACTCCCGGTCATCCACACAGACACCTGCCTAGGGAAAGTTTACTGGTCCCTGACTGGACGATGTATGGGGCACAGTACAAAGCCTACAGCTCCCCCAGATGCAGAATTAACTGCCAGAAACCCTTAGTGCAGTTAGGTATTGCTAAACTGAGGCACCACTGGCCTTGGCAGTTGACGTTCTCATCACAATCAGGGAAGGAGTTGTTTTGCTTGTGGAACAGTTCCAGGGTGTTGTGTTGTTATTTTTTTTTTTTTTCCTTGTGGCCTTTCTTATACACTCTTATCAGTGATCACTGACTTCAGTGAACTTGAAGTACTCTCATAACGTCTGTATGTGAAGAGGACAAGGTTTTGGTAAATTTAGCTCTGCAGCTGTTTGGGGAATACCTTGTTTCTTTTAACCATATGTAGACTTCTCTGTATATGCACAACTGTCAATGCAAATGAGTCTCAGTTTTGTATTTTTAGTTCCCAAAGCACTGCCCTTCAGCTGTCAGCGTTTGGCTGCCAAATGTTTGGTTTGATCTTGAAGGATCCTTTTCCACCTCTATGCCATAATTTCCCAACAATAGGTAGGAAATATGTATGTTTTTCTTTCTTCTCATGAAACACTAGAAATGTGTTCTAGAGGAGTGCTATAGGAGGCAGGCTGTTAAAGAACGTAGTGCTTATATGTGAGAGATGATAGCAATGCACTTGCCTCTAGCATGAAACATCTTTTCTTCTGAATTTTCCAGTAGACTCGACACCATTCTGTTGTGATTTTTTTTAATGTGTTTTTCAAAAGCATTTGAATTTCCAAAGAAAATGAAAGCAAAGCTTCTGATTGTGCAATCTTCTTACTGATGAGCAGAGAAATAAGCGTAGTTTTATGAAAAATGCCATGTATCCAGAGACCTTCTGTAAAATCCTAGAAGTTTAGGCTTGTAATAAAACTTCTTGCTGGTAACAGTGAATATCAGGTAAAGGTCAGAGCTCACCATGAAAACGGTGAGTTCTCAAGGCAGAAACCAGTGTGCTGTAAACTGGGATGTAAGTTTGCATCTTTGGACACACCTTCATATTTTTAATATGCAGGCAACTGTATGTTCCTTGGTCTTGCACTCTAATCAGGAAGGATCCTGCTATAGTTTGAAGCTGTAATCATGCTGCCATGGCACGGGCAAAAGACTATCTGCCCCCATGTGCAGTCATGCCCTAGCAAAATACCCACAAATGGGTCAGACAAACCCTTTCCAGAGCTATGGCGAGTGCAAAGAGGATCAGATAATCTTGGTAGTCATTGTGCAACTTTCTTTCTGAGCTCTGGATTCAAAACAAAACTCAGCCAAAATCACAGGGTTGAAATTCTCTGGTGGACTCCACACACAGCATGCAATATGGCAGCCAGAATGCAGCCCATACTGCTGATTCACTGCTTCTCTGCCCTTCCTTGCCCATCTTTGCTTTCTGGCACGAGAGTTTCTGTGGCCACCATGTTCTTGGGTCTCTCTGCCTGTGTATGTCGGTGATCTTGGGTCTGTGAGTGTGGTTCCCTGGTCCTGGAGCAGGATGGATGTTTGCAGTGATTCAGAGCCAAGGGTTGCTCAGACATGCTCCATGGAGTGCACGGCATACCCACGCTAGGACAGTGTATTGCTGGACACAGAGCTGGTACAAAGGAAAAGCAGAAGGTGCAGACCTCCTTCCCCCAAGTCTGGGAATGCTGAGTGGTGTGGAAGGTGAAGGAACAAGGAATCAGGCTATTATTTTCAATTTCTTTCTACACTGTTCGTATCAGGGTTCCAGATGCAATGCCAGAATTCAGAGGGATGATACCTCCAACCAGGGGAGCACAGACTTCACGTCTCCTAAAATATATGGTACAACATAAGCAGTGCAAGAAGAGCAATGTTTCACTGCTGCTTCTATAGATCCAAACCATTTCTATTGCATTTCCTCTTCATCTAATCTTATCTGTTCTGTGTTGCAATCCTTCCTGTGCTTCCCTCTTTCCAAATCAAAGCACAAACTTTCTGCAAAAAATCTGAACCCTGCCTCCATTTTGAAACGTGGCCTGTTTTAAACAAAAGGCATCGGTTTGTTAATTCATTGTTAATCCTTACCTGGAAAGCAACTGGTGCCAAAGCAGTTGCATTCTCAAAGCTCTTGTGAATGTCAATCACTGTTGAAAAGTTTTCCTCTGAACTCACGCACACTATTGTTTGTATATGTGCAACAGGGTGTTGACTGAGCCAGACAAGAAGAAAATGAAAAGCATACAAATGACAGGTTCTGCAGGAAGGACACCAGCACAAGGCTTAGGAAACCCAGTTTCTCAACCCTGCCTTTCTAGTGTGATTAGGCCCTCTATGAAAAAATGGCATTTAAGCAGAATATAAGTCTTAGAATATCAGTTTCCACATACTTAGTGAAGATTTCAACTGTTCATACCCAGCTCCCAGAATATGTTGCTCACACTGCTGTCTGAGAAGACTTTAACTGCCACAGCAGTAAGGGCCGGCTAGGTGCTCTGCAGTTTGACAGCAGTATTTAGGGCACCTAAAAGTAAAGGAAGCAAAGACAAAGGTGCTGGTGCTCCAAGGGTCAGGCTGGAAGAGCAAAGGAAGGGAAAAAGGAGAAGAGGTGTGGTGGTGGGAGAAGGACACTGTCTGGAAAAGCTGACAGGTAGCCAGAAAAGTGATGGGAAGATATTATTTGATGAGAAAACTCGAATGGATGGGACTGAGAGTTACTGGATGGGCAGGGAGACAGCAGGTACGGACAGGATCAGAGTCCTGGACCTGCACCAATCTGATGTCTGTGTGTGGCAACATCTCACACGCAGCCCCACAATGTGACACTCATATCACTGGGGTGACACATTTGATTGTGGATGTTTTGTTGTTTTTTTTTTGTACCTGTTTGAAACAACAAAAAATACACCAGTCTAAGAGCCTTGGAAGCAATGCACAGATCCACCACAAACAAACGAACAACAGTGTGTAATTCAGATCGTGTCAGATTTATAGACTATATAATACTAATTTTCCTCCTGAGATATATTGTTATGATATGATCCATTTCCTTTGAAACATTCAGTACTGGTTTTCGTTTGCTTGTTTGTTTTGCAAGGCTCTTGCCTTTTAACATGTATGAGGAGAAGGGTAGTCAATGAGTAATTTACTTTAGGTTTCTTTCCTGCTGTTCAGTGTGTTAATGGTTCATTCTCTTTCATTGCTTTTGTCTGAGAAGAGTATTATTTCTCCTTGGCTTTTTATATGGGGTTCATCTCTTTAGCATTTAATTACTTCACAAACAGTAATGAGCTAATCTGCACAATAACCACTTGATACTGATTTACTAAAAAAACAACAGAGACACAGAACGTAGATCGAGAAGTTTACCCTTGTGTTGAATGCACAATTTAGGATGCCAGAGACAGGCACAGGAGAAGTTTTTATTACTTAAGTATTTTCTACACTGGGAAATGTATTTTTGGACTAGTTACAGATTAATGTCAAGTTTAACAGGCTATTTTGGGTGAACAACAATAAACATATTCCAGTATGTTGAAGTGCTATTTCCACTTCTCCCAAATAAATTTTAGAATGACATTTCATTTAAAAATCTGATTAAATTTAGCAATAAGAATAGGGTAGATAATCCAGAAATTAAATGTTTGATTTGCGGCAAAACAAATTTCCTCTTTTTGTGCGTGTGTGCATTTCAGCTAGCAGCATGAGTCGGTCACACTGCTCGCCTTATGACTTTCCAGAAAACTGACTTTTGTTTAAGATTTCAATTTCTGAAGTGCATTTCCTAGTGAGACCACTTACAGTTCTCATCCTTCCCGCATCTGTAAGAAAATTGCAGATCAGAAAATGTTCCCACACCAAAATGAGGAACAAGCTGTCAGTGACCATATGCACAAAGCTTGGTTAAAATGACTTGGCCAGTGATATACAGGAACTGGGTGCAAAGTGAGGACAGAAAGCAGTTATCTAGCGCCAGCTCATCTGCCTCAGCTACAAGTTCCTTTCTCACAGTTCACCCCTTGCAGTGTGTCTGGGATGGTGGAGATGGTGGTCACTTGAGCAGGGACACGAATAGAGAAGGGTGGAATCTGGTTTACAGCACCCAGCTTTAAAATATTGGATGCTCCTTCCAACATCTGGTAGGAAGGGCATGTGTGAGGTGCATGTCTAGGGACAAGAGGTAAGGGAACACCAGCCCCAGGCTACTGCATAGTCTGGAGGAGAAACCACAAGAAGAGGTTTCTTCAGTATCACTGCTTTAGGGCTGGAAAGGGGGAATCCCAGGCTCTGGTATCTACACTGTGGCCAAGAGTGAACATTAGGTCCTTGTGGACCAGAGAGCTGCTGAGTTTGGCCCAGCAAGGGCCAAGTACTGTTTTCCACTGACACCGCTGTGGCTGAAAAACAGCCTGTGGAAAAGATAAATGTGTCTGGTGTCCTTAGCAGGGTAAAATAAGAAAAGGAGGACAAAGGGGACTGAGACGGAAGAGGCTACAGAAGACAAACCGTGCAGTAGGTGTGGTGTCCTGAGTATTACCTTTGTGGGCCCCCAGGCATGAGATATTTCCTTCCAGAGAGAACATAGCCAGCACAACTCTAACCACCACGTTACGCCTCTGCTAGAGGTCTGTTTAGTGGAAGTGGTTTGCAAAAGCTGGAATTGGATGTATAAATCCACCCCGTGTGGCTGAGGTTTGTAGATCTCCTTTTCTTTATTGTAGATCACAATTGCCTGTAGTTGTTTTCAGGTGAGGAACAGAATGTTGTAAGCATAGCCATTGCTCTTATTTTATACAATACATCGTGGATGAGACTAGACTGCAGCAGGAAAACCTAAAAGAACCAAACTCCCTACACTACCACACTGACTGTGAGTGCTTTGGCAGATGTGCCCAAATATTGCACTGCTCATATTGCCCCTACCATGCAGGATTTGTGAATTTACTTGGCAAAGGGAGGATGGGTGGCAAAGGGCTTTTCACCTCCTCCTGCTGACTGTTTAAGGGGTTGGATTTGTGTTGGAGTACAGTGTGTGTACGTGAACACTTTGGTCAGCAGGAGAGCTATAGGCTGTGGCTGTGGGTGCAGAGGTGCCCACTGCAATTCCATCCTGCTTTGGCAGGGTTAGTGTTCTGCCTTTGGACAGGTGAGAGCTTCCCCTTCTCGAGAGCTGTCCTCAGACCTTACATAAGAAAAGCCTCACTGACCAGAAGGGCACATGATCCAAGCTTCTCTATTGATTTTAAATATCCCAGTTCAAACTAGCAGAAGTTCCTTCTTTCAATATATTCTTCTAAAGCAGAAGCGGACAAATGAAAGATATCTGTTGCACTGGTTATCACAGACTCCCCAGGAAAAGGTGACCTTTGTTCAACCAGCATGAAATTCGGAGTCAGAAAAGAGGCCTCTCCAGTAAGTGTTGAGGATGAGGGTGAAACCTACAGCTCCTGAGTGGACTGCAGTGCAGCAAATCACACATTCGTTGAGTAAGACCAGGTTGTGAACGTGCTTATGACAACTAGTGGATGGATGACTCATAGGCAGAGAAAAGGACATTAAAAAAAAAAAAAGAGAAAGAGAGAAGGAGGAGTTTGCTCCCTTTTAATAGGCGACATGGTGTTTAAACTCCTTTCCCAGCCGGGTGTGGCAGCAGCATGCCCCCTTTCACACACCTGTGCACACACCCATGGGCACTTTCTCTGTTTTTCTGCAAGGTCACCAGCTTTGAGGGTTACAGTGCATTGTGATAGCTTTATAACACACACTGACAGCTTTTCAAAAAGTGCCAGTCTGATGTTATAATTTTATATTTACCTACTCTTCTGCTCACTTAATGAAACATTTGTAAACAAGGCAAGACTGCTACTTTTCATATTCAAATCTTTGGTCGGGCCTGCTGTGCAATCTTTTGCGTATCCAGTTGTATTGGCCAGACCATGTTAAACTCCTTCTCCTTCCTCTTTTACTCTCCTGCTTCCCCACACCAACAGAACCCACCTTATCAGGCAGGAAAATTTCTTTGTGCATCCATATTTGCATTGCCCAAATTCTCTACCTTAGGGAGAATTATTTCACATAGAGGTAGAGGTTCTACGCAAACTCCGCTGGCCAGATTTTGCATGTATTTGTTGTATGGTACATCACAGAGAGAAACAGCTTGAATTTTATGTGAGCAACTCCAATCTGCAAGAGCGACTGTCCCATAGCAGCTCACAGCCTCAGCTGTACGATGGTGGCAAGGATCGTGTGTCTGAACCAGCAGCGCCTGGTTATTTGGAATTTGTTAAAATCAGCATGTCTTTTCCTGTCTTTCCAGATTGATTTGGCATCAGCACCCTTGGAGATAACCCACATTATTAGTGTTGTATTTGGGCAAGTTTGTTCCCTTTGTATTTTTTTTCTGTCTGGACTTTGATTTAATATTCCTTCTCTCTCCATGCTTTGGTTGCTTTGTGTCTTAGTGCTTAGAGATTTTCTGCCAGTATACTGTGAGTTTTTAATGAAGAATTTCAGCAACGCCTGGCGTTCACAAGTAAAAGCCCTCTTCAGATTTTGACAGAAGGAGTTATATGAAATTAATTCTAATCTCTTTATCCTTGTCACACCACTCTGCTATGCAGTAATACACCAAAGAATTTCCAGAAAGCAAAGGTTGGCAACTTGCAATAGTTACCTACTTGGCTGAAAGAAATAAAGGAACTGGAATTCAATCTGCTGCTTTTCTGTAGCTGCGTTAGCTGGGGGACAAGAGAGGAGAAAAGTTGAAAAAATGAATACTTTCTCAGTTGTTTTCTAATAATAATAATAATTATAAAAAGAACCTTGAGGCCAAGCAAGCCATTTCCCTCAGAAGTTGAGATCATGTTTTGAAAGTTAAAAATGGGGCATTTTTGTTGCCTTTATCATGGTGGCTATCAATGGTACATTGTTAATCCCTGTTAGAGTGGCAAAGCTGCAAAACAAATAACAGTATGTCCTTGAGTGCACCAGTTATGTGCCTGACAGGTTTTCATTTTTCACCCTGTTGCATAATGCTGGCTTACACAGACGACACGTAGCATATGAAAATTTCTGGGTAGGGCTTGATCCTCCTTCCATTCAAGTCAAGGGCAATATTCTTCCAGTTCTCAAAAGATGCAAGGTCAGAGAGTGTGCTGCACCCTACTTCACCCAGTTTGAAGCCAGGCAGCTGAGCTAGAGGTCAGCTGTCTCCCACTCCAAGACCAGTCCCACAAGAGCTTGTGCAAGGATTTCTCTTTTGAAATCTGACGGCAACTAGTAGCTTTTACCACTTGCCTGCTGTGTTCTTAGATTTTTTTTTCCTTAAAAGAATAAAAAAAAAAAAAAAAAAAAAAAAAAAAAAAAAAAAAGAAAAAAACCCCAGCCTCTGCTTCGTCCTGAGATGCATACACACAGAAACCAATATACTGATATTTTTACACTTTATGTTTGTCAGTCTTAGCCAAGTACTGTATGTAGGTGTTGCGTGATTTAAAAAAATAAGATGAAATGTGGGTGGGACTGAAAGTGCTGTTGCTATTATTCATCTATTTATACCATCATACATGTGTGATCAGACAGTGATCTTGTGCAGCAGCCTAGAAACGTACGTACTGTTTGAATCATCCTTCTGTAAAAGGGCCAGGAGATGTGTTATTTAATCCTTCTAGATCAGCAGGACCGGTATATACCAAATCGGTATTTCTTACCTGCAGCCAGCATCAACTCACATGTGTGATGAAACATCAGCATGGAAATCCATAACTGTACTTTTTTTCCCTTACAATATGCAAGATCATCAGAATTCCAATGGGGGGGAGACTGTGTAAAGTGAGCTACCAAAAAGTGAAGTTCTTGCACAAATAAAACTATCTGTTTGGATTAGCTTAGTGAAACAATCTGATCTGCATACAAATACAAATTCTAAGGAAGATTTTTCCATTTTTCAGTTTGGAGTACATAATGTGGAAATTGTAGGAAACAACTGAAAATCACGACAAAAAAAAAGAGAAAGAATAAACCAGAAAACAAACCGGCAAACAGAACCCCTGAAATTGATTTTATTTTCTGAAGATAAGCACGGAAAAAGATTCTTTGATTCTTTGCTGTACTTTTTTCCAATGGTAATTTGTGATAGAAAAAAAAAGAAAAGAAAAAAGAGAGAGAAAAAGGCTGCTTTCCCAAAGAAGTAAAGAAAATAAAGATGTGGCATTTGATGGTCAAGACATCAAATTTGCACATGGGAGTTCAATCTTGAATGCTCTTTATGCTCTGTGGTAGTGTACCTATGATATACATGGACCATCTAAAAATGTTAGATACTGATCTATTACCACGACTTGCAGGCTCAACCACATTCCTGTTCTCAGTGAGAGCAGTTCTTCTAGCTGCAGGCAGTACAAACTCGTTGCAGTACTAAATATTTGATCATCTTCCTCAGTATTTCCAGATGTAAAAAATTTCTTCATTTTGGTTGCTGAAGGAGTTCAGTTTTCTCTCTCTGCTTGTCATCTCTGCTAGTAAATTAAATGTGCCCAGAACTGCACTCTGGCACAGACGCTCTCCACCACCAGAGAAGGATGCTGTCTCTCCCACCAAAACCAAATGGCTGCACCCAAACTGCATGTGAGGAGGAATCCAGAGCTCATGCCATCCCAAACCAATGCCCGGGAGAGTGGCATTCGCTCTCAGTTTGAGCAAATGATATTTACATGATGTGGGCCAAAAGTGTGCCAGGGACTTTATGAACCATTAATTGGAGCAATTGGTTTTCAGCACCTGGAGATGCTCACTGATGCTATTTAATTCACTTCTGTGAAGGTTGTACTTCTTTGCCTTCCTTATTGGCATTTATCAGCAGAATGCTCTTCTTTCAAAAGCTCCAAGATCAGGTGTATACTTATTATGTCCCCAAGCAAAGTATTATCATTCATAAAAGCTTAATTAGTGCTACCAGGATTATCAAACACAATAGAATTAGGATTGTACAGTAGAATGGGATGGATGATCAAGATAAAACCCTACCATCTCTGGGATCTCTGCCCAGGAAGCAGCAGTGAAAGAGGGCAAAATGATAGGTAGCAGCAGATGCTGATGTTGAGGGTTGCTGTCAAAATGTATCGTCTCACTGGGACTAAAGTCACGAATTGCTAAGCAAGAATAAGAAAAGAGTGCATTTTCAGAAGGGAAGGAGGAGTATGGAGGCACTAATTTACTGTTTTGTTGTTTTCTTCTAGTAAGGAAGACACCAATACATTGTGGGTCTAAATTCCATTTTGCTTTCATCTACCCCTACTGGGAAATGTAGTTGCAAGCAGTTTATTATGAGTAGAAGAAAACAATAGAGTTCTGATTGCCATGGAAACACAAAACAAGCCAATTCCTTATAACTGAGTTCCCCTGGAAGGACAGGGTAGGAAGTTGCTGAAGGTCACTGACTCCATGGCTGGTCATCATGACATTAATGAGACTCAGCCACTTGATTGGTTTACTAATGAAAAATGAGGAAAATTGGGTGTCATGACGTCCTTTCCAAGATTTTGGTGCTATCTGTATATAGCTGTACACCGAAAATGTCTACATAGTAGACCTATAGAATAGCATAAGGTATGTACATTTCCTTCTCATGAAGAATGCTGGAGTTCAAATCCATTCAATTTAAAGCTGTTTTTTTCAAAACAGCAACTTCCGTATGTGGAACAAAGTATTCCTGTGCTATATGGCAATATTAAATACAAGGAAGACACTTTTTTTTCTATGAAGTGTGCCTGCTGATTTAACTACTATTTGAGACTTTTGTTTCACAGATTCATTTCTATTATCCACAAGTTTTCCCTGCACGTACTAGGGTGGCATTTTTAAGAACTAACAGCAACAACTTTGTTTCTCAGTTATGTCTAGTTTAACTAACATCTAATCCTCTTAGCTTTTATACCTTCACAAACAGGGATTTATTTGGCTCAAAACTTTTAATTAGCCCAATCACATGGAGCAGGCATTTAACAACTCCAAGGCAAACCTGTTTCAGACATCAGAGGTGTCTCTCAATCAGATTCTGAGAGCTAATTCTGGGAGACCTTTTTTGCAGAACTAGAATAACAGGGTGGGTGAGTGGTTGGCACCCAGTTTTTCTGCATAAGTGGGCAGCATTCTTTCATGGTAGATTGCTGGCTTCTAACATTGCTCTGTTATCCTTTACTAATGTCCTATCTCCGCTCTCCGTCCAAAGCAGCCTCTCAGTTTGTGCTCACAAAAGTCCATCCAGCTTTTGAGAAAGCCAAAAACCTTCCCGTGGATTTTGCAGAATCATAGAATATTTTAAGTTGGAAGGCACTCTCAAGGATCACTGAGTCCAACTCTTGGATCTACACAGAACCACCCAAAATTCAAACTCTATATCTGAGGGCACTGTCCAAACACTTCTTGAACTCTGGCAACTTGGGACTGTGACCACTGCCCTAGGGAGCCTGTTCCATGCTCCCTGGTGAAGAATCTTTTCCTAGTACCAACCTGACCCTCCCCTGGTGCAGCACCATGCCATTCCCTCAGGTCCTGTCACTGTCACCAGAGAACAGAGCTCAGTACTGTCCCTCCACTCCCCTCATGAGGAGCTGTGGTCTGCCATGAGGCCTCCCCTCAACCTCCTCTGCTCTGAGCTGAGCAAACCAAGGGACCTCAGCTACTCCTCATACATCTTGCCCTCCAGATCCTTCACCATCTTTGTTGCCCTTCTGTGGGTGCTCTCTAACATGTTTATGTCCCTCTTATGCTGTGATACTCAAACCTGCACACAGTTCTTGAGATGAAGCTGAACAACACAGAACAGAACAAGATAATGCCTTCCCTTGCCCGGATGGTAGTACTGAGAATAATGGACCCCAGGGTACAGCCCTTTTGGCTGCCAGGGCACACTGCTGACTCATGTTCAACTTATCATCAACCAGAATCCACAGATCCCTTCCTGTAGAGCTGTTCTACAGGCATTCATACTCTAGACTGCGTTTGGCATGACTGCTGAAGACCCAATGGGATGGGCAAATATAAATGAAGTAGCGGACTGAGCAAAGAGATCAAAGATTGAATCAACCGGGCTTTTGATCTCAGTGATGTGAATTACTTGGGCAGCATGGAGGTCATATCGAGGAACTATGGGGTCACAGCTGCAGACAGGAAAGGTTGGGAAGGAATGCTGGTGACTGTGGCACCCACGCTCCTGCTGTGCATAAAATCCAGGGAGGAAAGGAGTGGCTAATACAAAGTGGAAGAACGGACACAGATAAAAAATGAACGAATGGGTGCTTGCATAATATGCAAAACATGTAATTATTAACTTGAGATAGAAATAAGCTCTAGGGGGGATGGTTAAAACCAGCTTGATATGATAGAGTTCAGTGGTTTTGGTAGGGATCTTGTGGAGTTACACAGAGCGCTATGATGGCTCCACTGGTGGGACTTTATTAAAAATGAGTGTGGTAGTCTGAAACTAGAGAGAAAGACTATAAGTGATGACTAGCAGATCAACCTTGTACTATTCCAGGAGTAAAATCTTCTCTGCTGTGTCTGTCACTGCCAAGTTTTCAAAATGCTGGTGCCCGTAGGAGTGATGTTGAGCAAGTCACCCCCATTAAGGGCGTTGCCATGCAGTTATTTTTGATCTTTGTTTTAATCTCAAACTCACTTTGGAACAACCCAAAAAACTGCCCCATAGCAGAAATCTATAAATAATTTAGAAATAATCTCAGTTCCAGTCATTTAACTTCCTTTAAAATTGCAGAGGTGAGCCTTCGGCGTCTGCCACTTGTTCTAGCTAGATCTAAACTAATTTTTAAAACGAATCATTATGATGAATGGATGCAAAACCAATAAAAAATATGTTGCCTGAACAAGACCTGCATGATCAGGCAGAATTTCCATTACAAATCACTTACTGAGCAAAGAAAAGTACAACCATGGAGTATTAAAAGTTGCTTCTCAGCATGCCAGCTTTTAGGAAAAAAAAAAAAAAGAAGAGTCTGATCTCATCCTGAGGTTTAAGCTGTCAGAGTGCAATTGAAAAGCTCAGAGGGTCAAGTCAGTTGGGTCATTTATGTCAGTAGCATCAAGTAGCAGACATTTGCAGACCATGATAAGTGTATGAATGCTCACGGTGTTGGTCACTTTCATACTGCATTATTTCATATCATCATTAAAAAATTCCACTTTCTGGCTGACTCTTGCAGCTAACTGGAAGTAAAATATGAGCAAAATGAAGGTCTGGAAGAATGATGTGATGGAAGAGAGACATGATGTCGTGCAGCGTAATAGAAATCTAATGAGTGCATCTAAATAATAGAGGAATCTTAGATTTAATAGCCCAGGTTTAGTACCACAGTTAAAGCAAAATCTTTGTGATTTTACAGAGTACCAAGACGAGCAGTTGTGGGAATTCAGTAGTCACAGTGAAACCAGTGAAATTATCTTTGGAAACATTATCAAGTAGATGGGCTATCTGGGACCCATCCAACAAAGCTGCAAATGACTCAATAAATCCCATATTCAGAAAGAAGATAATATGCAATATTCATCAAAAATGGATCAAAACTGACACTGGATCAAGGCAAAACTCCCTGTTTTTTTTTTCAAATGATTCAATTTTAGGAAAATACATGCTTTAATTTATCAATCTGAGCTCCCCAAATGAGCACTCCATAAGGCAAGACTGACTGTGGACGTGGCTTTGAAGGTCACAGCTTGTTTTTGGGGGTTAGACGTCTGCTTCAGGCTCACTGAGGTGCAGGTGGCTGGAACACTGACTACCAAAACAAGAGGTTGGATTTCTACAGATTAAATATTTGGGACACACCAGGCTTTGTGTGACTGTTATGTTCAAGAAGTTCAGTGTCCAACCAATAAATGTGGGCTGAAGTGTTGTGCTGAGGATATGTAATGAGCCTGGGCAAAAAGAACATTTCGCTGGATTCCCTAATCCCTTGGAAACAAGCAGCCAAAACATATGTGTGAATGTTCAGCTTCTGGCTGATAGGCTCATGCTCATCAGCCTGGAAAAGAGACCACCAGGGGGGTGAATTGGCTCAGGTCTGTAAAATCCTGATTGGTGTGCAGAGGGTGTGTGTGTGGAGGGGGGGAGGGGGGTGTTGTTGCTCACTGTCTCTTCCAAAGCAAGAAGTAGCAGCTGTTCTCAAAATGAATAGAGGTATTTCATCATACAGCACAAACTAGATTTGTGAAACTCCTTGCCAAAGGGTGTGATAATTGCAAAAGTTGTTGCACGCACTCAAGGGAAGACTGGGCAAGTACATGGAAGAAATACCCATCACTGGGCAAATGGTATCAGTCTCAAGGAGTGCCTAAGCTGAAAATGGTTAAATCTGAAAGAGGGCTTGAAGAAAAGGTCAGACATGCTTGTCCTGTTCTTACTCATCTCCAGGTCACTGCTGCATATTACTGAGCTACCCTCGCCAGATTAATGAGCTATGCGGAGCCACAACATTTGGAAAAAATAAAAAAAATAAATAAACACTTTATGTTTAGGTGGTGAACAAGTTTTGTGCTAGTATTCCTCATGAGCACAGGTGAATTTGAAGCATTCTGCCTTCCCATCTGCTCCTGAATTGGACAGGGGAACGGTGCTGGGAGAGATGGTCCCATAGTACTCGTGGGGAGAGAGGTCACTCCCACTACCATACCATAGCTACAGGTGCTGGATGCAGAGTAAAAGAGCAGGACTCAGGAGCAGGAGGAGCATTACATGAAGGCATGTTGGCTGAGAGTCAAGCAAAATTCAAGCTAAGCTGCCTGAAGCCATGCTACCCAGATGTGTGGTAGTGCTCAGTTACTTACTGAGTACTGCTCACAGTTAGGAAGGCTTTATAATGCTTAAAACTTGCCTGATGCATTTGTCGTAGCCAAGAGTACCTTTTCCTCTGTGTCCCCTGCTCACTTTCGCACCTCTTTCTGAGGACAGGGAGACTCGAAATTGAGCTCTGTGCTTTCTTTTGTAAAACTTGAAGAATTTTTTGAGAGGTTCTGGATTAACAAATGGTGCCAAGTTCTTCCTTTATCCTCTCAATAAACAAAACACCCTTCACAGTGATAGACTGTAATTTGTATTCTACTTGTGCTTAACAGCATATAGGAGGAAACATTACACTCGCTAGTTTAAATTAACTTAACAGACCACCAGAAAAAAAGTAGCATTATCTCTCTCTCTCTGTTATACTGCAGCAACGGCCAGCACTTTGTTAAAGCATATTGCATCACTGCAATTGCATTGCCTTTAAGTGTGAAGTTGTGAGAAGAGACTTTGTGTGGCTGATTCTGGCCCACTGTGTTTTGTAGATTTGTAATCTGAGTGCTGTATGTTATGATCCAACTTAGTGCTAGGAATACGTGTCATGAAAACAGAAAAAAAATAGGAAAAATCACTCAGATGTTCTCATTGGTTGGGAAAAAAACAGTTATTAAAATGCAAGAGAAGTGATACTGCTGATTTTGTGCATGCATCTGTGCAGAAATGTATGTGGTCATCAGCCTTGAGTTTTCTTTCTGTGACTGCAAGGAGTTAGGTTGTGTTTTCTTACCAACTTCTGTTTGAGTTCCACACATATCTGTACTGCCCCCAGTACAGATTTTTATAAATAGTTTTGTAAATAGCATCTGTGGTTTTAAAGTTGTATTAACTGCTGTAGCATTATTTCCCTTTGTCTCAGAGGGGATAAAGCAATTTATTGCTGATATTATTCATTTTTCTTAAAACTCTGATGAAAAGTATTCTGATGCTATAATGGCAAATGTAGTACAAGAGCATATCTCACATAGTATAGCTGTGTTGACTGTAGTGGAATTATGCTAATTGGCTTCAACAAAGATTGCAGACTCGTTAGGTTTAGGGACACTGTCTTGAACTAAAATCTGATATCACAGACATCTTGGTGGATTCTGACTTATACAGTAATTTGCATGATTGAGCCCTGTATTGTTTTTCTTTTTGATTAGAAAAGTGAGGCATTTTTGTGACTGGGGGACATGGTTAGTGGGCATAGTGGTGACTGGTTAACAGTTGGACTAGGTTATGTTAGTGGTCTATGATCCCATTATTCTGTGATTTAACTTAGATATTGCATCCATACCTCAGTCAGAAAGAAAAATAGGCCTTAGGCACACAGGTTTTCACAGAATCACAGAATGGCCTGGGTTGAAAAGGACCTCAAAGATTATCTAGTTTCAGCCCCCCCTGCTGTGGGCAGGATCACCAACCACGAGACCAGGCAGCCCAGAGCCACATCCAGCCTTGCCTTGAATGCCTCCAGGGATGGGTGATTTACAGCTTCTCTGGGCAACCTGTTCCAGTCTGTCACCACCTTCTTAGTGAAAAACTTCCTCCTAACATCTAACCTGAATCTCCCCTGTCTTAGTTTAAAACCATTCTCCCTTGTCCTATTACTATCAACCCATGTCAACAGTCGTTACGTTCACAACAACATGAAAGGAGTGAAATCTTTTTCTGTGAGACTGATACAGTCTCACCATTTCCTTCTTCAATTGACTGGAAAAGAATCAATAGAAAACTTTATTTCTAAAAATAGGTTTCATGGGTTTATATAGGATATGCTGGCTCANGCTTCAGGCTCACTGAGGTGCAGGTGGCTGGAACACTGACTACCAAAACAAGAGGTTGGATTTCTACAGATTAAATATTTGGGACACACCAGGCTTTGTGTGACTGTTATGTTCAAGAAGTTCAGTGTCCAACCAATAAATGTGGGCTGAAGTGTTGTGCTGAGGATATGTAATGAGCCTGGGCAAAAAGAACATTTCGCTGGATTCCCTAATCCCTTGGAAACAAGCAGCCAAAACATATGTGTGAATGTTCAGCTTCTGGCTGATAGGCTCATGCTCATCAGCCTGGAAAAGAGACCACCAGGGGGGTGAATTGGCTCAGGTCTGTAAAATCCTGATTGGTGTGCAGAGGGTGTGTGTGTGGAGGGGGGGAGGGGGGTGTTGTTGCTCACTGTCTCTTCCAAAGCAAGAAGTAGCAGCTGTTCTCAAAATGAATAGAGGTATTTCATCATACAGCACAAACTAGATTTGTGAAACTCCTTGCCAAAGGGTGTGATAATTGCAAAAGTTGTTGCACGCACTCAAGGGAAGACTGGGCAAGTACATGGAAGAAATACCCATCACTGGGCAAATGGTATCAGTCTCAAGGAGTGCCTAAGCTGAAAATGGTTAAATCTGAAAGAGGGTTTGAAGAAAAGGTCAGACATGCTTGTCCTGTTCTTACTCATCTCCAGGTCACTGCTGCATATTACTGAGCTACCCTCGCCAGATTAATGAGCTATGCGGAGCCACAACATTTGGAAAAAATAAAAAAAATAAATAAACACTTTATGTTTAGGTGGTGAACAAGTTTTGTGCTAGTATTCCTCATGAGCACAGGTGAATTTGAAGCATTCTGCCTTCCCATCTGCTCCTGAATTGGACAGGGGAACGGTGCTGGGAGAGATGGTCCCATAGTACTCGTGGGGAGAGAGGTCACTCCCACTACCATACCATAGCTACAGGTGCTGGATGCAGAGTAAAAGAGCAGGACTCAGGAGCAGGAGGAGCATTACATGAAGGCATGTTGGCTGAGAGTCAAGCAAAATTCAAGCTAAGCTGCCTGAAGCCATGCTACCCAGATGTGTGGTAGTGCTCAGTTACTTACTGAGTACTGCTCACAGTTAGGAAGGCTTTATAATGCTTAAAACTTGCCTGATGCATTTGTCGTAGCCAAGAGTACCTTTTCCTCTGTGTCCCCTGCTCACTTTCGCACCTCTTTCTGAGGACAGGGAGACTCGAAATTGAGCTCTGTGCTTTCTTTTGTAAAACTTGAAGAATTTTTGGAGAGGTTCTGGATTAACAAATGGTGCCAAGTTCTTCCTTTATCCTCTCAATAAACAAAACACCCTTCACAGTGATAGACTGTAATTTGTAGTCTACTTGTGCTTAACAGCATATAGGAGGAAACATTACACTCGCTAGTTTAAATTAACTTAACAGACCACCAGAAAAAAAGTAGCATTATCTCTCTCTCTCTGTTATACTGCAGCAACGGCCAGCACTTTGTTAAAGCATATTGCATCACTGCAATTGCATTGCCTTTAAGTGTGAAGTTGTGAGAAGAGACTTTGTGTGGCTGATTCTGGCCCACTGTGTTTTGTAGATTTGTAATCTGAGTGCTGTATGTTATGATCCAACTTAGTGCTAGGAATACGTGTCATGAAAACAGAAAAAAAATAGGAAAAATCACTCAGATGTTCTCATTGGTTGGGAAAAAAACAGTTATTAAAATGCAAGAGAAGTGATACTGCTGATTTTGTGCATGCATCTGTGCAGAAATGTATGTGGTCATCAGCCTTGAGTTTTCTTTCTGTGACTGCAAGGAGTTAGGTTGTGTTTTCTTACCAACTTCTGTTTGAGTTCCACACATATCTGTACTGCCCCCAGTACAGATTTTTATAAATAGTTTTGTAAATAGCATCTGTGGTTTTAAAGTTGTATTAACTGCTGTAGCATTATTTCCCTTTGTCTCAGAGGGGATAAAGCAATTTATTGCTGATATTATTCATTTTTCTTAAAACTCTGATGAAAAGTATTCTGATGCTATAATGGCAAATGTAGTACAAGAGCATATCTCACATAGTATAGCTGTGTTGACTGTAGTGGAATTATGCTAATTGGCTTCAACAAAGATTGCAGACTCGTTAGGTTTAGGGACACTGTCTTGAACTAAAATCTGATATCACAGACATCTTGGTGGATTCTGACTTATACAGTAATTTGCATGATTGAGCCCTGTATTGTTTTTCTTTTTGATTAGAAAAGTGAGGCATTTTTGTGACTGGGGGACATGGTTAGTGGGCATAGTGGTGACTGGTTAACAGTTGGACTAGGTTATGTTAGTGGTCTATGATCCCATTATTCTGTGATTTAACTTAGATATTGCATCCATACCTCAGTCAGAAAGAAATATAGGCCTTAGGCACACAGGTTTTCACAGAATCACAGAATGGCCTGGGTTGAAAAGGACCTCAAAGATTATCTAGTTTCAGCCCCCCCTGCTGTGGGCAGGATCACCAACCACGAGACCAGGCAGCCCAGAGCCACATCCAGCCTTGCCTTGAATGCCTCCAGGGATGGGTGATTTACAGCTTCTCTGGGCAACCTGTTCCAGTCTGTCACCACCTTCTTAGTGAAAAACTTCCTCCTAACATCTAACCTGAATCTCCCCTGTCTTAGTTTAAAACCATTCTCCCTTGTCCTATTACTATCAACCCATGTCAACAGTCGTTACGTTCACAACAACATGAAAGGAGTGAAATCTTTTTCTGTGAGACTGATACAGTCTCACCATTTCCTTCTTCAATTGACTGGAAAAGAATCAATAGAAAACTTTATTTCTAAAAATAGGTTTCATGGGTTTATATAGGATATGCTGGCTCATCCCACGTGGCACCAAAGGGGGTCGGACAGTGATGCTATTCTCAGGCATGGGACTTGTCATACTGTTGTCTGGAGATGAATCACCTACAAACACCCACAGGCAGCTTCAGCAGAGCCCCAGGAGCTTGTAGAGCTCCCAATAACCAGAAGCATCACAGGTCCCACGGGGATGGATGCAGTTTTGTTTAAACTGTGGCAATTCCTCAGCAAAGTCCTGGAATTTAAAATCCATTTCTCTTTCCTTTCTTCCCCTCCTTGTTGTCAGTTCAGAGATACATTATCAAGAGTGGGAGATCTGCACACCAGAGGAGTTACGAGCTAATGCTTTGTTTTTTGATCTTTAACGAAGAATGCAATCAGCAAGACCTAACACTGAAAGCATTGACTAACACATGATGAAAACAAAGTTTCAGTGAGTGTTAATCCACGTGCCATTTTCTGCAGAAGATCACTGCAGGCTCTGCAGCACAGTCTGTAGACTGATTCACATCCTGGAATTTCAAGCTAATATGTGGTGTGATCCTTAACAGCCGTGCCTGGTACACACTTTGTTTGGAATGTACACGACTAGGATTTAGCACCATAAGAAAAAGCTGATTGACATGGATAGTTTACTTACCTCAAGCCAGTTAAATTGTATTTGATCTATTAATAAAGATGCATTGGTCAAGAACTAGAAGCTGGTTCCATAGCTGGAATTCAGTCAGTAGCTGAACTGCAGTGTCCATCCAGATAGCATCTAAGCATCATACCCACATGTTAAAAACAGAAGTAAATCTAACATTTTTTTTCCTTCCTCTGTGCTTTTATTTGTTTGTTTACCTTGGCTGAGTTGCCCTTATGCCTATCTAGCAGTGACATTGTTCCAACATGCCATTGCCTTCACTCCTGAGAGAAACTTTGCATGAAAAACCACGTTACTTTCTCCCTAAATGTGCAAAGGGCTCTTCCAGCATCCTCCTGACACGGTGGGAAGAAACACTAGGGCGGGGGAAGAAATGTCCCCAGTTCCTCTCACACATGCGCTCAGGACCTGGAAAATATCCTACAATAACCCTCCTCACCAAGACTCGATCAGACCCAGTGCCTAGTGGGAGATAGTGTTATATTTTGGTGCAGCAAAAGTAATTGTCAATTTGGAAATTTACAGACACAGCCTAGGACAAGCAACAAAACAATATAACAACAAAGTCACTGCTCTTTGTTGCTCTGGACATACTCTTATTTTCCAGTGTCCTTCAGTCTATTATATTTCACAGAATCACAGATTCATAGGGCTTAGAAGGGAACTCTAGACATCATTCAGTCCAACCCCCTGCTAAAGCAGATTCCTGACAGAAGGTTGCACAGGAAAGTGTCCTGGTGGGTTTTGAATATCTCTAGGGAAGGAGACTCCACAACCTCTCTGGGTAGCCTGTACCAGTGCTAACTCCCTGCTAACCAGTGCCAACAGTAAAGAAATTTTTCCTTTCTGAGTAATCAGTATGGAAACATTTTTCATGGCCTAGATCTCTTTTTTGTTTTAATATTGAAATAGATGAGAGTTTTCTGACTTTTCCTATGATTAAGAACATTTCCTGCTAGTGCACTTAGAGACAGCACTGTACTTTATTGAAAAGAAGATTTTTAAAGGCTGCCAAGAGACTGAGCTTCTCAAGCATAATCATCCCTACCTTTTCAATGAGCAGCCTGCTAATGTGTGAGGTTAGAAAAATGCATTTTCTCAAAATACTCACAGTAACCTGAGCAAAATCCAGTACTGTTTGAATATCTAACTTTAATCATTTCACATTGTGTTCTCCTTCAGAGTTGTCTGAAAATCAAAGGAGAATATTCTATATGAAAATACTTCAGCAAATGAGCTGGGATTCTTTAATGTAAGGGCTGTGCAACCATAAGCCACTAATAGCATTTTAAAGCCCACAAATATGTAAATGTAATATGAAATACTGACTATTCCTGCACAAGACTTCAGGATTATTCCAAAATATCAATCAAGTTCAGGCTTAGAATAAGATGACAGGTTGCAAATGAAAAAGTGTGATCTGCCATGAAAAGTCACATTTTCAGCTTTGCAGTCTCATTCTTACATTTGTTGACACTGCTGAAACACTAACAACTTGTTTGGTTTCAGAAAATGATATTTTATTAGTACTGGGCGAATCTCGAACAGCTGCCTAGCAGTTTTTCATGAGACTCTTTGTATTAGTCTTTTCTCACAGTCCGAGTGTTGGTAGTCATTAAAATAGGATTTGTCATCTCAATTCACAATGACCTTGTGACATCCCATTAAGCCCTCTGAATGTATGTTATTTCGGGGCAATAGAATCATAGAATCATCAAGGTTGGAAAAGACCTACAAGATCATCCAGCCCAACCATCCACACATCACCAATAGTTCTCACTAAAACATGTCCCTCAACACAACATCTAAACGTTCCTTGAACGCCTCCAGGGTCTGTGACTCCACCACTTCCTTGGGCAGCCCATTCCAGTGCCTGACCACTCTTTCAGAAAAGATAGTTTCAATACTTATATTTTTATGTGTTTAAGAAACAAGAAAATATAGCTGTTAATGAGTGATGTGCAGCGCCACAAAATGACCTGGCTAGGAACGCACAACACAGACAAAACTTTATCTCCCTGAAAAAAATAACCTTATATCCACATGGAATAAATAGAGCTGTGTTGAACTTAATACATATTTTCATTTCAGGCATTTAAATCCACACCGGTTAGGAGACCATTCTGAATCCACACAGCTGAAGATCTGTCTCTAGTGCAGATGTAGCTCAACTCAAATGCAAACTGTTGTTCTCAGAGAGGTTTTGTTCAAACAAAGCAGAAGTCTTGCAAGAACAAGCTGCTCCTGAGCGTTCCTCTGTCACATGCAAAGGTTACTTATAGCAAACTGTAATTCCAGTTCTAGTGTAAATCAAATCCAAGCCTGCCAAATCAGAGTTCTAGCCTGCAGGTGAGCCGAACTGAAACCCTATCAACCGCAAATAGCTGCAACTGTACTCAAAAATAGTCAGCACTTTTTTTCCCCTGAAATAAATGTATCCATCAGCTCCCACTTTCATGTTAATGACTACAAAAGAGTTCAGCTATCAAAATACAGTGTCTGCATAATCTGAAACATGGATCTGAAACATCTGAATCTTGCAACATGAATTTTGCAGAATCTTGTGAAAGGCTTTTGAATTGTAAAAATGGATGTAGGTGTAAAATGTATTTTATAACCTGAATCAGAATTTTCCCACCAGTTACACTGTGATCCTCAGGACGGTTATACTGCACAGATCATTTGGTGCAGAAGTTGCTATTTACCCCTGCTCTCAGAAAATGCATCAATATGCTTTCTGGAGGTGGCATTGCAGATTTTCCCTTAAATCATTTATTTTCATGGAAAAACAGATCCAGTGAGTCACTTTAGCACTAATGGAAGATCTAAAAAAACAGAAATACCATAAAGCTGCTCTGGGAAACTGATACAGTGGCTAAATGCTGCAGTTTTCTGGTACAGAACATTGTGTTATTCAGTTCTTCAGCTTTCATACAATAGATGGGAACACTGTGAGCATAAAGTATTACTGGTTGTGTGTGCATAGAAGTAAACGATACCTGGTTTTAGCCCTTACATAGGATAAAAACAAGTTTAGCAACGTATTTTTACTGCACATGTGATGTAGAGAGGGTATTGCTGGTTCTCCTAGGCTCCTTTTATGTGAAGATTTTCAGTAAGAAATTCTCCTTGCAGCTAATTCTGTCACAAACAGGAAAAAAGTCCATTGTTTCCTTCTTGCTGAACCATTACCCCTTAGGTTCCCGCTCCCCCTTCCCCTGGCGGGATGAGCTCTGGCTCCCCCTGGCCCTCCCCACTGCTTTACCAGCAAGACAGCCCTTATCCCTCTGTGACTGCACCCCAGGTCCCTTCAGCACCCAAGAGCCACAAAATTCTTAACCTTGTTTTTCTCCACTGAGTTACACCAGTCACAGGCATGTCCCCAGCCATTCAATTTCCCCTAGGAATCTTGAAACACCTGAGCTATCTCCACTTGGACTTTTTCATCAGTGCCTCTTGGATGTTTGCCCCAGAATCTTTTTTTCCCACAATTACTTTCCCTTCAAATTCATGGATGTCCTTTGATTGCCTCTACAAACGAGATATTTTCCCAGCTGTGCTCCACCTTCCCTTCCAACTATCACCACACTGTTCCAGCTACTACTGCACAGTCTACATCTCCTGTTCTTCCTGAACCACTTTTGTATACCTCTTAATTTCTCTCCAGAAAATGATCAAGTCCTGACTACATTCTGAACTTCCTAAGCATTCTACATTTTTTTTGTGCTTGCCCATCAAGCTACATCCTAGCCACACATACTAGCCACAAATTTCATCTTCCTGTTCTTTTAATTGGTGATGAGGTGGATATGCTGTAAAAGGCACCTGTCTACTGAAGCTGAGGGATATTTTGTTGCATGGAGATAATTAAGAGCTAAATAATAGCTTCCAAATATTTAAGCATAGCCCTCAGGAACTGGCCTTACAGAGATCTGAATCAATATATCTGCTGAGATTGTCAGTAAAACAGATAAGAAGAAAAGATATGTCACAGAATCACAGAATTGCAGGGATTGAAAGGGCCCTTTGGAGAACATCTAGTCCAGTGTCCCCACCAAAAGGGCACCCTGTTGGCTCATAGTCATCTGGTTGTCCACTAGGACACCCAGGTCCTTCTTTGCAGAGATCATTTCCAGCAGGTCAACCCATACTCTGTACTGATCCATACAGCTATTCCTCCCCACATGTAGGACTCTACTGCTCTTGTTGAACCTCACAAGGTTCCTTTGCACCCAACTCTCTGGCCTGTCCACATCTTGCTGAATGGCAGCACAACCTTCTGGTGGGATAGCCAATCCGCCCAGCTTCATATTATCAGCAAACTCACTGAGAGTATGTTCTATCCCTTCATCCAGGTACTAACCCCTGGGAAACACTCTAGCTATAGGCATCCAACTAGTCTGCACTGCTAATCACAACAGTCTGAGTTCTGCTGGTCAGCCAATTCTCTTAACCTCCTCACAGACCGTTTGTCTATCCCACACTTTCTGAGCTTACCTATGATGATATTGTCAGAGGCAGAGTCAAAAACCTTTCTGAAGTCAAGGTACACAATATCAGCTTCTCTTTCCTCATCTACCCAGCTGGTTATGACATCACAGAAAGCTACCAGCATACCAGGCATTATTTCCCACTGGTGAACCAATGCTGACTACTCCTGACAACCTTTTCTTCCATTTGCTTGGAAACAGCATCCAGAGTAAGTTGTTCCATCACCTTAACAGCAACAGAGGTGAGGTTGATGGGCCTGTAATTTCCCAGCTCTTCCTTCTTGCCCTTTTTGAAGACTGGAGTGCCACTCGCTTTTCTCCAGTCCTCATGCATCTCTCCCTCTCTCCATGATCTTTCAGAGATGAGGTAGAGGGGAGCCTCAATGCCTTTTAACAGAGAGTCACCCACTGCAAACAAACTGCACTTCTTTTTACTATATCCTCTTCAAGCTGCCAGTATGTTTTTTCATGCAAATCTTGGTCATGGGTGTTTATATCTGTCTGAGCTTTGTATCTGTTTCTGGTAGTGAAACTGAATGGTGGTAATTGAAGTGGAGTCCTGCTTTTGTGGGTCACCAAGGACCAACATGCCTCCTACTCAGTAGTGGTTGCTGCTGGAATATGATAATTAAACAGCCTCTCTCTCTCTCTCTCTCTCTCTCTCTCATGTTCTTGGCTTTATTTGCTGGAAAGGCTGATTCAGCCCTAGCTTTTCCATTTAGTTATAAAATCTCCATATGCTCTATCTTCCCCAGCACTATTTTTAAATAAAGATGTTACTTGTCTCTGGGGGTTCATTCAAATCAACTAGCTGCACTCGTGGGGTTCCATAAAGCCATGTAATCAAAAGTTAAGCATGGAATTAGATGGCAGATTTTTGCCTAAATTTAACATTGGGTGCTAAGAACAGTACTAAAAAGACTGCTTACTGCTAAAACAGACACAAGATTTTTCAGTTCCAGTGTTAAAGCTCGTGAAAGTAGAATTTAAGTATTGTTAGTAACATATTCATTTTAAATTCTTAGATATTACTGCTCCGCATAGCCAGTCCAAGCTCCTAGAACATTTTAAAATCTAATGTAATGTTACTAATGTAAATGTAATGTTAAAATGTAATGTTACAAGAAAGAAGGAAGGAAAGAAGGAAAGAAGGAAAGAAAGAAGGAAAGAAAGAAGGAAAGAAAGAAGGAAAGAAAGAAGGAAAGAAAGAAGGAAAGAAAGAAGGAAAGAAAGAAGGAAAGAAAGAAGGAAAGAAAGAAGGAAAGAAAGAAGGAAAGAAAGAAGGAAAGAAAGAAGGAAAGAAAGAAGGAAAGAAAGAAGGAAAGAAAGAAGGAAAGAAAGAAGGAAAGAAAGAAGGAAAGAAAGAAGGAAAGAAAGAAGGAAAGAAAGAAGGAAAGAAAGAAGGAAAGAAAGAAGGAAAGAAAGAAGGAAAGAAAGAAGGAAAGAAAGAAGGAAAGAAAGAAGGAAAGAAAGAAGGAAAGAAAGAAGGAAAGAAAGAAGGAAAGAAAGAAGGAAAGAAAGAAGGAAAGAAAGAAGGAAAGAAAGAAGGAAAGAAAGAAGGAAAGAAAGAAGGAAAGAAAGAAGGAAAGAAAGAAGGAAAGAAAGAAGGAAAGAAAGAAGGAAAGAAAGAAGGAAAGAAAGAAGGAAAGAAAGAAGGAAAGAAAGAAGGAAAGAAAGAAGGAAAGAAAGAAGGAAAGAAAGAAGGAAAGAAAGAAGGAAAGAAAGAAGGAAAGAAAGAAAGAAAGAAAGAAAGAAAGAAAGAAAGAAAGAAGGAAAGAAAGAAGGAAAGAAAGAAGGAAAGAAAGAAAGAAAGAAAGAAAGAAAGAAAGAAAGAAAGAAAGAAAGAAAGAAAGAAAGAAAGAAAGAAAGAAAGAAAGAAAGAAAGAAAGAAAGAAAGAAAGAAAGAAAGAAAGAAAGAAAGGTATTTTAATAAATACTCTCCTGTACTAAATAAACATTTTCTTTTTTATCTTAAAGGAACTATAGGGGGAAAAAAAAAGACCTGTACCAAGCTGTGACTTCTATTAATGTGATTTGTATGCATAATAAATGTATTTAACAAAGTAATTAATTATATTCTTAATTGAAACATAAGCAGAATTCTGTCTTCCTATTAGTACACTTTAAAGAAGAAAAATAATAAAAGCATTTTACTTACGTTACACTTGTCTAAGTTTACAAACTTTTCCACTTTGTAAGCAGCAGTCACAGACATCTATATCCACTCTAGCCCTAAAACTTTCATCTTTATCTCCATGCCTGGCAGAACATCCCTACAGTACTGGCACCTGTTGGGAGGGAATCCATGTGGGCTCTTGCACTCTTCACTGCAGGTGGTTTGGCATGTCAAACCCCTGGGGCCAGGTTGGCAGAATACAGGTTTACCATGGCTACATGTGGTCTACACAGTGGTTCAGCAACATGCTGAGGATCATTTCTGTCAGCACTAGTGCAGCATCCGTAGCTGTTCCTTCGTATGGGAGTTGCCAGGCAGCCATATCTCTAGCCACGAGTGCATGGGCAGACATAAGGGTTTTGAGGAGTGCACGAGGAACATCTCCCAAGCACCCAAACTGCATAGATTCCTGACTGCCTGGCAAAAAACCCAACTAAACCAGCAGTGCCAAAGCCTGTTCTCCTTGTTCAGTAACTATTAGAATGAAAACCCAGAAGCAGCTTAACTGGGGGAGCTTTGTATTAACATCAACCCCGTGCTGAATGCATGTCTGTGATTTTAAGCTGTCACTTTTCTAATAGTCCTTTTCTAAGCGTGACTGTTGGTGGCACCATGCAATGCAGCAGTACATGTAAAAGCGGTCAAACAGCTACAAAGAACGGAGTACTTTTAAATATTTGTCTGCAGTAAAAAGTTGCTAAACCACAAGCACAGTGTGTTCATACAAAACACAGTAAAAAAAAAAGTCAAAACAGGTCTCAAGAAATCTTTGGGTGATAATGTTTTGAAATGCCATTTTTGCAACAACAACAGAAAAAGAAAAAAAAAGAGAAAGAGAGAAAAGCTACAAAGAAGTGAATAAATGGTAGAAGGTTGAGGGAGGAGGTAGTTGAATGATTTTTGAACACAGCTTCTCCTTTTAGGGAATTTTCTAACCTGGCATTATATAATTTTCTATAAGCATTGTCCATACCTTGCTTGCTGAGTATTTAACAAATCAGCTACTGAAAGTGCTTGCATTTTTTTTTTCCTACCAATATTCAGTTTCCGTGTGAATCATGAACATGTTTTCCTATATATCTTGAGTATTTTGCAAGGTCCATTCCCACCTAGAGAACAGCAGTGACTGAAAGTGCCCAGTTAAACCACTAGCAAAGCAGTTCTGGGATCAGCCAGTGAGGCATTTTGTAAATAGTTGCCTTGTTACCTCTTGTAACTGGGGGAGCACTTTGTCTGTCTAGTGCTGAGGGCTCGCGTTCTGCAATAGATGTAGATTTGCAGTGCATTTTGCTCAGCCCAAAGCACTAAATGATGGACCAAAGAAAAGGCAGATCAAGGCCGGTAGGATTTCTGAGAGCTCAAACGCCCAACCGCAGGCACAGCTGGAGGGAGAGGCGTCCTCATGCATGCCACCTTCAGGCCGCTGCTGAAAAACTCTCTCAACTGACACATTTCTCTGCTGCTTTCCTGTACTGCAGAGATCCTCCAAGACTAGCAGGGATGACTTTCCTCTTCCGCCTATTTATTTCGCAGCAGGCACCGGTAGTTCCTCTGTCCCAGAGTGGGGAGCGCAGCTCCAGTTGAGGGTGATCAGCACAGCTCCAGCATCTCTGAGGAGATGGTTTTGAAACACAGCTTAGGGATGGGTCTGAACATATTCCTCTTTACACCATGTGCTCAGGTACAAGAAGCTGTTAACGAGAATATCAAGCGTACAAAATCTCTGCAACAGCCCGTGCTGCCTCCAGAGTGAGTGTTAATACCATACAGGATGAAATACAAATGCAACTGTTGAAAGGAAACTAGAATGAAGTTAAAACATGCTTCAGATTTACTGGATACTGCAGAAGAGAAATTTCCCCTTCTGATCCTCATGTTTTAGTTTTGTTGTTGATCCCTTTGTTGTTAGGACTGCTAACACTTCACTATTAAATTGTCATTTTCTTGAAAATGCTTAGTCCCAGAAACCTATGTATTTAAGGAGGATTTTTTTTTTTCCAATTTTAGTATCCATATCTTTTATGTTGGTTGCTCCCAAGCCAGCCCAAGGATATATAGTTTCTATACTAAATTAACATTTGACTTCACAGACTGTATGCTTTGCAACCCAGCACCTCCTCCATTTGCAGTAAGTAAATACTCAAGTGTTATGTTGCCCTTGAACCCTGTGCTCTGTGATAAAGGTTGCGCACTGAGGGGAAAATAAAACACCAAGTTTCTGTGGGTCACAGTTCCCTCTGGCAGTGGTGTGTTAATCACAAACTTGCCCTCAGTTATCGGTGAAAGCATAGTGTGGGGAACTTTGGACCAGATGACAAAGAGTCAGACTTGGCCTCCAGAGAAGCATTCACCTCTGTGAGAGCACCTAGTCTGCTGTTGTGAAAAATTTTGAAAACAGAAAATAAGGAGATGCTTGTTAGGCTTGGGCTGGCCAGAAGCTGTCTGCATTTGTTTGAGAAGCGTGGGCAGTGGTACCTGCAGGTCTTGTTGCAGGCTCTGGAACATTACTCTCTCAACCTGTTCAGTCTTTGAGGAGCTAGAGGTATCAACACTTGAGGGAAGTGCCTCTCAGTGGCACTTGCTTCAGTCTTCATGTTCAGAACTTGCCTTCAGATGTAATGCTCTGTAAAAACACTGCTATTATTTCATTCCAAGGAATCTGAAAATTCATGGGTTTGGGATGACTTTTATTCAGAGGTTAGTCTCTGAAAAGCAGAGAAAAGGTTGCACAAGCTTACATGAATGAAAGAATGAGTTTTCAGAAAGCAGTAATTACATAAAGGCACATAGGGAAAAAAATCTCTTTCTTGTTGCTTGTCAATAATCAAAAATCAAATTATTTTCTATTGTATACCAGGGCAGCTTGTCTACCAGGGCAGATTAGGTGGGACGACCTATCAGATTATCAGCATCGTATTAGTCCAGGATGACTTGATACAGCTTCAGCAGTACTAAGGCAGAGCCTTCATTCTTCTATGATAGCTACATCTGGAAGTTATGACTGATCACTAAATTTTCTTTGGTTCAATACTGGACACAACCTGAGTGGCTCCTAGGCCTGTACAGTGCTTCCAAGCAATGCCGAAGTATTAGCACCTCGGAGAAGTGAGTAGTTGTGCAGCCTTCCCATAACAAGCAGCAAACAGAGGCCTTGTCTGCCCTACCAAAGAAAAGCTGAGCTGATCCCATAACCTGAGTACTAGCGTACCTCTCTGCCACTTCCAAATCCTATTGCTGCTGCCTCAGCTTCTACCCTTGCTAGAGCCCGTGCAGCAGTGCTGCTACACAAAACACAACAGTGATAATATCTAGATCTAATGCAGATGAGTGGGCTGCACTACTTTAAAGTCTTCTGTTGAAATGCTTCTACAGCCCAGAAATACCAAAGAGGCTGAAAAGAGACTTTTTGGCAGAAAGGGATCTCCAATCCTCCAGGTGTGGTTAGTAAGGTCTGTGAGATCTTAAGTGGAGCCATTCAGCAGAGAGACAGCATTGCAATACTCCCCAGGGCTACTCAGGCAGGGCTTCCAAAAAGGATAAGCCCTTTCAAACAAGGCCCCTCTTTCTGAATGGTGATCCTACAGCTGATAGCCATGGCTCTGTGGGGCTGCTGTTGTTATTTCCACTTGCACAGGTGGAATCAATGAGGCACCAAGAGGTTAACATGATGTGGCAAGCATCGTGCTGCAAACCTGGGAAGAAGGTGGCTGCTGCTGGTGGGTCTTCTGAGCTGTGTGCTAGTCACAGTGTTCTTCCTCACATTCAGGAGCAGATGCTAGAAAGCAGCTGTGAATTTTTTTCTCTAGAGGGAACTCAAGCTGATGAATTAATAAGGCACGTGTAAAAGACATGGCCAGATAAGGAAGTTTGTCCTACTTCTAGCTGTGTAGGAGTCCATATGGCTTCCATACTCATGCCAAGGGCCTGCCCTGTCGGAGCAGCAGCGATGGTGCCCTTCCATACCAAATGCGTGAGATTCCCCTGCAACCTCTTGAGATTTGGCTGGCAGCCCTCAGTCCAGTGTCACTGAGCATGGCCAGGCAACCTCAGACCCATGCCCCATCTTGTGTGAGGTCCAAAACAGCAGTAAGTCCCCTGCATGAAAATGCTACTTGCTGTTCTACTAGCAAGTAGCTGTTCTACATAGCTAGAACAGCCATGAGGTAGATTTTCTTCTCAAACAAATGCCATTAAAAATACATTCTGCTCAAGTCAGAGAACCTAGATTTGACAAAATGAACCAATGTTTCTTAAACCAGGAAAAGGATCTGACAGACCAGGCAGTATCGCAAAACCAGGACATGTAGCATAGTCCATATATCCCTCTTGTCTCTCCATGAGCACACACCTGCCAACCAGGCCCCCAGAGGTTCTCCCATGACAGGTATGATCTAGACAGGATTGAGCAGTGGGCCCAAGTGAACCTCATGAGGATTAATAAATCAAAGTGCAAGACCTTACACTCAGGTTGTGGCAACCCCCACTATCAGTACAAGCTGGAGGATGAAAGGATTGAGAGCAACCCTACCGAACAGGACTTGGAGGTACTGGTGGCATGAGCTTGCAGTGTGCCCACACAGCCAGGAAAGCCAACTGTATTCTGGGCTGCATCAAATGCAGCATGGCCAGCAGGGTGAGGGAGGGGATCCTGTCCCTCTACTCTGTGTTGGTGAGGCCTCACCTGGACTACTGTCTCCACATGTGGAGTTCTCAGTACAGGAGAGACATGGACCTGTTGGAGTGCATCCAGAGGAGGTTAAAAAAAATGATCCAAGGGATGGAATACCTCTCCTATAAGGACGGGCTGAGGGAGCTGGGGCTGTTCAGCCTGGAGAAGGGAAGGCTCAGGGGAGACTTGGTAGCAGCTTTTCAGTTATTTGAAGAGGAGTTACGAGGAAGAAGGGGGCACATTCTTTAGCAGGGTCTGTTGTGATAGGACAAAGGGCACTGGTTTCAATCTAAAACAAGGGAGATCTCAATTGGATATAAGGAAGAAATTTTTAATGAGAAGGGTGGTGAAGCACTGGAACAGGTTGTCCTGAGATGTGGTGGATGCCCTGACCTTAGAGACATTCAAAGTCGGGCTGACTGGGTCTCTGAGCATCCTGTTCTAGCTGTAGACATCCCTGTTCGTTGCAGGGGATTTAGACTAGATGACCTTTAAGTGTTTCCTCCTGCTCATAAGATCCTATGATTTGATGTTGGGAGCACCCCCAAGGGAAGATCTCGGAGCCCTCCCAGGTCCTGCAGTTGCCCTCTCCTCACAGGGAGTGGCAGTGGCACCTTGTCAGCACCATGCACTGGTGCCAGCCCGTTTCTGCTGTCCTCTGCTTGTAATTGTTAACCTGCTGGGAAGGTAAAAGTTCTGTTATTGCTGGTAGAGCTTTAACTTTGGGCACTCCTGAGCAGCTGAAGCACATTAGCAGCGACTCTGCCTGAAGGTAAACCATTTGGTGTTTCTTTTGCTTACTTTTCTGTTTAGACTCACTCCATGTTATTTTGTTCTATGGTTTCAGGGTGCAGCAAAAAGTCTCCTTGCTGCCATTTTGTTTTTGAAATTTTAGCTGTAATTTGCTAAATTACAAGAATGCCTGTTCTCTTAATGCTGAAGATTTATTTGGAAATTTGTGTACTCCCATAAATTACCTGTTCCCTCTCAGCTTTCAGCCTGGCACGCCTAGGCTTGCAAGCAGTTTTAGAACAATACAGAGAAAGGTTATCATGACTTACCTGCCATTAATAATCTATAATAATAATCTATGCATTTATTTAGGCTTTTTTTTTCTTTTTCTGTGGTGCGCTTACCCCCACTCAACAGGTTTCCCTCTCTGTGCTTTGCTTTCCTGGGGGAGCATGAGGCAGTAGGAGTGGAGCCACCTTCCCAGCGCCACGTCCCCATATGGTGTTTGCAGGGCGGGTGGGACAGAGGCTGCCTGGTAAAACATTGACCTGTGCACAAAGCCGTGGCTGCGGAGGTACAGGGCTGTCTGGGGACGAGAAGGGAGCCTGGCAGCCACCAGCACACACAGGAGCACTCTGACTTCTCCACAGGTACTGTGGTCTGCTGACCTTCCCTTGGTTTTCAGAAGCAAAAAGGAGACAGAGGTTAGTTAAAAGATTCCAAAGATTTCCCTGTTAGAAATCTAGGGTGGGAAAAGTGCTTGGGTGGGGAAGAGCACTGTTCTTTGTTGCTTTCTTTTTCCAGATAAATTTGAATGCGTCATTTCATCTAACGCTTGGGTTGGTTAACAGCTAGTTGTTTTGATTTTGTTCTGCTCTCATTTAAAACAAAATCTTCTGCCATTGCATTTGAGTGCTTCATTCATGGTTTTCTAATTAAGTTCATGACAGCTGGCTTCTGCTCATCTTCTATCCAGCAAGCAAGAAAACAAATCGAAGTTTCTGAAGAAAATGTGTAACCAAATTATTGCAGAAAGAATGTGGTTGGTTGGTGACTCACACTGAAAAATACTTACTGATAGTTGAAGGAGCTTTGCAGATATAGACTGACTAATTTTTCCAGGACTTTTTCATTGCAACCCCTACATTCCAAGAAAGTAGACACAAAAAAGATTTCAGGATTTAAGTTCCCAGTAAAATATTATGCATATGTTACCAGGAGAAATAAAGCTGAATAGGTTCAAATAATTGCTTTAAGTTTACTCAGTGATTGAACATCTTTAACACACCAAGGAAGGTGATTCATCCATGCAGGATCTGTTCCCATGTGTAATTTCCTGGTTTGGATTTGTCCTTTTATAAGTCCCTGTGATGGCTCCCAAAAATCACCTTTCACACCCCAGGTGACTATCAAGTAAACCCAAAGGGGATTTTTCACTGCATGCTAGGTGTAAAGTGACTGATGTGTATTCAGTATTCACAATGGAGCTACAGTGTGTTTTGTGTGCAAAACAAAGTGAAGGAAAGAGATTTTTTTCATATGTTTGCTTTCAGTTTCTTCTTGTGGAGAGTGTCAGCGTCAGGTCGTGGCTGTGCTTGCTGCTTGCTCCCTGATCTGACAGATTTTCTTGATCTGTTTGCTAACTCGGCTTGCACATTACGCACTATTTATGCTTAGTAAATTCTCGGTGGAGTTATGCAGCACTGAAGCGTGGTAACACATTTACTTCATTAAAAGTAGTCTAAGTGAAGTGTGACTTCGATTCTTAGCAGCACTACATCTCCTCAAGAAAAGGTGAGGGAAAAATTACTGGACAACAAAGCAATCAGATTCCCACAGGTATCTGCTGTAAATAAATGAAATATAACTCAAGAAAAATGCTGGTATAGGCTGCACAGCGCTTCAGTTTGTTGGTGAATTCTTAGATGTAAAGCACTGATTATGATTGAAGCATGTGATCTTCATGTATTGATTCTTGCTTTCTCCTCCGAGGAGCAGTAATACCAGTATTCGACAGTAAATTGGACAGATGTAGAAGTTTCCTGTGCAGTAACTAAATGAAGAGTTCAACTGTTACCTCAGAGCTCTCAGAAACTGAGTTTAAATAGAAAAAGAAATCTAAAACAAAAGTGATTAGAATGTTATCTCATCTGCTTTTGTACAATGATAAGGTCCTAGCTGGTGAGTGTAAGAAAGCTTATGTGGCTTAAATGGAAGGAATAGGACATCTGACGAGATCTGTTCAGTCTTTGAGCCCTGTTTGCACAATGGCAGACTGCTTTCAGAGCAGCTCCAACCCTTTTCCATCTCCAAATGAAGGAGTCAAGGAAAAATGTTATCAGATAGACTGGTTTCAGGACAAGGGGGCCATAACAATGTAAAGGCAACTGAGTCAAAGGTGGTTTACGACTAAACTAAGCTTCAGATGGTTGTTGTTCTTACAACAATTTTATTTTAGCCTGAGGGATTATGACTGTGATATCAACAGTACAACCAAGTTGAAAGAAGACTGCTAACGTCCTCATGTCCCTGACATGGCTGTGGTCATGGCACTGCACATGCAGTGTGCCTGTGACAGTGGAGAGTAATGCAGCAGCATGCAGTGGGATGGCTGAACCATGCATTTACAGTGCTCAGTGCAGATAAAATCTGTCAGAGATGTGGGAAAAGTTTTTGTCTTTGTGCAAAATACCCTTTTCTTTCCCAGTGTTGGATTATGGAAGAATCCACTACATCTGGGGAAGGATTATCCACAGGACCTGTTTATCCTGCTAGTTGCTTTTTGGAAACATCTGAGCAAATTTTCATCAGAGAGCTGACTGTGCTAGTGGGAGCCCTCAGCAATTCTTCTCTGTTGCTACTGGTTTTGAGGCACATTTCATTTTTGTTTTAAACAATCTGATAATCTATAGATTGTGAGCAACTTAGACCATTGCCATAAATAACATATTGTTATTTGCTAAAATAGAGCAATCAGATTTCATTTCATGGGCTGTGTTTCCAACACAGCCGTTTACCAGGTCTTGGTTAGTTTAAATATGGTAAAAGAAGCAGCTATCATGAGGGACAGCTTTGTCTGTGAAATCTTTTTCTGGATACACAAAGTGGAAAGTGCAGATTAATGTTTAGCCTGGGCTGTTACCAGAAATTCTGTTTAGAAAGAAATTGGTCTTCACCCTTAAGTGGAATTCTTGTGGCATAGACATTAATGCTAGATTTCTGCACAGTAAAATGTCACAGATCCTACAAAAACCTTACAGAGACACTTTCCAAATTGGCAGTGTGGTAACTCTTCATGGGTGAGAAGAAAGGTTTATATTTCAAGAAATGGGCAGAGTAAATGGATATATTAAAAAGTGAATGATCTCAGCAGAAATTTTGTCAGGAAGTGATGCTTTCTCTGTAGAATTGACCAATACTTGGATGGCAAGTAATGAGTGTTGCCAAGCACCAATCTTCATATAATCAAAACTAGAGATGCCATGAAAAACTTGGGCATTTCTCCCCTGAAATTATCTTTCCTAAGTGAGCTTGATCTCAGAATCACAGAGCAAGAGGATGGCTGAGGTTGACAGGGACTTCTAGTCCTCTCAAGCAGGGACACCCACAACTGTGTGTCTGAGACCATGCCCAAATGACTTTTGAAGATTTCCAAGGAGGAGATGTGCCTGGTCCAGTCAGGTTTAGCTGGATCACAGCTGTGCCTGTCAGTGCCTTTGTAAAGGAATGCCTGTGGACTTTCCACATCCAGCAGCTCTATGAGGACTGGCTGTGACCAGCTTGGGAAAGAGCACTGAGGAAACACGTGGCTCCTGTGCCATGGAGTTGGAGTTCAGCTGTTCAGCAGGCAGAGATGGTGGGACCAGGAATACTGCTCTGCCTCCTGCCCAGGGCTGGACCTCTTTAAAGACATCCCCATGTGGAGATATTCATAGTCATCGGTTATTTTTTCATCTGATACAGGAACTATGGAAGGCAATTGCTAATGTTTTGGGCTTGAGACAGAACTAGCTTAGAAGTAACTTCATTTCTTCTACAGTGATGCAGCTCTGCATTTTTCTGTCAGTGAGTGCTGGAGAAGCTTTTCTCTAGCTGTCCACTTGTACAGTACCCACATGGCAGGAGTAGCTCCTGCATATTACTCTAGGAACAATTTAAACCGTTAGCATCTAATTCACTTTCTGAAGACAGAAATGTGAGTTTTTCCAAAGGTATTGTGCCTTTTATAGAAGTAAGAGTTTTCTAGGGGGAACTAGCCTTTAAGAGCCAGTTTGCAGAAACATATTTTTGTGACATTAAACTGTTTTTCCTCTTTCTGTTGCAGTGAATGAATTGAACAGGTAAAGTGCAAGCCTTAAAAGGCAGTGATTGCAGGCATGTAAACATACTCTTGCACACTTCCAGCTGAGCAGAAGAACTTGACTTGCATTGAAACCTCGTCTTTTCAATATTGCTAAGATAACACAAGGTGTTAACCCATGAATTACAGCTGAATATGAAATATCATTTCTGTGAAATGAAGTTAATTCATTATTTTAATTAACAAAATTATTTTGTGCTGAGTGCATGTGCATACAGTTCCCAATGATCCCAATGAGAAATGAGTGCTAAGAACTTGATTTAGTTTTTCTGCCCTGTGATGTGTTCTTCCAATGAAAGTACTTCTTTCTGTGATTTGTTGTTTTCAGTAGTAACTTCCATAACTTTTGATCACATCAAAAGTCAGATGTTACCCAGATCAGAGTGCAGCATGTAGTTGATGATTAAACATACCTATCCAAATGAATGGCAGCCCTGCCTCCACACTGCTGGGTCACAGTGTTTCTCTTTACTTGCAATATTTAACAATAACTGTCAATAAGAAACTGTATTTGCTTTCAAACTGGGAGGCAAAAGTAGAAATAACTATCAATACTCACAACAGAAATATTTTTCTAAATGCGTGACTATAAGAACTCTCAATTCTCATGCTGAGGGATCCTAACTTACAGTTTTACTTGTCTTCTGCAGGGTTTCAATGCATCTCCCAGGATATGAGAGCAAAAAACAGTAGACACTGAACAAAAGCTGGAAAGGCATTTAACTTTCATATTTGGAGTGAATTGAGTTAGAGAGGTACACAGGTTGCCTGTTGTGCATCTAATATTTGGTTTAAAAGGGAACCCGAATTTTCCAAACCCATGCCTTTTTTGGTTGTTGAGGGGAGAAGGTAGAGAGGAAGTCTGGAAGTTGGAGATGCTGCCTATCATGCTCTGAAGTGTAGGCTTTCAACCTAAAATCAGCAAAAAGCCTCCTGGTCCATTTTGTACTGTGCAGTTTCTTTCCCACCTTCCTCCTTTGTCTCTCTCAGTGAGGTTCACAAGAGGACAAGATGTCCTGGGAACTGGGAGGTCGGTGGTGGGAGTTCCCAGCCTCAGTATCTTCCATTAGGAATAGAGAAATGAGGAGAAATGTGACCACAGGCATGAAACTGTAAAACTGAACTCGTCAGACATTTGAAGAAGTACAACACGTTTCTCAACCAAAATGTCAAAGAAACTATTAAAACAATGTCAATGCAAAAAGTTACAGAGAATGAAATCTTGGTGTTGTATATGTGACTTGCAAAGAAATATCATCAGTGACTTTCTGCTGGGAATATAACAGAGTTTAATTATCAGAACAACTTTAATAACAATAATGATAATAAAAAGATAAAATACCTAGCTGGGGAGTATTCTTTTCCTTTCTGGTGTAAGGAGTATGAACAAGTATTGTTCATATCCAAAAAGGCTGAATAGAAAAAATTATTCCCGATTAGCTGGGGTAAAAAATGTCAATCTGATTCTCTACAGTCACCACAATTACATATAGCTTTAGTAAAAGTGGAACCATGCACAGCTCTATATTATTGTGCCGTTCTATGTACTAAGCTTTTTTGCTCTATTTAGTAATCTATTTTCTGTTGTGGAATATTTTGATTTAAATTGCTGTAGAGTTAGTGCTGATGTTGGATACAAGTACTACAAATGTCACTAACTGGAGTAATGCACGTACCTAATCTAGTGGCTGGCAACCCTTCCCATGGCATGGGATTGGAGCTCGATGGTCTTTTAGGTCCCTTCTAATCTCAGCCATTATATGAAACTTTGATTTGAGACATTTTCAAAGTGACTGCTTTCTGCACAGTGAAAATGACTTTAAGATGAAGAATTTGTTTATTCTAGGAAAAAACAAAAAGTGAGAAGTCTTGATAGAAAGATACAGAAAGAACTTTCTTTTTAACTTAATTATGATGTGTGTGGCTTTATGGAATAATAGAGGGAAGGAATGGAAATTAAGTATGGTTAAGGGGAAAAAAATGTATTTCAGTTTGTTTTCATTTAACACTGTAGGATCAGCTCTGATCTTCATTTGCATTTCAGACAAGGAAGTTTCAGTAAAGAAATCATTGAATTCCTTGGGAGTGTCCTCAAGACAACATGAAAGCAAAAGGAAAGCTCTTTCTTGTGTTTGCTATAATGGCAAGAGTTACTGGGAGCTTTGTCTGTGTTTTGGGAGAGGCATGTAGGTTCTGATTTGTAATCTTAAACACTTTGTAATCATGTTAATATAGGTGTGATGTAAACTGTTTTTACTTGCTTAATGATTTTACTGGTTTGGTAATCTAATTAAAGGTCTGTTGTACAAAATCAAAAATGAAAAACTAGGTTAAGAAGAGGACAGTAAGAAGAAATTATCTTGAAAGAAGTATACAGAATTATTGTTTTCTCTTAGAATGTTGAGTGACATTAGCAAAACTGGCGAACTCCTGCTTTCATGAGCTCTTCCCTTTCCCCCATGGTGGAGGCATGCAGCCTTCCTGCTCACTCCCCATGGACCAAGGGGCTCTGTCAGGTCCTTGTGAGCCCTGGCTACACGCAGCTACACCTTGTGTCCAGAGTCCAGGGTTGCTCTCCTTGGGAAGTTATTAATTGGCATGCAAGTTTATCAGAATGCTGAACTTTGAGGCCTGACAGATATGATCTTGAATATACTGAAAGTGTATAAAATAATTTTTAAAGAAAAAGAAGGAAAAATATTGTTTTGCAGATGTCAAACTTGTCAAACTTTGACAGCATTTTAGGAAGTCTAAATTTGACAGCATTATGGAATTGAAATTGTGCTAACAGGCCAGCCTACAGGAGATAGGATCTGTGTCTTTTTTTGTTGTTTTGTTTTAATGTTTCCCCAGTCCAACTTAAGGGAGTTTTCTATTTTGTTTAAACTTGGATTTTCCGGAGTTGCAATTACGTAAATTACTTTCAGTTAATTCTGTTGTACTGAAGTTTAAATCCTCCTAGTATAGTTCCTGTGTTAAGATGGCAAGCATGTCTTTTATAAGGGAAGCAAGAAACTGAAAATATCTCTGTTCTGTGTCTCTCAGACCATTAGCACGTGAGGTCTTTAAGTTTGCATAAGGGAGATGGGGAACATCTGCAAGGATCTGACAAACAGATTTGCAAACAAGCCAGTGATTGTAACCTCTCTTGCTCTGACTGCATGCTCGACTGCAAGAGTTAATGCTCTGTACTCCGATATCTGCAGGCATCAGAGATTAAGGCAGTTCCCGATGGGGCATTGCACATAGTTCAGCAGCTGGAGCTTGGCCATTCCATGTCAAACTTGCCCCCGACTTAAAATAAATAAATAAATATAAAAGAAACAATAATAATAATAATAAAAACAGAAGCAAAACATCACATTTTTAGTGTAGCAACTTCAGAACTGCTGAATATTTTAGCTCTGGGGGCAGTTTTTTTAAGCCTCAAATGTATATTATATTGGCAGTACTTTTGTGCAATAGATTTTCCTATTTGCTTATGATGGTATTTCGGAGTAGCAGTTTTTAGTCAAACAGCTGTCAGTTAGAGATGGATAGGGACAGATTTTATATATTTATTTATTTATAAGAAAATTAGTGTGGGAGAGATTAAAGAAGCTGGGAGATTTTTTAAGAAAACCATCTCCAGAATGAATGTACCAGACTGGAGCACTTGTTCAAGTTATCTTTCAAACAGGTTATGTTTCTGATCCATGCTCTACTTCCTCTGACGGCTCATGTGAAAAAAAAGCAGACACAAACACCAGGAAGATGGACCCATGCCATGGACATAGAAAAAAAGGGAAGTGAGCATCAGAGAGGTGGGAGTGTAGGGCTCTATTTCCGCATCCATCATCAGGTGGGCTGGGGGGAGAGAAAGCAGCTTTCCCTCACAGAGGGGGACACATCTGGGCACACAGATGTTACCCATGGTGGATGATTGATACTGGAGGAGAAGCACCCAAACCTTTGCAATTTCTGAGATTATTAGATGGCAGTTAAAGTAACTCCTCATGTAAAATACAGTCAGGTAACAGGACATTCCAACTCATTAGATATACGCCTGCCAAAGCTTTTTCTCATAGTGTTCCACTTTCTTGCTAGGTTCAGGATGTTAAACCACTACTTGCACCAAAATCTGTGAGCCAATGATTTGCTGTGTGAACAAACCAGGATCCCAAAACACAGCTGTGCAGTCAGCTGCCAGTTGGATGGTTCTTCCTTCCACCCCAGAGCATTTGTACAGTAACCTGTTTCTTCTGCACAGCCTACCATCCCCAAGGCAAAATGTCTTGCTAAAATCTGATTGTGAAATACACCTGCTACCATCAGGATGCTTTCCTGTACAAGCTGGATGTAGTAGCATAGCACTTAATTTATTGTGGTCAGTTGTTTTATGCCCTCAGCTGCAGGCTCTGCCATGAGCCGTCTATGTGTGTGTGTGCAATTCTGTAGCAGATTTCTTGGTTTTGCAGGGCTGGTTTTCAGCAGAAGTGGTGCGGGCAGTTTTGGGCACAGCATTGAAGAAGGGCAAGCCATCTTCTGGGTGCTTGGCTTAGCAGTGCTACCTTGAGCACAGTGTGCTCACATCACACACTGAGTGATGGGGAGTTAGATGTGCTCATCACACTGAGTGATGGGGAGTTAGACGTGAGTTTCTCAGCATTTGTAGCTAAAATAACTGTTTAGCTATATTCCTGAATTTCAGATCACTGCTCTACTTCTAAGCCACCAGAAGGAAACAAGTTTTTCCTCACCTGAGCTTGAGGCAGGTTTCAATAGGATCACACAAAGTCTCCTGGAGATAGGAGAGCCAAATATCTGTGGCTTGCATCTCCAATTTCTAAATTTATATCCTACTGGATACAATTCATGCTTGGAGAACTTTTGTAACCAGTATTTTCACTTGCATATACAAGTTCTGCATTGCTTAAATGAAAACAAAACATGGCTAACTGATGATTTATCGCAAGGCATCAGATGCTACCTAGAAAAGCTCAAGATGAGGAGGACTTCAAGGCTGGAGGGTGAGAGGCCTGCTGACCCCAAACATGAGACCCCTGAGATAGTCACTGCTTCCCGCTTTGGAGTATGAATGAGAATATGGCCACAGCAGGGTCTCCTGGCTGAACAATCGTCTGTACTGCTTCATCCTTTCCCATGGAGTATATGTCAGATGGATGAGGGTAAGAAGAGGGTTGTGATGACCAAGATCACCCCTTATCTTCTAGCAGCTCTCACTGTGAGTTGCTTGCTGTCACTTCTGCACGAGTGGTGCATGGTGCCTGCCCAATTAACCCTTCCAGAGCAGGCTGGTTCATCCATAAGATGCTTGCCCTGGGACTTCTCTGGCACCTGTGATGTTCTTCCTAGTCCTAAGGTTTAATTAGCTTTCCTCATATACTTTTGATTAGCTCTCACCACCTGAAGTATAGCAGAGGAGTGTCATGAAAATGAGGGTATGTGTTTGGGACACAGAATGGAGTCATGTAGGGACATCTGTGCATGCAGGTGTTGCATCAGGTCACGCAACCATGCCTGGCATAGCCTAATTCATTTTGCTTGTTGATGGAGACACATCTGGGCTCTTTTTCAGGAAGAATTAGTTGGTTCCATCCAAAAGAGGACTCAGAATTAGACAATTATACATTGTGGGTGCTCAGCAGACCAGGAGAGAGCACTATCTGCAGGGACTGAGTATTGTGCAAATGTGCAGAGCATGGTGGGACCAAGGACCTGAGTGTGCAAAGCATTTTCTCAAGAGGGGCAATGGAAAGAACATGTGTACCCTCTTTGTGATCTTTCTCTAAGCCAAATGAAGCAGCACAGCAGCAGTCCAGTCCTTCCTCTGCTGGTGAAGTTTTCAGGCTTCATTGGATCTAACTGGCTTAAGGCAGGCAGCTGAACTGGCCTCCTGTTTAGGGTGGAAATGGTTTTAGACTGCCTCAGGTCATGTTCCCTTCCAGAACTTCACTCCATGAGAGTGCAGTGTGACCCACATCACTCTCCCTTCTAGAAATAGATCTTCCCTTAGAAGGGAGTATCTGCCCTGTGGCTCCTCCACAAGAGACAAGAGCTACGTAGGGGGTTACGTTGTGACTGGTTGAGAATATTTTTAAACCAAAATACTGTTTGGGTGGAAAGCATACATGATTAGAAACAAAAGTGCTGAGAAGAGCTCTCGGTTTTAATTAAACTTTCGTGTGCAGTCTGTAATTTCTGGGTTAAACCGTAAGAATTCCTCCAAACCAGACAGGAGGATGAGAACCCCAGCAGCACCACATATCCTGTCTACAGCACCCAGGACTTTAGCCTGCAGCTCTGCCCCTGAAACGCAACATATTCGTCCTCCCCACACCGAATCTCCAGCTGTCAGTTCCTCTTTCTGAGCCATGAACTCACAGCAGAGTTTGTGAAATATTGCACTTCCAGTTTGACAGGCACTTAGGAACACTCTTGACAGGTAGTGATAGATTATCCATGCTCCTATTATAAATTTTCCCTGTTTTCACGTGGTTCCTTATTTTCTTTGATAAGCCCAGTCTAAATTTATGGTTATATTCATTCTGGCCGTACAGTTGAGCAAGCATTGGCTTCCCTGTTCTAATGAGAAACAAAAACATTGTTTGGTATTAAACAATACAATGTTTTGGTGGTTTTGCTGCTTTTGAGAATAAAAACATCAGACACAAAGCTCAATAATGGGGTAATAAATAAACTGGCTTTTCCTTTCGCAGAAATAAATATGCAACAGTGTGCAGCACATCAGCTTTCAGGGGTTTCCAAAATACCAGCCAGACAACCAGTGGGATTGTTCCTTATACATCCTTATTAAAGGATATCCTTCACTCTTCAGACTTCTACTTGTCGTAGAGTCATACAATGGTCTGGGTTGGAAGGGATCTTTAAGATCAGCTTGTTCCACCCCCTCTGCTATTGACAGGGATGCTTCACTCTAGACCAGGTTGCTTAAAGCCCCATCCAGCCTGGCCTTGAGTGCTTCCAGGGAGGGGAATCCACAACTTCACTGGGCAACGTGTTCCAGTGTCTTAGGTGTTTCTTACTGTTTTATTAGCTCAGTTCTTCCTGAATATATCTCCTTTGTTATTATTGCTTTAAAATTAGCCACTGTTACAAAAAGTAACAGAAAAATTGGAGAAGATATGAGGAAAACAACTCTTTCAAACCATCACATTCTTTCTGTGCACTATGCTCTTTCTAGAAAATGAGGGAAGGAAGGAAAGCAGCTCTCTTTGGAGCCAATAGTTCTACAAATGAACTGGGGAAAAAAAAAAAAAGCCACAGCCAGGGTTCTCCAAACCAAACACATCTCCCCCTCCCTCCAGTGCAATAATCTGATTTTATATCTGCTGTAAGTCACACCATTGCATATTTTCACTATTTCTATGACTTCCCAGTAGCTTTACATTTGTATCTGTAGTATTCTTAAGATCAATTAAGCCTAACTTGAGTGTTTTGAAGGAAGAAGGAGCTTTTCCAGAACCTGGCTTTTATACTTAACAGTTATATATTTATTAAGTTATATGCTTAACAAAATGAAAATGTAGCATAGACTGGGAAATTTGATTTCTACTCAGGGTTAGAACGTAACTGTGTACTTTTTTTGTGTAATTTTGTTGATAAGGCTTCTGGTAGTTGGGCAATGTAATGATTAAACTTTGTGTCTGAAAGATAGAATTTCTGGGTTTTTTTATATGTTGCCATTTTCAGTCAGACCTCCCTGGACCAATACCTAGGTGCTTGCAGAGTTTGCAAAAGCCTTGATCAGGCTTAGTGCCTTCTTATCTCAGTGTGAACTTGACAGACAAGGACTGAAGGATTTAACATCATTATAATTGGATCACCTATGAATAGAAGAATTCATAAAGCCTGGTTTTCTACAGTGCTACTGTAGAAATGCAGAGCAATTCCAGCCCTGTCCTGCGTCCCCCGGTTTGTCCCATCCTCCCTCCATTTGTGTTTCTCCTTGCCCTGTCCTGTACCCCTTCCTCTGCAGCTGAGTAGCTCTGGAGGCTGTTGGGGCATGTTTATGCTCAGCCACATGTCACTCAGCATGACTGGACACTGCCTCTCAGGGCAGGCAGTAGCCTAGCCAAAACAAGCTCTCACTTAGGCAGAAAAGAATTTCATTCCTCAGGTTTAGCCCTGTTTTTCAAGAAGCTGGTCAGCACATCTGAAAGTTGTAAATAAGGAGAATGGGACTGGCAGTTGTGGCAGTTTTGTATGCCTGCAGTGGGGCACGTGTCTGTTTTTAGAAAACCAGAATGAGAGCACCAAGTGTTCATCACAAACAGGAAAAGTGTGCAAGAGAATCATGGGAAACATAAGCAAACAGGGAAATTATGCAAAGACAGTGAGGTATATTCATTGCCTTCTTGTTATGGTGACAAAGAAATATGCTGAAATGCATTTTCTGTCCCTTTCCAATTATAAAATTTTGAAACAGTCAACAGCTGTGAGCTTGGAGTTTCACAAAAGCTTTACTTAAAGGGTGCCTGTGGTCAGCTGGGGTGGATTTAGGCATTTCACTGTGAATTGCTGCTGGACTTCGCTCACTTTAACACTCTGACCTTTGGCCAGCTGAGGTAGGAGCGATGCTGGTTGTTCTTAGTGAGACATGATCACAATGTACTCACGGACGAACCTTTGTAAAGCGTCCCTTAATCAGCTCTGGTCATCATTCAGATAATTTCCGTGAAAGAGCATGTAAGAGTATGAGTATGAGTATGATACTGCTATGGATCTTAGAAAATGTTGTTTCTTTGAAGCTATACTCCAAGTACAACTGAATATCTTCATTAGAAACTGCCAGGCACTTGGAGCCTCCTGTCCTTGGCTGTATCTGGTAGTAGTAAGATTCATGATAGATGGCTTGTCTTCATAAATTTAAAATTCATTGCCTTCCAGCTTCACTGGGGGAAGCACTGAAGTTATACTACTGTTAAAGTGTGTGGAAATGACTCATAGCCAGAGCTGATGTTTGGCCAGCTTGTCTGTGCAGTGGAAAGGGCTAACCTTTACAGAGTATCATGCTTAAAACCAAGTATACAATGTGAACATGCTTGGTTCAGCTTCCTATGATGTGGGCACAGATAAGGCACACACTAGCCAGCATCTGCAGTGGCTCTCGGGAGTTGAGTCCAAGCCAGTGTGTCACTGCAGCCACCATCTGTCCTCTTGCTCATGCAAGTAAGAGCATTAACTCTCTCCTTGCTCCAGGTCTCAAGTGGTCCATGGCTTGCGTAATGATCATCACATTGTGCTCAACAATTGCTCTTTCAACGTTATGTTTAATCTTCTGAGGGGTTCAATAGCAGGCCAAAAGCAATCCCTGTATGTGCAAAATGGTCTTTTCAAAATTAAATGTGTGAATTCAAAATATTACATTTTTCCCCCTCTCAAATCACGTATCTCAGTGATTGCAAAACAAAATGACCTTACCTTCATTGACATCATCAACATACTTCAGAAATTAAATGCAAGACAATTTTAATCCATTGAGGTTTCATTTTTAACATTCATTGTTCCCAAAAGATCATAGAATTTCCAAAGAATCTCCACTAAAATGACACGAAAACAGTCTAAAGCCTTACTGCTCTTCATTGGTTTTGTGGCACATCCTCTGGGTAAGATTTTATGAAGGACGAAGTTCAAAATGCAGACACTTCATCACCTGGTCACTTTATCTGTATTTCCTTGGAATGCATTATCTTATGCATGTCACCAGTTTCATAATGTGAAACACATGAGAATCAAATTAAATCTATGATGTAACTTTGTTCATGTCAAACACGATGATGTGGCACTAAGAATGATTGGCTTCATTCCTATTAATAAAATTTCCACCCATCAAAATTTGATGAGCTCCTCACACACCCCCCCCAAACTAAGCAGCTAATTTCCATTATAGATGGAAAATAACTTCTTAAAATTTTAATACATATGGGATGTGTTCAGACCTCAGAGGTGAAACGGAATTCTAGTATTTCGACAAGTGTTGCACAGGTGATAACCTGCTAGTTGCTACATTAATCTGCATGCTAGACAACATGTCACACTCAGAGATTCCATGCTAAATCATTTTATTGGGTCAGATTGGGTAAGACTGGAACAGCTTGCACAAAAGCACCTTCCTTTTTCTTTAGGAATATTCTCCTGTAACATAGTGGAAAGAGAAATGTCTTCAAATGCAGATCTCTACCTACCTGCAGTGTGCTCTGAAGATAGCATGCAGCCATAGAAAGGTCAGATTTCAACCATCACAGATGCCTGCAGACTGTAGCAATTTTCACCAATTAAATATGTTCCCTTTAAAAATTTACCTTGCATATTTGTGAAAAGGGTAAAGGGTAAAAATTTACTGCCCTTTTTGTTCCTGAGATTTTAGCTAGTTCTTCAGAAAAGGAAGTATCTCTCTGATATTAAGGTAATTTGTCACTTGGTTAAGTCGCTGACAAACTGCCATTTCCTGTACAATTGCAAATGCTACCTTGCAAACAGCTATGGTCTCAGATGCATGGTGAACATTATTTACATCCAAGAACCAAGGACAGTAGTTCCCATCAGTTACATGTCTACCAATGAATAAAACATTCCAGGGTCTCCTCCTGGACAGAAGAGCAGCACAACACACAGTATTTAATGGAAGTCTTCTTCTTCCCCCGGAAACAAAGTATGCATACCTGCATCAACTACCCTGTACAGACCCTGCCCCATTCTCTTTGAGACTGTGCCCAGGGCAGTGAAGTTGGTTGGCCTAAAACACTTTCAAGGAGCATGTGAGCAATTAAACAATGTAACTGCACAGTCCCAAAGCCAAGCTCTGTATGTTTTCTTGTACAGATGTAGGCACAGAGCCCAAGGAGATTGGGTAGAGGCTCAGGGAATCTTGGTACAATGAAGGAGACGCGGTACAGCCTGAGGTACCAATATGTGAGTGAGTGGGATAGGTTCTATGGGTATCCACCCCGCAGGAAACGAGAAATATGAGACATCAAACAGGGAAGAGCTGAGGGTATGAATGTTGCTCAGAAGAGCTCATTTTGTGCTTCTACCCCTTCGTTTAGCCAAAATAAAGGCTTCTTGCTGTCTAAGGACATTTTCATATAGCTCCCAAATCTAACCCCAGAGATGCATTGCATGTTTGGAAATGCCCTCTTTAAAATACAAACTTTCCATTAGTAATAGAAAATGTGGGGATTTGGTGTGTCCTGGATGGGATATACTTCCAACTTAAGTGCTGTGAGTGACACAGGGTCTTAGGTCATTGCAGAATCATTTTCTTAAGCAAGGAAGGGAAGGAACAATTTAGCTAATGGATTTAGTAATTATACCGTTCAGACCATTCTTCTCATTCCTAACCATTTCAGCTATTACTGGCTTTGAAATCGCAGACACTTTGCTGGTTTTATCTTGTCAAATATCTGTAGACGTAAGTTATGTCAACAACTCTCTCGGGTCTTTCTTTGAGAGCCACATGTTTTACAGCAGAAGTGTAGTCCCATAAAAAAATCACCACACGGTGGGCTTTGGTTACCACTGCCCATTAACACAATTGTTGAACACTTTCATGCTTAATTAGGGCAGCTCTACCCAGAAAGATGACCTGGGGCTTCTCCGGCTGTTAGAGGCATAACCTACCAGCAAGGCCATGCCAGTGTTGGGCCCCATTGCAGGTGCAGTTGTGGAGGTGAAAGTGTCCTTTTACTGTTGGAGTGTGTTTGGTTACGGGGGTGGTATCACTGCAGGGTTCCAAAGTTCATCCTGGGAGTTACACTTGCATTTCTGTGCCACAGAAGTGGCTCTGTAGGGATGTACGATTGCATAGAGCAGATTTGGTGGAGTAACTGTTGATAGATAGGCAAATACATCCTACTTCTTCCACCATAGAAGCCAATCTTATTCTTGCAGTAGAGTACTTTTGTTATTAGTACTTAAAACCAAAGGAATCTTGGGAATGGAGTTTCTGATACATCTCTGGCATGCAAACCTTTAGCTCCCTCCTCCCCTCAGAGGAGGTGGTGGCTGGGGAGGAGCAGGGCAGAGGCCGCTGTGGGGAGGAGGAGAATGGGCGCCGGGGTGAGGTGAGGCAAGGCGGTGGCACTCCATGGTACAAGCAGATCCATCCACATTTGGCCACATGGACAAAGTGCATTGTGATGGGGTGCCAAGAGGTGGAACCGTACTTCTGGACTGCTGCAGCACGCAGTGTCACCAAAAGCTCTCCTCAACCTCCTTGCCACCCCAGCATCAGAGGAGAGGTGTCTGGGTGTGTCATCATCTCTTAGCCCCTTGATAGATTTTAATGTGACTTGGTCACATCAGCATTCTACCGTAAGAAATTCATTCTATCTCTGATATAAAGCTCATCTGTTTAACACTAAGACTCCTTCAATAATGATGCCTTCTCTGCACATAGGAGCTCAAACTCTGCTTAACTCGCATTCTGTACTCTTGACAGTGTATCGGCATTCCATGACGTGTCACTTCTGCTACAGTGTAAAGGCCAGAAACTAATGAATGCAGGCAAGCAGTGTGTGCACATGGTGTGGCCACTCAACTGTTGTGGCAGCAATAGAAAGGTGAGGAAAAGTGCACAGTGTGCCTGTGGGGATGCAGTGGGCCCTTACATGGGCTTCAGCAATTTACAATGTTTGTGAAAACATGATGTGGTCACAAGCAGCCACATCAGGCTGATGAGTGCTACACCTTTTTCCCATAGAGTGTTTTATTTGCCAGTGAACCAAAAAGCCATCACTGAATTAATCTCCCTTGTAGATATGTCTATCCAGAACCCAACCTGTATTTATTTTACTGGAAAGCATACATCCTACAGAAACATTATGGTTGTGGTGATATAGAAGCTCTTTGGGTTTTAGTGGCTTCTTTCCTTCTGTTTTTAATGTCCTAATTGAAAGGAATTATAATCAATGGGTTTACTCAGTATCCAACTTCCTAAATTTTGGAACTTAAAATCTTCCTTCAGGCTTAAACAAAAAGCACATAATCTTGCATGGGGATTCCTACAGGGAGTTCCTCTGCATTGACGTTCCTTGCAGAGTGAAAACTGAAGTGTTTGCTAAAATGAAAAACAAACTTAGTCTAGCAACAGTTCAGGTTATCAGGGCAAATCTGGCTACCTGTGAACCAGAGACACCTGAGATTAAAAGACAAAAAGAGGAAATCCTGTTGTGTCCATGGCCACCTGCACAGCTCTACAAGCCTCTTTTTGGCAGATCTCAGAGAGGATCCTACCTCCCACCTCATCAGCACAGCTGTTCTCAGCCCATGACCACACAGCATCTTGTCCTAGCAGCAGCAGGATTTGTGACTGCTGCTCTCCAGGAATCTGGCAGGCTTGTGTGGGATGACGTTGCATTTAAGAGCACCTCCAAGGACTGTAGTTTTTATCTGGGAAAAGCTCCTGGTTAGAATCAGAGCCAATTTTCCTGGTGGGACTCCACCTCCAGGGCTGTGACGTTGTCCTCTCCAGTGGGGACGCAGGAAGTGGCTGGGGCTGACAGACAAAAGGGGAGTCTGCCTGTGCAAGGGCATTTCCATGCTCCCAGTGGCAAGATAAATGCAAAAGAACTGACATGAGTTACACACTGAGAAAGTTTCAGTCTTAGAGAACCTAGAAAACTGTTGTCTTTGAGCGCATGCTTGGGTGCCTGAGCACCTCTGACAGCCACTTGAGACTATGTAGTAAAACTGTTATGAGACATATAATTATATGTCTGTTTGAGCATTGTAAATCCATCCATAAAGAAATGAAAAAAGTGTTACGGTACCTACTAGGGTCTGCATGTTCTCTGAACAATCTTACTGGTTTTTGGTCTGCATCAGCTTTAAGTCAGGAAATGGAGAAGTGTGTTTGCACACTCACATTGCCTAAGAATGAGAGTAAAATAACGTGTTACTCATTTCAATAACGTACTGTTGTGTCATTAAACATTCAAATGGGCAATAAAATTGTTCTACAAACCTGTGGGAACCTGTTAGACCAAACACAAAAAGGTTTTGTTAAAAAGTCAAGGAAAAGAAATAAAAGGAAAGGGAGAAAAGAAAAAAGAGGCTGGTAGTGTTAATGTTATGAGAACCTGGGACCTAGTGGTTGGCAACCCTGCCCATGGCAGTGGGTTGGAACTAGATAATCTCTAAGGTCACCTTCAACCTAAGCCGCTCTATGATTCTAACATCCTACTTTTTTGTGGCTGTATTGTGGCTGATGCAGAGCATATATGTGAATATACTGAAAAACTGTAAAGACTTCTCAGAGACCTTGTGAGCTGCTCATCAGTTTGTGTGTCCTTTTGGTAAAGGTTTTACCTGGCACATTCCCTTTTCATTCCACCACTATTTCTAAGTAGTCTCTGAAGACCAAATATGACCATAAAATTCAGCCCTCTGCTCACTCCTTACTGTTCCTACTCCTTTCTTGTTCTCACATCTGCACCATCACAGTGTGCCACGTTGCCAACATGAAATCCTTCCTGAAAGCCTGCTTCCTACTATGCTCATCAAAAACACTATCACTCACCCAGCTAAAGACCCTCTCCAACAAAATGCTGAGCCTGTGATGTGTCTCTGGTTCTCCAAAAGCACTGGGGTTTGATTTTTAGAAAAATCTCAGAAATAACTACCAGTACTTTATTAGGGCTTTTCATCACATGGAACATACCTGATTAGCAGAAGCTAGAGTATGTGTCTGTTCCTAGAATGGACGGGTGAGGGAAAGCCCACAGTCTCCTTGAAAACCTTTTTTGCATCAGGGAGCAGTATTCATCAGCATGTTCCAGTGCATCTCACATTTCTTTCTAAAATCCATTTTTTTTCTTTCACAGTGTTCAGAAGAGTTATTTAGGAAAAGCTTTTCACATATAATCCCATGCAGGAAAGAGTAAGAGGAAATAGAAAATCTTTGGGGAAAAAAGCATGGACGAGATGGTATGGACCCTTCTCTGTAATGTTTCCATTCACATCTTGTGAGATTTTGCCCCTGCTTAGCTGTCAGTCATCAAGAAGAGGAAACAATTAAATATGTATGGTAATATTGTAGTGGAGAGACACTATCATTGAGGCAAGCTGTAAATTAAGAGGCAAGGTATGCTTCTATTCCTGCAGCAGCTCAGCAGTGTTGTATGAGGAGGGGAGCATGTGTGCACATCCAAAATCCTCCTCCCATTGAGATACCTGTGCTGTTAATTCTTTTCCTCTCTGGCTTAGATGTATCCACCTCATGATGCCAGAGTCATTATAAAGAGGTGTATAAAAAAGAGGTCATCTAATCACTATGAACAGTATGTATGAAGCCAAAGGGTGCATACAGATAAAAACTTGCACAATTCTGTACAGCTTTCTTAGGTTCCCACTAAAAACAGCAAGACAAAATAATGTATTTTCTGTTCTTGCTATTGAGAATGCTAACACCTCTGAACACCACGCAGCAACTTCATCTGCTGATTTTCACTACTTTAAATGATAATGGGGGCAGATATTGGAAACGAACAACAAGCTGGAGCTGAAAGTGAAAGTGTAGAAGGAAAGCCAAGAGTTTGAGCCACCTCCCTACACATTCCTGATTCACATGGTATGTTGAAACACCTTCTACAAGTGAGCGTACTGCATATTAGCCCATCACCCTGCTAGCAGAAGTGTGTTCTCATTCCACTTACTACTCTTCCCTGTGCGTTCAAGTAGGTGATAGGATTCACTTTATAATGCTTCAGTTAAAAGTTAAGATCAGCTTGTTTTCCAACAGAAAACTACGAAGTCAAGAGAAGAACAGTGACTTAAAAAAGATAATAATATGGTTGAAGGGAGTTCTGTGTGTTAATACTGGCTAAATGCCATTTATGCTCGCTTACATACATACATTCATGAGACTGAAGCATGGGACTGATTTTGGCAGAACTTCCTGGATTTTAACCCCTGATTTGAGACTGATTTTTTCTACAGTCATAGGCAAACCACTGAATTTTCGTGTGGCAGCTTTCCTGCCTGCAGAGAATCTCGTGATGGATGAGTTATGTTTGCAGAGACGAATTCCGAAGATAAAAGACCTATGCAGCGCACTTGGGCTGCAGGCATTTTGGGACCAGGATCCGGACTGCAGGTGTGTTTGTACAGTGCCTAACACACCGTGGCCACAGTGCTGTGGATAAACAAGTCTAAAAGTCATCGCAGACTGCTAGCAATCACCATTCGGGTTTGCTCCCAGCAGCTGTCACAATAATGCTTCTTTTGCCAGTCTTCGTCATCCTTCAAATTCCTCTCTCCTGCAAGAAGTCTTCCAATTTTTTAGCTGTTTTTTAACTTTGACTGCTCTATCCCTTTTCTCTCTTGCCCAGCCTTTGAATCTGTAGTATAAGGATGTTTCTAAGTTTGGCGTGTCCAGACTAAGCCACTCAGAGGGTGAGGACAAACAATTATGAAGGACCAACTGATACCATCTGACAGCACTTCCTCGACAGAATCCTTGTGCAGTCTGTACTTGGGAGGTTCAGACACTTCTCTTTCCTCACAGGGATGTCCTGATGCTGCTGGCTGCATGCTGCTTGGCTAGAGCTTTGTAATGAACTCTGCTTTTTGGATGAAGAAGAGACAGAAGACAGGAACAGATACACCAGCTAAAGAACAACCAAACTGCGAGCTTGTTAAAATTACTGATAGATAGCAAAGGTAACTTCATAGGAATGTAGGACAGGGTGCATGTGCATGTATACATGTATATACAAATCTTCTAGCCAGGCAGCTTTTGGTTTTTAGCTTGCTACAACGTGGATGCACTACCTACTCTCTTGTTAAGGAGAATTCATAGAAACTTCAAACTATCCCACTACACAAAACTCCCCCAGCAATCAGGTCAAGCCCTAGATCGTGGGTGAAGCCACTCAAAAGTAAACCACGTGTTGCCTCTTGGGGAACCATGCACTTCGGGATCCTTTAAATGGCCTGGGTGGCCCTTCCTAGAGCCAGTCTGGGCTGGGGCTGTGAGCTGCCGTCATTCTCCTGCGACATGCTGCTTGCTTTCTGTCTTCCCCAGGCTCAGGCAGCTCCCAGCTATGCTCTGTGCCTTCTCCTCCCACTGGCAGTTCTGCTTGCTGCTTGCTAAGCTGCCGGATCCATCATCCACGGCGTGTTTCAGTTTGGTTTCTCCTCTTGACCGCTCAAGAAGGTGTGTTGTTTGCTTTGCCTAAGTGCTCCTGGGGCCTAATGTCCCGTTGTTATGTACAGACCATTCCTGCTGTCATGAATCATGTTTTACCACCCCTTTGCCTTCACTTCTGCACCAGGCTTTTTTCTTCCAAGCAAACACATTTGAGTTCCGTGTTCGCAGCCGAAGCAGCACGCTCCAGGTATTCGACGCACAGCTCTCGCCCCAGGAGCCACAGACCATTTTTCTTGTGACTGAATGTAAACGGACTCTGTGCAGCCTGAAAACAATTTTGCCAGACACGTATGAAGAAAAAGATTTTGCTGAAAACTTTGTGCCGTCAAGCAAAATATGCCCTTTTCTTATCTTATCTGTTGTAACTCAAGCTATTTGCACAACGCCTTGTGCTAGGAAGGAGTTGTTTGTACATGTTTCACTCCCTTTTCTCCAAGTTTTGAATATTGAATGAAATCTTTCTGCTCAAATCTTTCCCCCAGCCCCCCATCTGCAACTACATCAAAGTTTCTCTTGTCCATTCTTCCTTAAGGTTCAGCCCAGCCCTCTCAAAACCCATTAGCTTCGTACTTTTTGAGATTGATTTTCAAGCTGCCGCTAAGAGCTCTCGGTGTCTGGCAGCGCTCACATCTCTGTTCCCTTCTGTCCCACCCACTCGGCCTCAGCCCGAGAGCCCTTAACAAATGACTCCCAAGGAATTTAAATGGCTAACGCTGACTGACCAATAAAGCGATGCATAAACTCCATGAGCAGGTCGCACAGCTCATGCCATTAGGAAGAAGGGCAGCTGTGGTGGAGGAACAAGCCCTCAGCCCGTTGCACTTGGATCGTGGGACCAGGGTGGTAAGGGAAATGCTGCTCGCCCCATCAGGGCTTTCTGTCTACCTCTGGTTTATCGGGTGGTTGGGACTGGACGTGTGTCAGAGCTAGGGTGTTGGATTGGGGTTTTTCCTTTCTTTAGAGGGGCTTTAAGAGCTGTGTGAGAAGGAAGTAAAAGCATCTAAGCTGGAACTATGAGCTGTTATGGATACCTACCTGAATTTGCATTGCAACCGGCATAGCAAATATCAGAACTGTGAAAACCAAAATGCCAATGTTTTAGACAGAAGATAGAAAATAAAATCAGATTTTAGAGCGGTTATTTCTATTATCTTTAACAAAGTGCAAGATAGCTGTTTTCAACTGTTGTTTGCTTTGTTTTCAATGGGATTGTCTCTGTCATCTTCTTTCTGTGTTGATTGCTCGTGTGTTTGGCTCTTATTCAGGAGATTGACATCAAAATGGAGCTTTAAAAGTGGGTTACAGCTTTAGGTGAGAATTTGGGATTGAAGGTGGCTTAGAATAAGCAAGATACATGTATGTAAACATTATTAATACAAATGGGCATATGTAACTCCAGCACCCTGACTACTTGGTAACATTTTAAGAGAATGTGAAGTTTGGTATTATTCTGTTCACCTTCTCACTAAGTAGCCTGTAAAAGTTTAATGGTTTTATGACGTAGGACATGTGGTGTTAATCTGTTCACCTTTATATGTTTCTTTGTTCATGTATTGCTTTATTGAAGTCAATGCTGATAGCAACAGCAGAGTTTGAACTTAAAACCTGGAAAAAAAATCAGTTGACTCCAAAATCTTTTAAAATAATGTAAAAGCAAAAGAGGAAAACATATAAGGTTCAGCTGTGTGCCAGCTTAAACTGATGTTCAAACTGCTCATTGTCACAAGGTTCAGACACAGCACCTGTGTATCACGCTGTCCTGAGCTGAGCTGGGTGGTTCTGAAGCCATGTGCAAAACACTCCATGAGTTTCACACACCTGAGCTTGTCATGGATGGCAGCCAGCACTCAGAGTGCATGAGGGGTGTCACAGGAAAACTTCACTTGTGGCAGTTCCCATTGTGACCTGGTGGGCCACGCTGGAGCCAGCTGGTGGTGCTGATCCTAAGGCCTTGGCAGGTGTCTGAAGGAGCTGAGAGAGCTTTTAATTAAATGGAGTGAGCATAACAGCCTGCAGAATGCCTCTTTTTTGTTCATCTAGATAACGCTGCAGGACAAACTTCGTTGTATTGTTGTTGGTTAGATTATTTCTCCATGGGTTTCTCATTTAGCTTTGCACTGTATAACTAAGATTAGGTAATGTGATGGATAAAAACAAACAGTAAACAAAGAAGGAGGCTTTTTGCTAGTCTTTTTAATAATTTCAGATCTGTATTTTGGTTCCATTCTTTGTTGAACAAATTGCATTGAAACAATTGTTGCTTGTCTTCTTTCTTCAGTCTTTAATCAGAAAAAAAATATATATCCCAGTTAGCGTCAGCAAAAGGTGAATCTCAAATGACAGCTGTCTCAAATGCCATTTCTTTCCTGAAATGCACAAAACTATCATTTCCAAATGATGGGTATTTCCAACTGAGCTGTAATTTCAATAGACTTAAATTGTCTTGAATTAACTCAGTACAGGAGCAGTGCCTCCTGAGAGAGTCCCTGCCTTGGTTAAATATTTTTTTTTATTATTTATAATATTAACCCTGAGCACGGGTAACAAGTACTGGAAATCTCTTCCTTGTGCTTGTAAACCTTGTTTCTCAATTTCAACCCCAGGTTCAAAGGTTTGTACAGGCCTCTTAGATCAGAGGTCTGGTACAAATTGCTGCACTTTGCAGCTTCGTTCTGCCGATATGACAGAATTTCACAGCAGAGACAATTACCTTCCAACCCCCTCTCCTTCATACACGGGCAACGCCAGGCAGTTAAAAGCGTGATATGTACAAGCCAGCCATTGGTACCTGAGTTTAATAAATAACTAACTGAGTTTCAGTGGTGCAAGGTGCACATTATAAAAAGGGGTCAAATGTCAGTGCACAAAGGGAAAAAACCATGCAGTCACTGACTAAGCCAAATGCTTTGAGTTTAATGTGCTTTCAGCAACAAACGTTCACATCCCACTCTGTGGTTCTCTCCATGCTGATTTTCATTTCTGTGACCTGGGGGAGAGGGAACACAAGTTGGGCCACTTCCAGCTTTCCCTTAAAATCACTGTCAAAATCAGAGCGGCAGGTTGGGCACCCAGCAGTGAACTTGTTGTCACTACATTCGGGTGGTAAACACAGAACTGTGAGAAGGTGAAAATAACAACAGTAGAAATATTAGTGCAAACTGAAATTTCTTATACTATTTATAACATCAACATAGTTAACAGTCTTCGTGTTAACAAGCCACATGTGCTGTGTTTCTTTCTGGGATCTCCAGCTGAAAAAAACAATAGATCAGAAAAGCTGAAAATAGAACTTCAGTTTCTGAAACTTACCAGATATTTTTGCTCACGATGTCGAGTGGAACACACTGCAGTGGTGTTACATAGATAGATGGATAGGCAGATAGAAAGGTAGATAGATAGGTAGATAGACAAACAGACAGAAAAACAGACACAGGCAGATATTCAGGCATAGACAGTGTTCTACATTGTAGTAACTGACCTATCACTACATCCACAGTTCAGCAACTCATTTCACAGACATTTGCACCCACTGAATTAGACAGCCCCCTTATATATAGGAACTGGACCTGATGATCCTTGTGTGCCTCTTACAACTCACAATATGCTATGATTCTGTAGAGTTTTTTTCTTAGAAATAAGAAGTGGAATAGATCAATGTCTTATTTTTCCTGTATGACAATTAATAGATGTTTCTGCTTCTGTTTTTGCTTGTCAATTGTCAGAGATCCCTTTTACAGTCTTTCTTACTGCAAAAGCTTGCAAACTTATGGTCACACTAACTGAGATATGTCTTCCTTTTCTGGAATGCATGCACTCTGAAGGAGACAGCTGGTAAGGAGGGCACACATTTCTGCACCTGAATCTCTGTAGAGAACACTACTCTGATAAACTGACTCTGGAAGACATTCTCCATTCATTCTAGCTCACCTACAATAGGAAATACTTGTTACATACAAAGTGATTACGTTGCACTCTATTTATATGTCATACATTTCCTGTCTGACAGTGGTAATAATAGTCTTTGTGGACTAGACTGAAATGTGGGAATCTGTGGAGAAGGGGAAGGTTGTGCTTCCTGATTTGGAAAGCTGATAAGAGTGATTACATGACCCATCTCTCATCTTCTCAGCCTTTCTCAACACGTGGCTTCAATATCGTGCAGGATAGTAACTGCAGGCTCAGATAGTAATGGCCCTATGGAAATAGCTAAGAGTTGTGTAATTATTTTGAGTTGGACTGGATGAAAGACAAGGCTGAGATGAACTGTACAACACACAGGTTATACAGCTTGTCGGGACAAAGTTCTGAATGACTTGAAGCAACGTGCATCACACAATGAGAGAAAAGTCTGAGTTTCACTTACTCAAATTTTCTTCAGAAGTAGTTTAAGTTGAGATGGCTGGTTTCTCACTGGGGTAGGTTAAAAGAAACACACTCTCCAATTACCAGAATGTACATTGCAGAAACAGAGGAATAAAAATTGTGTTGATGAGATGCTGTAGGTATTGGTATTGCTTTGGCAGATACCAATAACTTCTCCATCAATATTGCAGGTTGAGCTCCAGGCTCAGGAAGATTTTCTGGCTTTGATATTTGGGTTATCATTTTTAATATGTAGACTGATTTGCTTTAATAGTCTTTCAGAGTTTTCTAGAATTGGAAGTCAGATGGTTGAGGAGCCTCCATCCTGTGAATGATCACTCTTGTACGCTGGTGGTGCTGATGAATTATAAAAATGGAACTTCTGACAGGCTTTGTAGGGTCACACTCCAAATTAAATATGCCTTACAAGGATGCAGAAAGGGTTGGTAACTGAATAAATAAGAAGTTGGCACAATACAAACTTATTATGTAGGGGAATCATAATTTCAGTTGCATTTGTTTTTTCTGTATAAAACTGCCACAACACAATAGTAATATGACTACAAGAAGTGATCTAATATGGCTAAGAGAATAAGGTCTGTTGGACTTATTATTCTTAATGATAGTGATGAAAACAAGCTTAACCTTGAAATTCTACTCTCAAGTTGTAGCCAGTAGTTGAGTTGACTCTGTAAATTGAGGCAAATTCAAACTCTCTGACTAGCACTGAAGTTTCAACCTGGGAAATTCCAGTTTGTTATCTTGCAGAATAATTTCAGATGTTTTCCTCATAAGAAGGTGCAAGTAATTAAAGAATAGATTTAGAGGAACTTCATTATCATTTTTTTAAGCTAAATGCATTGATTTTATTGGTGCCTGGGGAACATAACCAGTCTTTGCAAGACTTTTAAGGCAGGGATTACAGTATCAGATTACAGAATACATTCATAGAAGCCATTAGTCTCACAACTGATATCAGGGGGAGTAGTGCTTGATGCTGATTGTGCTCCTTTTTGGATGAGTCAATGAGAAACAGGAATTGACAATAAAAAATAATAATAAATCAACCAACAATTTTGAGCATGTTTGAAATTAAACTAACAATTGTTAACATGCTTGGGTCACTTAGGACAAATTTAAGAACCGAGAACTGTGTACCGACCCCTACGCTGCAGGAGCTCCATGCTGAAAATGGTTTCTTAAGCTCTGAATATTGATCTAGTCCATATCAGAAAAAGACAGACTGGTTGTAATAAATTCACAGTTTAAGCTTGAAATGTGTGGCAGGATGCCTGCTGGTCAAGATCCCTGATGTCATCATTAGCAGAAGTGGGAATTTCAGCAGCTAGTTTCAGGATTCAGTAGGTCAGAAAATCCTCTGTCCTGGAAAACTTCATTCAAGTGAATCATAGAATCATTAAAGCTGGAAAAAAAACCCACTATGATCAGGTAGTCCAACCATCAGCCCATCCCCATCATGCCCACTGACATGCCCCTCAGTGTTGCATCTACATGTTTCTTGAGCACCTCAATGGACAGTGACTTCACCACCTCCCTGAGCAGCTTGTTCCAATACCTCACCACTCTTTCTGGGAATAAATGTTTCCTAATATGCAACCTGAACCTCCCCTGGTACAACTTAATGCCATTACCTCTTGTCCAGAGAACAGAAGTCCTCAAAACGTACTAAGCAGCTCCTCTCCTCCAGTTGACTCTTCCTAATACAATCACCAAGTCTCTAGTATTTGACTCAGTGACTGTACCCTAATCCTCCCTGGCCTTACTTCTCCACGTGCCAGTCTGGCTAAAAGAGAGGTGGCTGGAAAGATCTGACTTGGCTAAGAGAGGTATCAGCCACTTCTGTTACACTCCTGGCTCCTCTGTCCCTGCAGGGACCTTAGAGCTCTGCAGTAGTCCTAGCAGCAGGATTACTTACACAGCCAACATGTCTTTGTCAATAACTACACAGGTCTGATCTACAGGTTTACTCTCCCATGTTGCTCACCACAAGCTGCTTACTGAGTTAGCCACTTTCTCCTCAGACATCTGCCTGAATGACCCAGCATGGGAAGTCACCTCTTCAAAACTTTTAAGCTTTGGGCATTTAATCCTGGGCAACTTTTTCACCTTGCTTGGTTGCAGGTGAATTGACATGTCTGACACACTGCAGATAGCAATGATGGTCTGTTGGCCTCAAGTGTTTCCTTTTTTGTTAAATGTCCGAAGACATCATCCATCCCTCTGCTGAACAAAGAGATTTCCCCTAGAGACCCTCCCCTTTCTGTAAGGAACAACTCAGAAAAGGCTCCTGACCAAAAAGCCAGGCTTAAAGGACCCACTCCCTCTTCCACCAATGCAACACAGGTCTCAGCTTCAGACTTTAGCATTTTGTGAGTGATAGCAGGTAGCGAGCAGGTGGAAAACCATGGTGAGGATTAAAATCTGACTGCAGCAAGCAGTAGGCAAAGCAGAGCTGGAGGCTATGGTGAGGCAGATTTCTACAAGAGGTAGGGCTCTGTTTCACCACCAGTGTGGGAAGGAGCACTGTGACACTGTATACACAAAATGCATAGACCAATCTCTGGAGGTGTTCAAGGCCAGGTTGAATGGGGCCCTGGGCAGTCTGATCTAGTTGGTGGCAGCCCTGCCCACAGAAGGGGGCTGGAATTGGGCAGCTTAAAGGTTCCTTCAAACCCAAGCAATTCTATGATTCTATGATAGTAGGTAAACTTGCCATTAGAAAAGTGACAGCTTTAAAAGAGGTTTAACTGCTGCAGGGTGTCCAGAGCTGCTACCACAGGCCAGCAGCAGGATTACTATTTGGCCTTATTATTGCAACCAAAAAAAGTAGGAAGGTCACATTTGAAACAGAATCTGATATTTCACTCTGTCAACATGGTGTATTTAGTTAAAACGTTGGTGGCTGACCTTCCCTCCACAGCAGCAGAGGCTGCAGCTCACAGTGCGAAGCTGCGGCAGTTCCTCAAGCAAGCAGGCTGATGTGTCTCCTTGAGGGCACATGCTGTAATTTCAGCAGGAATTTGTGTGGTCCAAAGCATCCAAAAGGCCATCACAAAGATAGCTGGCATAGAGTTCAGGGCTTTCCCTGGAGAGGGGTCTGGAGCAGCACCCGCAGGTGGGACATAGATGTCCTCTGTTTTTGAGGAAGGCTCTGGGTGGGATGCTTCATGCACTGCCTAGGCTCATCATGAAACAAATGCCAAAGTTGCTTGGAGCCCACAGGGGTCCCCAGGTGCTCCTGCTGCCTGCCAGGGTGCCTGCTGGTGACTTTGTGGCCAGAAGGCAAAAAGCAAAACTATACAGGTGAGTTAACGTAGACACAAACAAAGCCCTTCATCGGGAAAGCAAGAAGAATTGGCAGGTAGTTGCGGCCACAAGGACACCAAGTTGTGTCTCTGTGTCCTCTTTTGTCATAGATGGCTGAACAGAGGTGTAGGGGGCTGCATGGGGTGATGCTGAGTGCTCTATGAACCCAGGGATAAGGTCGTACAGGGACTGCCTTTTCTTGAGTGATGAAATCTGATCAGCGAAGCCTTCTAGGAAAACAGTGGGATTCCTTTGCTTTGTATCATGCAGTTATTTCCCTTTTTATATCTAACTGAACTTTCAGTATACAACTAGCATTTTTTTTACCAATTCCTGGGAACCAGATGTAGAAAATACTCTCATTGTCATCCCTTGAATCTGCAGACCCAGAGACATGTCTTAAAATGCAGATGTGTTTCTTCAGCCTCAACCCTTCTTAGCATCACATGCCACCCCAGAGACAAAAAGACCAAACCTCTTTAAGACGCAGGAAAGAGAAAAAACAGCAAAGGGGGAGCAACTCTTGCTCCCAGCAGGCACAGAGGAAGAGAGACTTTCTGCTTCCCCTTGTGGCAGTGGTCAGCTTCTCTGCAAACCCTAAGGCATCACCTTCTCACTGGGGCCTTGAACTGCCTCTGTCCTGGCACACGAGATCAGCACTTGGCCCCATGCTGTTGTTACTCAAGGTGTGGTGCTCCCACTTAGTGAAAGAGCTGCTTGCTACTCACGGTATGCTTTAGCTCAGACACTGTCAGTGTAGTAGGTTTTCCATTTAATATTCTCAGCTCTGATACTAAAAAAAAAATAATTAAAAAGAAGGAAATCAATGTCTAAGTCAAGAACTATTTGCATACACCTGAATGGCAGCAGTGAGGGAGTTTCATAAGCAGGAGGAAGTGAAATCTGACTGGTTTCAATGAAACATGTACATCTGAGAGTTCACCTGCATGTGAAGGAGAGTTCCTGCAGCACAGAGCTGAGCCAGAAGGGCTCAAGACTCTCAATATGCTGCAGAAGTCAGTGTCCACCTAACTGGGCTTTGAAAATCCATCAGTCTTTACCTTTTTCTGTGAAAAAAGAAGACAGCCTTTTTTCAGCCTGGGTAATAAGTCATTTAAAAATTGGTCATCTCCAAAATACAACATTTCTCATTGAAATATTTTTTCTTTTTCTATCTTTCTGTTTTATGAATCTTTGTCACGGAGATCAGGTGTAATTTCCTCTTCATAGGCCAGAAATCAAGCTCTCATATTTCATATGACTCCACGTTGTAACGTGGCTTGAACTTCTGACTCTGCTCTTAGCACCAACCACACCTCACGGATGCACAGGAATCCATCTGCCTTCACCTACATTGCTAAACTTGCAGCATTAGCTCCTGCCCAGGTACACCTACAACATGTGATGGCAAGTTTCCACCATCACTTTACCGCAGAGTAAAAGCATGCATGAGTAGTGTTGAACGCTTCAGAAAGAAGTCATTTTGCAAACAGTTTTCTTGAGAGTGACTACTTTTCAGCATGAGCAGGCGAGGTAGTGCGGGCAGCACAGGAGGCAGTAACAGGAGGAAGGAGCACTCTGGCTCTCCTGCATTTTTTCTCATCAATATAGGTGATCTCTGAACCCTATGAAGATGTTGACAGTGTCATGTGGCAGTGACTGTTACATGTGTATTTATGTATATCAAGTAGGACTTCAAGGGCCCTACATAAAGGTAAAACACATTTTAAGTTCACAATAAGTTGTAGTAAGATAATGTTTGCAGTTGAGGTGGCCATCAGCACTTAGCAGCAGTTTCAGGTACAGATTGTAATATTAAGGGTTCAGGAGTTGGGCACCATGATCCTTATGGGACCCTTCCAACTCAGGATATTCTATGATTACACAGAATCACAGAATTGTAGGGGTTGGAATGGACCTCTTGAGTTCATCGAGTCCAACCCCTCTGCCAAAGCAGCTCCCTAGACCAGGTTGCACAGTCAGGTGTCCAGATGGGTCTTGAATATCTCCAGAGAAGGAGACTCCAGAAACCCCCTGGGCAGCCTGTGCTCCGTCACCTGCACAGTGAAGAAGTTCCCACGCACATTTGTGCAGAACTTCCTATGCACCAGCTCTGTGATTAGAGAGCATCTTGCTAATGCNGTTGAACGCTTCAGAAAGAAGTCATTTTGCAAACAGTTTTCTTGAGAGTGACTACTTTTCAGCATGAGCAGGCGAGGTAGTGCGGGCAGCACAGGAGGCAGTAACAGGAGGAAGGAGCACTCTGGCTCTCCTGCATTTTTTCTCATCAATATAGGTGATCTCTGAACCCTATGAAGATGTTGACAGTGTCATGTGGCAGTGACTGTTACATGTGTATTTATGTATATCAAGTAGGACTTCAAGGGCCCTACATAAAGGTAAAACACATTTTAAGTTCACAATAAGTTGTAGTAAGATAATGTTTGCAGTTGAGGTGGCCATCAGCACTTAGCAGCAGTTTCAGGTACAGATTGTAATATTAAGGGTTCAGGAGTTGGGCACCATGATCCTTATGGGACCCTTCCAACTCAGGATATTCTATGATTACATAGAATCACAGAATTGTAGGGGTTGGAATGGACCTCTAGAGTTCATCGAGTCCAACCCCTCTGCCAAAGCAGCTCCCTAGACCAGGTTGCACAGGTAGGTGTCCAGATGGGTCTTGAATATCTCCAGAGAAGGAGACTCCAGAAACCCCCTGGGCAGCCTGTGCTCCGTCACCTGCACAGTGAAGAAGTTCCCACGCACATTTGTGCAGAACTTCCTATGCACCAGCTCTGTGATTAGAGAGCATCTTGCTAATGCTGGAGGACATGCCAGTTCCTGGACACCACTGGCAGCCCCAACCCAATCCCAGCAGCTGGTTCTGTCAGGTCAGGGAGGCTTTGCTCTATCACTGCTCTCTCCACCCTCCCAGTGCCTGTCTGCAGCTCTCTAGACTACAGCCCCACTGTCTGAGCCAAACCCACAACAGGATTCAGAGACTTTTATTTTGTAAGTTGACCTAAAACTGATGGTAATTACTCATTTTTGTACTTTCCTACCCCTGGGACAATAAGTAATTCACATGCCAACAGGTGGCCCACGTGAAGGTAAAGACTATTCCCCAGTAAAATGTCTGCTTACCAAGCTTCGCTTTTACTCAGAGAAAGGTAAAAGTACATCTTTAGGAACAAATTGTCTAGTGAAAAAGGATGTTTTTCTCTGCTTTAATTTCTACCAATTATGTCAAATAATTCCCAGAAGTAAAACTGAAATGTCTGGCTCTGACACATTAAAAAGAGAAAAATTTTTATAAACTACATTTAAAAGCAAGAAGCTATCAAAACTGATGCATGCCTATGAAAGATCTGGCTTCAAAGAAATTGTGCTTTCTGAAGAAAAACGCTGCCTGGACATCACCTTCAATATCAGTGGCCCTCCACCTTCTCCATCTCTCCCTTTGCTCTCCATGTCCTTGAAGAGAGAACGGCTGTTGCACACCAGGAGCACCAGTGTGTAACACTTATGGTCCAAACATGCCAGCAGGATCAGACCCTTCCATAAACCAAGGCTCAGAGACATAGTTTCCTAATCCCAAATGTAGTTTCAACCTGCCCGCACAGTAACCAGTGTGACACAAATGATCAAATGCTGTCACTAAGAGTAAAATAATATGACATTACACAGAACAAATAAATTTGGCTGAAGCTTTGTCTCATATACAGGCCATCAAACACAGACTGTGGCAATTTCTGATGGTAGCCTGCTGTGTTTCCTACAGGGGTCAGTGTCCTTTGGCAGTCAAAATAAACCAGTCATAAATGCAAATCGTGGCAAATAAATGAGGGAATTATGCAAAAGTTGATGGAATTGTAAACAGAAATAAGGAGGGACCAACTAAGTAGCACTCAGTAGGGGGATCTGCTTACCAGGCAGTCGAGATATGGCCAACACAAGATTTTTGCACTTAGGAATAACAAACACAAGACTTGCTTGCTGGCTGCTACATAACCCCAGCAAGCAGCGCCTCTGGAATGAATTGGGGTTAGAACTGACAAAGATGCACTGCTAGAGAGGAGAGTGGAGAAATGGGACTTGTGAGACAGAGGAGTGGGGAGAAGATAGACAGGTGGTCTTCATCCCTATGCCCGGCAGGGATGAGAAAAGGCAGAAAGTGTGGAGGATGTGGAAAGAGACACCCAAAAAATTCTGGTTAAAAAAAAAGGACCAATTGTGAAGGACATAAAGAGTTCGGCCTGTAAAGTTTATTAAAAAGAAGACAGAGCTGTAGCCTGATGACACAGCTTGAATACCACCATAAAGCAAAAACAGAGGAATTGAAAGACTATTTACTCAGAGAAAGGCTTAATGTAACACTAGCTGAAAGAATATTCTCAGGAGAAATAGCATGCACTTACTTGTCAGAGGGAATGATTAAGAAACAAGCCTTAAAGGGAAGCACTAGGTTCTGCAGCTCCTTGATGCCTTAAAATCAAGGCTGGATGCTCCTGTGGAAAATGTGATTTACTCAGATAAATGTCACAGGACTCAGTGTGCCATTAACAATACAATGTAAAGGTCCGTATCATACACAATCACTCATATTAAATGGTCTGATTGTCCTTTCCAGCTTTAAAAGGCCATGAATTAACTACTCTGAATCCCAAAGTGTCTTCTTTTATTTGTGCCCAGAGGGGGATCCCAACGTATTAAAGTTGTAGTAGTCGCATTTTCAACCCCCTGGATTTCTGCATTTCCTACCTTTGCCTGGGTTTTAAAGCAAAATGAGATTTCAGAGATTTACATTTCCCTTGCCGGCTTGCAGGGCTGTGCTGGCCAATTGTTCTGATTAGACTGCCTGTAATAAAGGACTGATTCTACTCAGCTTTTGTGAAGTGCTGGTATTACAAGGAAGGAGACAAAGCACAACACACACCATACTACAAGCAGCGAGCAACTCAGAAGCTTGACAGGTTGTCCTTTGCACAAGAGGGTAAGAACCATTTTCCCCTGGTGTGAAGGTGTACTTATTATCTCCTACTTGACTGTTCTTATGTAGGACTAGAGGAGCCTAGGGGATGGCACAAAATGTGTGCTTCTCATGCGGTTGGGTATGGCTCTTTCGTCTGCATTTCTGCAGCCTTATTCTCTGTGTGAAAACAAGTTTGCAGAACCGCTGGAGGTCAGAAAAGAAGGGGTGGTATTCTGATGGTAGCTAGCAGCTTGTAATGAGTGCTTCTTCCTTTGCCCAGGTTTTATCAGGCTTTGAATGAGTTTGACATCATGACCGCTGAGGACTCTACTGCAAGGATGAGCAACGATTCCTCCAATGTGAGCACCACCAAAGTCCCTGAAGGTGTGGCCGGTGCGCCCAATGAGGCGGCCCTGCTTGCGCTGATGGAGCGCACCGGCTACAGCATGATCCAGGAGAACGGGCAGCGCAAGTACGGCGGCCCACCACCTGGCTGGGAGGGCCTGCACCCTCCTCGTGGCTGTGAAGTCTTCGTGGGCAAGATACCCCGCGATGTCTATGAAGATGAGCTTGTCCCCGTGTTTGAATCTGTTGGCCGCATCTATGAGATGCGTCTGATGATGGACTTTGATGGGAAGAACCGTGGCTATGCCTTCGTGATGTACACACAGAAGCATGAGGCAAAGCGGGCTGTCAGGGAGCTCAACAACTATGAAATCCGCCCAGGCAGGCTGCTGGGTGTGTGCTGCAGTGTAGACAACTGCCGGCTCTTCATCGGAGGCATTCCCAAGATGAAAAAGAGAGAGGAGATCCTGGAGGAGATTGCAAAAGTGACAGAAGGTGTACTGGATGTCATTGTTTATGCAAGTGCTGCAGACAAGATGAAGAACAGGGGTTTCGCCTTTGTGGAGTACGAGAGCCATCGAGCAGCAGCAATGGCCAGGAGGAAACTCATGCCAGGAAGGATCCAGCTGTGGGGACACCAGATTGCTGTTGACTGGGCGGAACCAGAGATAGACGTGGATGAAGATGTCATGGAGACCGTTAAAATCCTCTATGTGAGGAACTTAATGATTGAGACCACAGAGGACACCATTAAAAAGGTCTTTGGGCAGTTTAACCCTGGCTGTGTAGAGCGGGTGAAAAAAATACGTGATTATGCCTTTGTGCACTTTACAACCAGGGAAGACGCCATCCATGCCATGAATAACCTTAATGGCGTTGAACTGGAAGGCTCGTGCCTGGAGGTTACCTTGGCCAAGCCAGTGGACAAGGAGCAGTATACTCGCTACCAGAAAGCAGCAAAAGGAGGGGCTGCAGCAACACACGAAGTAACTCAGCAACCTAACTATGTTTACTCTTGTGATCCATATACACTAGCGTATTATGGATATCCATACAATGCCCTGATAGGGCCAAACAGAGATTACTTTGTGAAAGGTTAGTAAGCACAATCAGGGGACGTGATGGGCAGGCTTGATCTAAGGCTGGTGTGACCCAAGGTCTGTCTGAGACAAAGGGCAGCTGTTGCTTGGCTTTTTTCTTAACCACTCTTCTAGAGGTCTTTTTGTCATACTTATGTTCCGTCTCATTTTAATTTATGATTATGCAGAGAGAGTTCCTAATGTACAGGCCAGTATAAAAACTATGCTAACAGAATGACAACAGACCTCTTATGGAGTGGAGAAGTGAGGGATCTGGTTTTCATGAGCTTTGTACTAAGACTGGGCAAATGAACAGTCGCAGGACTTAAGCTTCTGATGTCTCTTTCCAAAGAGCTCCAACCAAGAGGCAGCTTAGCATGAATATAGTATTTTTAGTATACATATAGTATCTTTAGTATCTCATTTAAAACGACAAACATTTTTAACTATAGTTGATGAAGAGTTACTGCCTTAGCTCAACTTCCAGATCTGCACTTGCAATGAACTACAGATGAGCTAAATATCAGGCTGAGTGTACAATTCAGCCATCACAGAGTATATTAATATCACAGTGTCCAAAGCATCATCATAAAGTGTGTGGTGTTGCAAAGATAAATTGAAGCAATATTTTTGGAGAGCAGCAGTATTCACATATACAGAGAAAAAACAAAAGACATTTGTGAAAATAAATTCAGTGGTGTGACAGGGGTGGTTAAAGGCCAGATAAAGCTTTGGGCTATCCCTGCATTGCTGGGAGGTTGAGATTCCTCTGGAGGACAGTTGAGAGCAGTTTCCATTGCATAGACACCACCTCTGGGGGAGCCTCTCTCTCCTTGCTGACTGTATTATACCCATAAAACTGGACACAAAAGTTGCATCAGTACAGAAAAGCAGTTAATTTATGAACAGAAAAGTCAAAAGCAAAACTTGGGTAGCCTTACTGAGTGCACCCAATCACAAATTCATCTTTTCTGTAAGCAAAGTCCCTCAGATCAAACCGGCTCCAACAGCCTCATTTCTAAGCATGTGCCTCCCAGTTTCCCAAAGTCTGGGGTTGTTTATACTCCCCATATTGCTGCTACTGTTTGTTGTTCACTATCTTTTTCTATGTTGTTATCATAAGCAGGCAGCATACGAGGCAGAGGGCGAGGTGCAGCTGGCAACAGAGCCCCAGGCCCCCGTGGCTCCTACCTTGGAGGGTACTCTGCTGGCCGTGGCATATACAGCAGGTACCATGAAGGCAAAGGAAAACAGCAAGAAAAAGGATATGAGCTGGTACCCAACCTGGAACTACCGGCTGTCAACCCAGTGGCCATTAAGCCTGGTGCAGGTCAGTACATGCAATTGGGAAGGCCACATCTGCAGGGTGAAAGGAATGTGGAGGTGGCAGGAGAGTCCCTGCTCTGAGACCATAGTGGACCAGCCTGTGTGGCAGTGGGAATGGTCTTATCTCTGGTCCTCACTTGGCTTCCTGCAAACCAGAGGGACACAATAGGACAGTGGGTCAAGAACATCTGGGAGCTACTCAGATCAAAAGGAAAAAGAGCTGGAACTGCGTTCATACTTTCTGTCATTTTTGTACTTGCTCGGGAAGTAGGCTTTCTTCTCTGTGTAGTCAGGTATGATGGAACATGGTGACTAAGAGCAATCCTCCTCTCTCCAAGTTTCTAAACTGCTAATTTCGCCCTGGGCAATTTCCCAACCCAAATTTCCAGAGCTCTCCCCTGCTCAGTTCGTATTTCTCTACGAGGTTGGGAAAGGAACAGGTGCTTTCCTATTTCAGGAAAGTCCCTGGCTAAGAACAGCTCCTCCACCACCATCAGCAGCGTGGGGAGCATTGTGAGTGTACTACTTACAGTCACACAGCAGAGCTACAAACTGCTTTGCTGAGCTATGAGGAGCAGGCCCAGGGTCCTGCAAATTGTAACTGCACACCTCAGCAGCATTGAATACTAAAGTTGCAGTGGTTTACCAGAACAAGCTTCATTCTGTCAGTGGAAATTACAATGGTTATCTAACTAGGACTGTGAAGAGTTCCTCTTAAAAGCGGTATGAGATAATGTGAGAAGAAGCATTGAGAAGAAGGAATGCTGTTAAAAGATTAGAGCCATTTCCAAAGGAAGATCTCAGGCTTCCTGAGAAAACTACACACTCACAAACAGAAAATATTACCACTATGCATGTTTGTAAAGATAATCCAGCTATTACTAAAGGATGACTGAAAAGATTTTTTTTTTTTCTTGAAACACAGACTTGGTTTTACTCTAGCATTTATCAGTGGTGTCCATGTAACTCCTTTGCTTACCAGACAAAAGCCTGACTCTCAAGTCTAAGTGTTTCTACATTTCCAGCATGTTGAGATTCAGATGTCTTCATCTGGTCTTCCCCTCTACCACAGTTCCAGCATAGGCCCTGAACACTGAAGCACCTGGCCTCTTTTATTCAGACAGATGAACTGATCAGTTAAAAAGGCCACGTGCAAGACTTACCTCTGTTATCAAAACGAAACTACTCTGAGGTCACCTACCAGAACAGAGAAGTAGAGGTGTACTAACACTGGAAACTTCCAGCTCTCCCAGATCTTAAAGCTCAATTCTTCGCAAATGTTTAGGAAACTTCTGAGACATCACCCCAATATCACAGTTGCTTGTTTCTGATTTTCTTCCAGAAGACACTGCAGAATGGAGAGTGTGAGCTCTCTGCCTTTGCATCAGTGAGGCATTACTCAGGTTATTTTAAAGCAGTGGTAAAATTGGTTTGAGGTGACCAGCTGGAACTGATGAGAAGGAGAACTGCAAAAGATCGTGGACAAAGGTCCTTGCTTGAAACAGTGGGAGACTGTTAGTGGTGGAAACACCTCTACCTGAATGATGCATGATCAGATTCCCTATTACAGTCTTCAAACTTCTCTTAGTCCATCATCTATTAGTTACCCCATTTTCCTTGTCAACAATCATCCTGCTGAAAGACTCAAGAACTGAGACCTGAATTGCACATTGTAAGGCAACAGCAGAATTACAGATGTGATTATCCAGCAAAGCATATTTCTTCCCTAAACAGTGCAGTGAAGCTCCATGTAAGATCATGTACAAACTCAGTACCTCTGATACACATTCTGATTGGAGCATTTACCCTTTATCTGAAAGACAGTAGCTCTAAGCATTTAGTATTGTCCAATTTTGCCACAAGGGAGAATTCTCTTAAGAGCAATTTCTTTTTTAGTGTTGCAAACAGATTGATACCAAAGCGGAAAGATAGGATAAAATGTATTAAGCCAATTCAGTCCTGGGAAATGTATGACAGTAAATTAGCTGGTGTTTCACACTGTTGGCCAAAGGGCAGCATATACACTGGCCCAGTGGCTGGCTGCAACTTCTGCAGTAAAAACTGCACTTTTCTTTCCTGAAGCAGCCCCATGTCCTTCAATATCAGCAGCTAGAGCAGGGACCTTGCCAGGACAGTATGTGCTCCTCACCAGGGAGAGAATGGTGATGGTCAGAAGGAGCTGCTTGAATCCAGAGCAAGGCCTGGCCCTGGGACAGCCATGCCAAGGGGAGAAGTGCTGGGCAGAGCAGGCAGCACTGTGCACAGTTCAAGAGCATTGTCTGTGGTGCTCCAAACTGCAGGGAGGGCAAAGGTGCCCCAGGTCCCCACTAGCTCGTGGGGCTGTCTGTCGTGGTGAGATCTGGCAGAACCAGGAGAAAGGTTGTATGTTCTTTGAGATGAAGCTCTGAAGACTCTCCCAATATGCCTGATGTATCTGGTCTCTTTCCTAGTGGCCATCCCCGCAATTGGTGCACAGTACTCCATGTTTCAGGCTGCACCGCCAGCCAAAATAATGGAAGACGGCAAAATCCACACAGTTGAGCACATCATCAACCCTATTGCCGTCCAGCAGGACCCAGCCAGTGCGGCAGCTGCTGCAGCAGCTGCAGCCGCAGCAGTAATACCAGCTGTGTCAACGCCTCCCCCCTTCCAGGTGAGTTCAGCACAGATACTCTGATTCCTAATGTCCTGCTCTGTATACCTGGTGCAGGGAAAAAGCTGCCTGCAGCACTCACTGACTAAGGGTGCTCTTTCTTGGTGCCTGCTTCTGTGGGACTGGGCTGTTGCTCAAGTATGACCCCACTGAGCTCCCCACATCACACTGCAGCTCTTCGATTGATTTCTATTCCCATTACTTTGTCCCTTCTCCTCAAGACACGCAGAGAAATTCGTCTCACATAACCCAAGGCTTTCACCTAGTTGTTATGTCTGGCACCTGAGCCATACATCCGCCTTTACATGGAAACCTTTCTTGGTAACCCAACCCAAACCACTCTGTGTGTCAAAGGAGAAAAGCAGGCACCCCAAAAATGCAGTTCATCTGGCCTGTCTTAGACATCTGCATTTTGGACAGTTGATTTCCCCCCATGGGGGACCCAAATTTGGTAGGAAGAGGACAGTCTCCAGGAGACAAGTCTCTGCAAACCCAATAAAGAAGGACATGTGGATAGACAGTGTATGTCCTGCCAAGTGAGAGAGATGAGTGAGACGCAGTGTAGTCTGGATTGGGTTCCCATGAAGGGCATCCAGTCCAACTGACACCATGACACTGGGGAGACTGTTACAGTGCCAGTCCACTTTCTGGTGAAGAACCTTTTCCTAATCCCCAGCCTGACCCTGGCACTAGGCCTGCTTGTGCTCAAATACTGTTTGGACTACGCTCTTGGATGCATAGCTTGACTCTGAGGTTGCCCAGTGTGGAGTCAGGAGTTGGAGTGGATATCCCTCACAGAGTCCCCTCCACCTCAAGATGTTCTGCAATTCTCTGATTCCAGGGTCGCCCCATAACGCCAGTGTACACCATGGCCCCCAACGTGCAGAGGATCCCCGCTGCTGGCATTTACGGGACAAGTTACGTGCCATTCGCAGCACCCGCTGCAGCAACGGCAACGATAGCCACGCTACAGAAGAACGCCGCCGCCGCCGCCGCCGCCGCTGCCGCCTATGGGGGTTACGCCGGCTACATACCTCCGGCCTTCCCAGCTGCCACCATCCAGGTGCCCATCCACGATGTCTACCAGACATACTGAGACTGTCGGCGGAGAAACAAACACTGAAGGAACACTTTACTATTTATGAAGAACACGCCTGCTGCAGAAGAGTAACGTCAGGACTCAGTAAACTGATGCAGAAGCTGAAAGTGAAGAATGTCACAGAAAAACACGTTCAAAATGTTTTCTACGCTTGAAGTTTTCACTAACTTTTTTTAGGCTATTTTTAAAATTTAACACGCCTGTATTCATACATTTCTAAACGACCTTGCTGCACCCACCCATTGCTTACGTGCCTTTATACGCATCACAGTGGGGTTGCACTGGGTCTTTTTTTTAGCTGTTATATTTTCAATATATTTGTGGTATGAAGGTTATTTTTAGTAATTTCTGCACTCCAGAGATGTCTATTTTGTAGTGCCTTTAATAATATATCAGCTATATATTAAAAAGCACACCTGAGCAGCTAGGGAAAGTTTAAACAATATATTTTGAAGAATATATTCAATATTTAAAGAATGCGTACCTTAGATTTTTTTTTTTTTTTTAAGAAAGAAAAAAAAAACACAACAAGTATCTTATTTAAAAAATGTTATACTGGAAAGTGCAATTTGAAAACTGTGCAAGACCTCTGCATTTTTTGTGCTGGCATTAATACAATCTGTTTGTTGTTGTTTGAAATCAGAAATAATTCGTATTGCCTTCTTAGGAAAAAAAAAAAAGAAAGAAGAAAGCCTCCTTGCATGGATCCCTTCGCCATGAGTTTAGCAGGCTTAGCAATGTGCAAAGGAAAGGCTCTGAGTTTTCCTCAACAACTGGAATTTCTATTTATTGAAGCTACCCATAGTTCAGCCTCGGAGCATGCGCAGAAACGTGCACCTGATATTTCGCGTAAGGCGCCTCAACTTCGATCTTCATCCAGTATAAATCCTAGGCTCTTCTTAATTGCTCTTTATTTTATTCTTTGAAGTATATGCTGTAGTGACTGAGAATGTATGCTGTTGTTGGCAAACGCACGCCCGCTCCTGGCAGCAGGACGCGCGGTGCTGCTTACCCATAGCTTCATCACGTCCCCTGAGAGATGCCTGAGGTACTGGGGGTGCTGGTGATACTGGAATTGACACAGTGGAGCTGGCGTCCCTCCTGGCCTCCCTTCAGCACCAACTCCAGCTCCCTGCGCCTGGAGCTCTACGTGCACATCAGGGATGGGAGGGATGGCACCCAGCGATTCTAAAACATAGAGCTTGTAAATACCTTTTAATATACTTTTTAAGAGTCATTTTACATTGCAAATTTACACGGTATGTGGTTTGCCACAAAACGAATGCAGTTTATTTTGACGTCATTAAAAAAAAAAGTTTGTTATATTTAGGAGTAAATATATTATTGCAGTGTTTTGTGGCCTGTTTAAAGGCTTTTATTTAGTAGCGCAGTGAATGTAAAATGTGGTAAAATGTTAAAGAAATATCGCGCCCATTTTGTGAAGTGTATCAGCTCTGCAATCACAGCTCCAGTGAAGGGAGGTGTGGAGCAGGGAGTGAGTAAACAATTTTGCTTTGCTTTTAGTGGTATAAATACCAGCTGAAGGGGTTTCATATAAAGTGTATTTTGACAACAGAACCACTTTCACATCATCTCCAGCTTAGTAAAGTGACCTTTTAATGTGTATTTTTCTTGCCTCAAAATGGAGCAGTTGCTTTTTAGGTGCTCTTACTCAGCAAAGCTGAGCTCTATTTAAACCTGTCCAACTGCTATCAAAAGCACTGTGAGGAAGTTAACCATTAAGTCGGACTCTGACCCTCCACGCCCCTTCCCTGGAGGCTTTTACTCTGTCCCACCGCTACTGAAAACATAATCCTAAGCCCCAAAACCCTCATCCTGAACTCCCTGCCTGTTTTTAGGGTAAGGGGAGGTAAAGCAGGCAAAGCCTTGCAGGAAGACCCTGGTAGGGGTACCCAAAAAGTGCTTGGGGCTCCAGCTAAAGCTTGGTACAGCTCAGTGCTAACTGCCGCCATGGGTCTCAGCAGACCTCAATGTTGTCCAGGCACTGCAGGCTGCCTTTCCAGCCCCTCCATCACAACCACAGCCAAACCAGAAGAGGGTCAAAGGGCGATGGTTACCCTCCCACCCATCCTTTCCCCAGTGGCCCTTGTTGCTTAGAGCAGTGACAGAAAGGAGCCCAAAAGGGTGAGCCCCCAGGCCACCACGCCAGGGCAGGAGCAGGAAGGACGTGGGGACACAGCCTCCCACCCCCATCTTTTCCACTTGCTTCTAAACCATTTCATGTACACTACTACTGAGGTAAGTCTGATAACTTGAAATGTGAACATCTTTAGGATAAGAACAAACTATTCAAAGAAATATATAAATATATATTAAAAAAATAAAAAACCTAGTGTGCCTTATTCTTGAAAGAGCTGATATTTTAGGAGTTTTATTGTATCTCTGTTTTCTGTATTGTTGGACGCCTCTGAATTTATTTAGTTCTTGCTCCATTTACGGTACATTTCTAGGACATAGTGAATAAAGCATTCTGTAAAAAGAGAGACTGTTAATTCATTGTAACATCCTACTGCCAGGTGGGCTTCCCTGTGGGCAACATGCCTCCTCCTGGCTGGGTGGGTGCTTGGGGCACAAGGGGAGCAGGGAGCCACAGCCAGCATCCCCACAGGATCCTTGGGAGCAGAGATGGGCTGGAGAACAGTGCTTACCCCAACTCATGCACTGTGCACCTCCCTGATCACCCAGCAGTTATGGATCTAAATCTCTTTTTAAACCCAGTCCATGCCTGGATGCAGATGAAAGAGCTGAAGCTTGTGTTTCTCCATGCTTTCCACTCACTCACTGCACAAGACCCCTATATCTTTGGGCAGAAGCGCTGGGAGCTGGCAGTGAATTGCCCTGTTAAGAAAAAACGGCCCAATGTTATTACCCTCATAGCATGCTTCAGCCCTCAAACACAGCCCTTTCATGAACAGATTGCAAGGCTGCACCTCCTGGAAGCAGCCCTAAAGAATACCTGTTTGTTTCTCTGCTGTAAGCCCATCTGAAAATCATTGGGTGCATATACCAAGCCTTGAGAGAAAAGCAGTGAGGGAACAGAGCTAAACCCTAAATCAGGGCAGAAAGAAGGTGAATAAAGCAGGAATTACTGCTAGAAAATAATCCCCAAAAGGAGACCAGAACAAATACTGAACAAGCTTCTACATCCTTCATTGGAACTAAAGAGTATCTGGGACTTCCAATCTTTAAGCGTCTTGAAGCAGTGTAATTAGGACATTTCATCCTAATGCCTTGGTTTTCCTGGAAGATACTATACTGAGAAATTTCCCTACTGTTCTTTTTTTGTTGTTTGTTTGTTTGCTTTGGGTTGTTTTTTTTTTTTGTGCTAGAAAAGTGAATGTGTTTTTTGTCTGTAGGTTTTTATTTTGGTAGGACTTGGGAATGGGTAGAAAGACACTTAATTTTGCTTGCTACGTCTAAACATTGTAAGCTTGGCTTAGGATGTCTGCATGCCCCATTAAAAACCACCAGTAGCAGGTCCCCATATCTTGCTTAGTATAAGGGGTAATTGTCATTATGTTAAAAGCAGCTTTCAAGGAGATACAGTCACATCAGAACTTCTCCTGTCAGGCAAACCATCAGGTCAAACAGGAAGACTAATGCCTTTCCTGCATTTCCTTGTTGGACCCTCCACTCACTGCCCCTGTGGGCATTCAGCTAAGCCATGCACTTCACAAACATCAGCTTTTTACAAGTGAGAAGAAGGACTGTGCCTCACTAAAATGTAGGCTTAGTTCTCTCATGGAAGTTTCCTTTTTCCCTTTATCTATCCTAAATTAAAACGAATCTATGCAGCATGCTCTGACTTTTTCTAAACAGACACTTCACAAGAGAATTTGTTATTTTCCTAGATTTATGGTTTCTTATTTCAGTTTCGTAAGATCATAATTAATAATTAACCCATCAAAAGTTCAAACATGCAAGTCATTCCAGAGATATTAACATAAACAACAGCAGAGAAATGCAATTGTGCTTTCAAGATGACCTTGCTGCCTCGGGAATGCCAGGAGCTCTAACAGAGGCCTTGGGCACTGTGACAACTCAAAATGTTGCTGAGTTGATCTCATTCCCTTTCTGACCATATTTCTTGATGGTCTTGAAGAGCAGATATGCACTGTTCTAGCTGGTGTCAACTGAAAGTGCTAAAAGCAGCTTTGATTTTTTTTTCAGAGAACAGCACACATAAATATCACTGTGACACAGCAACTGTATAAACAGATTAATAAGAAATTCAAGTGGATTTACATCTCTCTGACATTGCAACATCTTATATATAAAACACTCGAGCTCAAAGCATATGCAAAATGTATTTTTAGTGCCTCTAAAAGGCATACACAGCATCCCATGTTCTGTTTTGAGACTGGTGCTACACGTGTGGCATCTCTGCTCCAGGTCCTCAGCAGCTACCGGCAGAGCTAGCTGTTCTCTTGCTGCCTATCAGCCACAAAAGTGGCCCATCATGCTGATCTGTAAAACAAATAAATCCCAGACCTACTTCATAGCAGGGGAAACTACCTCTGCTGTGCATCTGAAAGTCAGCAGAGCCAGGTTTTATGCTTCAGTGTGTCAGTGAAATGCTGAATCACACTTGACTGAGTTTCAGTGCTATGCCCTGCTTAGAAATGAAACAGCACAAGGGGAATTGCAGGGAGATGCAGTGAGAAAATGAAAAAAAAAAAGCAGTTTTGTAGCACACAATCCTTCTCTCTTAGCACAAAGACAGGCTGCACCATCATACAAGACTCCGAAGAGCAAAGAGTATGACATACTTTTTTAGGAAAAAACAGGTACAGGACAGACTGGAGAAGTACTTCCATATAAAATATTCCCAGTCAATTTGATGAATTAGCACAGATTTTTTAATGACAGAGAAAAGGCCAGGAGATTACTGGTTTTCTGATATAAGAAGACAGAAGCTCAACACTGCAGCAAAATTACAGATCTGCTTGAAGGAGGGGAGCAGTCAAGGGCTAACTATTCATTAGGAGACTGGGCAGGAAACAGTTCAAATGTGTTCAGATATGTCCCACGTGCACCAAACAGCCCTGCATTCCCAGCACAATGACAGGATGACTGCTATCACAATCTGAAGAGGCTGCACTGGGAGGTCCATGGTGCAAGAAGCTTCTCCTCGTCACAGTCCCCTTCTATCACAAGAGAAGGCCAACAGACTGCGTCCATCCCAGCTAAGAAGTCCTCCTATCAATCCTTCCCTGGGTGATTATGGAAACAAGATCACAGACTCAGCTCTGGGCTGTGGGTTTGTTCCCACCCTGACTGCTCCTGTGCCTATGTGCCCAGATTGTATGGTGGCCTCCAGTCAGAAGTGGTGGTCTGGCTGTCCATGGCTGTACTTTTACTTTGAACCATGGTATGCTTTTGTTGCTTCTTTCTAAGTTCTTACCAACAAACACATTCAATTTCTGTCAGAGGTGAAAGAGTCAGGCTGCACTATGAGCCTGTCCTTGTATGTATTTGTATTGTCACTGAAGATCTGTGTCAGCTCGGCCGCTGCCTGCAGTCTGCTTGCTTGTGGGAAGTGGGATGCCACAGTTAACCAAAAGATCTCACTGAAGCATGAAAAAATCTGCAAACAGCCTACACAAGCCACAGGAGAAACCTCAAGCCAGCTAGCTGAGAGAGAGGCATGTTTAAATCAACCAGAAGCAGAACAGCTTACACCTATTAGCAGTTTCTTTGTTCCAAAGCTTTGAAACAATATCTGCAATAAGCAATTATCACTCCTGTAACGAATCTGCAGGATATGGACCAGGTTATCTTGCAATCACTCAACAAGGCATGCGATAACAAGGGATTACTTATTAAACTTGTACACAGGGCATCCTTAGTTCCTCCAGTCTTTGACTTTTCAGTTGCTGTCCCTCACTGTGGGGGGGAGGAGGGTAATGGGAGGGGTGTTCCAGCCACGTGGATAAGAGAAGGATTCCTTCAAGGCCTGACTTCACTCCAGGCAGCCAGACACCGTGTCTGACCAGCTTTTGTGTGGGATGCAGAGGGACACATCACAGCCACCAGCTGCCAGCTGACCTCCACTCTGCACTGCAGAGGCACGCACAGCCCCTCAGGCAGGTATCACCCAGACTGACCTTGAAATTTGGTGGTGGGGTAACATCCTGGGGCCTCAGTCTGTGGGAGAGCTGCTCAGATGAGGGTGGGTCAGACTGTGGCAGGGCAGGAATCATTCCACATCCTCAGTTTGGGCACACATCCCTGCCCACTGGAGCTGCCCCAACGCAGAGGGTGTGGAGGGCAGGACTGCCCACCTATGCGCCTGACTGTATTCAGGGCTTTTTGCAGCTCTGGCCTTCCAACTCAGGAGTTTGGCTGGTTAAGTAGGTGACATCCACAAAGGGCCGCAGAACACCTTCATCTCTCTTGTCTGCTTCTCTCTCCTGAGCATTGAAACGGGTAGTGATATGAGTGCATTGGCTTCATATCCCTTTTTCCCCCCAGCAGCCCAAAGGGAGATGCACAGGAAGGCCAATATCATTTTTGCCGACAGATCTCCTAGCAGCATTCAAGTCGTCCCTCCCAAGACCTCCAGCTCCATCCCAAGTATGATGGAAAAAATCATTCCTTCTCTATACCCAAAAGCTTACTTCTCTTTTGCCAGAGCTGGGTGTGACACACAGCAAATAAAATCTGGTTCACTCCAGGAGATGGGAATAGCCAAATACACGTATGCAAAGCAATTGAATTCAAATGAGGACTTCACATTCACCAGTGAAGTAAGAGGGGTGTTTTTCCAATGGCTTTGTTACTGAGCAGTGCCATATCCACGAGGTGACCGACACCACCACCAAGGGTACGATCATCACTGATATCATTACCGTAGCCATCAAAAGTGCAACGTGAAGAGCATCAGCGTAGAAAATGGTTCCTTCTTCCCTGCAGGCACCATCAGAGGCTCATTCAGAGCCCGTCACATGCTTTTCCTAAATCCAGACTGTGTCCAAACCGTGTCCAATCCCTATCCAAAAAGGTGTTGTCAATAGAAATGCACATTAAGTAGTTACAACACACTGCAATTAGCAGTGTGCTTTTCCCACTAGTTCCACTTTTTTCATATGTGGGTTTCAGCGGAGCACAAACCCCAGGCTGGGTCCCACATCATGGCTGGCTTTCACCCATGAGTGCTTCAGCTCAGGCTTTATCTGTAATAACGAAGATTTCAGCTGTGCACAGTGTCAGCACATCTTCAGCACTCACAAGCATCACTACTGCTCAGAAGCAATGAATAAACTCTCGCCAGCTGCTGGGGCTGGCTTCAGTGAGCTCCAGCCACAGAGCCCAGAGCAGTGAAACCCCAGGACCTGTTTCCAGTGCAACAGATGTGAGCCTGCTGTCTATCCCCTGGGGTCAGACAGCACCTCCTACACATTCCAGTATCTCTTTGGAAGCACCAGTGAAAAAGGCTCTTTGTAAGAAAAGCCAAACAGCTTACAGTCTAATGCAAGAGTCCCACAAGGGACAAAAGAATCATTCAAATGAACCTTCTGCAATTTGTGTTTGTCAAGGAGAATCGAGTCCTTCTTAGCATCACATGGTCTCAGAGACACCCTTTAACCTAGCACACCTCACCAGTCCAATGCCCAGAGGCCAGCCCTGGCCCACCAATGTCACTCCCACCCCAAGGGAGGAGCTGACGGGGGTCTCTCATTAATTGTTGAGAACAGGATCCCACCTGTCTGGTTTACAAACCAGCTTGATATGCCCCCTGATGGCTTTGTTACAAGCCAGGCATGTGATTGTGTTCCACAATTTTGCTTTTGTATGGCTGAGCAGGAGTTTTTCTCAGGTTGTTCCTTTTCAGGCTTGGACTAGGACAGCACCAAGGTCTTAAAGGATTAGATTTAAGAATAATAAATGATGCATTACGTTACAAAAAAATCCACTCCCTGAGAAAGCAAACTTCCTTGTCTTTCTGTGGTGTCTTTGTGAGCGATACGCAGGGCAGAGAGAATAGGGAAATGTACAGCACTTGGCACTTGGCACCCCTCAAACCCGTTTTTCCACATTTTACAACCACCCCTGGCCATGTGACCTATGTGGAAAGATAAACTGAGATATTTAATCCTTTTTTTTTTTTAACCCACAAGGAAGAGAAATTTATGTGGCTGTGATCATTAAATTACAGTAAATGATTTGCCCACAAAAGAGAAAAAGCCATGGTTTAAAGTGGAAAGGCTGGGGAAGGGGAGCTGCTCACAACCTGATGCTGTGGCCTGAATACCCTCTCAGGGAGCTTCACTTTCACCCTGGCTGTGGCATTCAGGCAATCAGTCTTGTAACCTTCCTGCAGGTGAGGGTTGCCACCATTTGCTTTTGCAACCAGAATATTAATTACCACTTTCCAAAAGTCTAGCTTTCCCATCTGCCCTGCTGCAGCAATTACCCACAGGTAAGAAACTGGGGAGTAACACAGTGTTGCTCCACCAAGCAGCAGCCTCCACAATTTTTGCTTTGTCTCTAGAACTCCAGCTGGGGCAGGAAAGCCAGTTCAGTGCAGGCTGGGTGAGGAGCAGCCATGTTCCTGTTAGAATGCAGAACTGCTCTGCAAATGATCCACAGATGTGAATGGCAGGTGCAAGAGTGCCTGTCACTGGAGATTGTTCCCTCCAGTACCCAAGGCTTGCATGCTCTGTGATTTTTGACTACCGTGGCTCTTTGCTTAGTTTTTCCTGTTTGGCTACTCTCCCATACGCTAACACGTACCGAATATTTCCTTTATGGCAACATTAGTTCAACTGTTTAAATAGCTTTTTGCTACAAGATTATCAGTTCAGGATGCAAGGGAGCCTTGGTCTGACCAAGAGAACAAGCAAGTCTGAAAAGTGCCTTTTCACTGCTGCTATGGGACATGCCAGTGAGGCACCCACAGAGGCAAAGCAGGGTTCTTCACCTCAGGTGTTATAGGAGCATGATGCCCACATTTGCAGACCAGAGCTTGAGCAGGTCAGCTGTGCCCCCCATGTACCCACAGATGTTCACCCACCACCAGGAGAAAAAACATTGCCGTCAGCACTGCTGCTGGCCCAGCCAGCCCTGGGTCAGGGCTCAGGGGAGGAGCAGGGGCTTGCATTTGATCAGCCTCAGCTTCCAGGTGTGGTCAGCCACATCCCCATGCAAACTATTGCCCTGGCACAGGGAGGAGGCAGGAAGAGAGCCACAGGATCATAGAATCATAAAGGCTGGAAAAGACCACTGTGGTCTCCAAATTTAGCCATTAGCCCACCCCCACCATTCTTGAACACCCCCAGGGACAGTGACTCCACCACTTCCACGGGCAGCCTGTTCCAACGCCTCATTACTCTTTCTGAGAAAAATGTTTCCCAATGTTCAACCTGAACCTCCTTAGTTCAACTTGGGGCCATTCCACCTTGTCCTGTCACAAGTTACCATAGAGAATGACCCCCACCTTGCTACAACCTCCTTTCTTGTAGCTGCAGAGAGCAATGTCTCCCCTGAGCCTCCTCAAATGGATGATTGAGTCGATCTCTAAACCCTAAAAGGTTTAAATCTCACAGGGAGCAGAAAGAGGACTACTAGTTGTCTGACAAAATTGAATCTATGTGCACTTCCAGAATATTTTGCCTTGGAGTTGTAGGGGGGGGGTGATTGCCTGAGGTCAGCCTAGTCTTGGGAGTCTCAGATCGTGTCCCTGAAAAGTTTTCAATTTCTGTCACACTGGAAGGGACAGCAGAAGGAAAGAGAAAGTGCATAACTGCGTGTGGCAACACACCTCCAAAAACAAAAGATGAAAGCTACTCTTTTAATGAAATAAGAAGGGGGAAAAAATAAAGACAAAGTGGAAAAACCTGCAAGAGGTCAACAAAGGAAACAAAGGGCAGCTTTATGTAATGAGCTAATCCACTCCAGAAATTGTAGGGCTGGCTAAGGCCTGGGATTTTTAACACAGAAATTCTGGATAATTAGTACTTTGCTGATACTAAGACGATAATGACAAAGAACCCAAAAGATAAGATTTAATAGTAGATGAGACTTGAAAGCATGAAAGAAGAGAGAATAGACAAGAAACAGGCCCCCTACCTCTCAAAAATAATAAGGATAATAATGATAAGGAAAATGGAGGGGATTCTCTAAATTTAAATTTTATGCTTGGATCAGGTAAAACAAAAAGCTTTTGATGACTCTTACAGGATGTATTGATCAAAAATGAGAGCCAGGTTCAAATGAGCTAGTGTCTGTAACAGAAGGGTAAATAGTTTAAAGCATTCTACTAAGAAAGCAACTTTTGGACAACTAGTGACTGGCAAAACCAAACTTTTTTTTTTTTTTCAGAAATGTGAAGTTTAAAATGGTGGAAGCTTATTTATGTTTAAATAGACCTAAAAGGATGGACCAACATCATCACAAAAAAAATACAGGAACTAGCAAACAGTAAAGCCAAGCAAAACCTTATGAGATTTTTGCAAAAAATAAAAATAAAAAAGAAGTATGTATCCACTGGATCTGTAGCGCCTTTCCACAGCCCTTGCCCTTCACTTCTGCTCCTGCAGGATTGGTCCCACAAGTCTGAGCTGCCAACACCTCCTGCTGGTAGGATGACTTGCCCTGGCAGCTTGCTGGGTGGCAACTTGCTGTCTGTCTTCTGCCAAAGTGACTGTTTGCAGTGAAATTTTGATGTGGGTTGGACGTTCCTAGTATAATGAGCCTCACATGATGGCTATTTTGGTCCAACATAGAAGGCTTTTCTTTGACAGAAGAGAGACAACTCTGCCTGCTTTAACCTCTTGTGTTTCCTCACTTGCTAAGCAGCTTGATTTTTACCTAACCTGCTTGCTGCTACAAGGAATGCAGGGAGCAAAGATGTGTCAAAGTAGTCCAAGAGTAAAAGTGCAGATGCTGAATCACAGTACCCACGTCCTTAAAAAAATCTTTATTGCTTTTGAAAATGTTGGTATTGTTTGTAATTGATTTTAAGGAGAGAATTATGGATGAAAGAGCTACTTTCCACTAGGCAATTCAAGATTAGCATATGAAGAAATAGCAGCCATACTCTGCCCACAAGAGCAATTAAAGCTTACAACATACCTAATATTGCAGCAAACTATTTGTATTGGCAGCAAGACTGCATCTTCAGGGGCAGAGGTTACCCTAGGTGTCCCTGTTATTCAGATCATGCCTGGGCACTGTACTGGTTAAGAATATAGACCACAAGAAATGGAGATGTAATGGCCATACAATGTATGGCAGTGCTCGTGTATCCTGTATGCCTCGTGCACTGTTCACAAGGCTGGATTCAGATGGGAATCTCATCTATCCAAGACTAAGCACCTAGGACATGATGTGAGATGGGAGATGGTGGAGCAGCTAAAAAGTTGCGTTTTGGAAAAATTATGTTCACTGGGAGCATACAGTTGAAACTAGATGGTCTTTGAGGTCCTTTTCAACCCAAAGCCATTATATGATATGATTCTATGGTATGATACAGGTAGAGAATAGGGTTGGAAGGGCTCCCTTAGACATGCTTTAGAAAAGGAGGACAGGCAAATGTGTATTTAAGAATAATTATGGACGTTGCCTCTAGATACTCTTTGGGGACCATTTTTTTTTATTAAATCCACCCTAGCTTCTACCACATGCTGCCAGAAAAGCTGCTCTAAGGCACATCTGATTGTTGTGTTCATGTCTTGTGCTAAAAACAATCCAGCAAAGGGACTAGCAAGCACACTCCAAAGAGACCACTGAAGCCAGAATTCCCCAGCACAACAGGACACAGGTTTGCAGCATACATTCCTCCTCCACACGCTCTGCATAACCCTTGCAGGCCTGGACCTGCAGAGATGCACCTGGGGACGCTTGATGCTGGGCTGCAAGCACAGCACCCTGGCTGAGGCACACACAGTGCACTACGGCTGCAGTAACACATCCACACAGTCTTTAGCAATTCACACTACTCATACCACACAGCTCTAACGTGGGGATACGGATTAGCAAGCTGCTAATTCATTAGTGCCAAATACGTAAACAGTTACACAGTGCTTTGAAATAGTTGCTTATCTTCAGTGAACCTTCATAAGCATTTTAGGACTCTCCCATTTAATGCAATGGATTGAATCTTGCCTCTTGATTTCTATGGATATAAAAACACTTTGCAGCCTAGCTCTGTACTCACAAGATAGACTTTACAGGCAGTATGGTGGCTTTGCTGCAGCTACCTCATGCAGACACTTCTGCCCGATGGCAATGCTCCTGATAGGAAAAGTAAGGGTGGGAGGGATTGCTAGCCAACAGAGACCTAAGCACAAAAGGAAGAGACCACTGAAGCTCGTGCACAACTCTGGTCTGGCTGCCTCTGCAAGTAGTGGTCCTCTTCAGTACAGCTGCCCTAGAGAGCTTTCTAAACTTAGGTAAGTCTCCAGCACACCACACTATCCTGCAAGAGCTCCAACAAAGCAGTGATGCTACCCTGGCAACGCTGTCTCTGAGAGAAAATACAACACAACCACTTTNATCGTCACGGAACCGGGCCGAACCTGCCCGTAAACCGTTGACACAAAGATATGCTGAAGAGGACAACATGCAGAAAGAGCAGGGAAAAACTATGATTTCTGCACATCCTCACCCAAATGTGCACCAAACCTCTCACAAAACACGCAGTCACAGGACGGACCTCTGGAGTCCATCTGGATGGACTTCAACCCTGCTTAAGCAGGGCAACCTACAGCAGGCCTGGTGGCTTTTGAAGGTCTCTGCGGAAGAAGGTCCTGTGCCAGTGCTCCATCACTTGCATAGTAAGGAAGTGCCTCTTCATGTTAAGACAGAGCCTCTTGTGCTCCACTTTGTGCCCATTGCTCCTTGTGCTGGCAGTGCACCACTGAAAAGAGCCTTGCTGGTCCACTCTGCAAGCTCCCTTCAGGTTTTAATGGACATTGATGAAACCTCTTCCACCAAGCCTCCTCGTCTCCAGGCTGAACAGCCTTCAGGCTAAACAGTCTCCAGCTCTATGCTTCTCATCACAGCAGAGGAGCTCCATGCCCTTCATCATTTTGGTGGTCCTTCATTTCACTCTTTCCAGTACATCCACGACTCTCATACTGGAGCCCAGAATTGGACTCAGCGCTCCAGGTGCAGCCTCAGCAGTGGGTAAGGAGACTGGAAGGATCACCTCTCGCAACCTGCTGGTGACAGTTTGCAGAATGCAGCCAAGAATACCATCAGTCTTAGAAGCAGGGTCACACTGCTGACTCACTGCTTGGTGGCCACCAGACCCACTTCTGCAGAGCTGCTTCCAGCTGGGTACACCAGCATGTCCTAGAGCTAGGGCTGTTCCCTTTCTTCATGTGCAGGACTCTGCACTTCTCCCTGCTGAACTCCACGAAGCTCCTGCCAGCCACCTCCCCAGCCTGTTGATGTCCCTCTGGATGGCTGCACAACCCTCTGGTGCATCATCAGCTCCCTTCAGTTTTGTGTCATCTGCAGATTTACTGAGGTGCACTCTGCCCCATTATCAGATCGTTAATGAAGATGTTAAATAGAACTTGACTGAATACTGACCCCTGGGGTATTTCTCTCACTACTAGTCCCCGACTAGACTTTGCACCACGGACCACTAGCCTCTTGGCCTGGCTGTTCAGCCTGCTTTTGATTAACCTCACTGTCTGCTCATCCAGACCATATTTCAACTGCTTCTCTGTGAGGATCTTGTAAGAGACAGTGCCAAAGGCCTTACTGTAGCTCAGGAAGACAATGTCCACTGCTCCCCCATCATCCATCAGGCTAGCTGTTTTGTTATAGTAGCTTATCAGGTTGGTTGTTCAGCAGGATTTGGGGTTAACTCAGCATTACCTGCTCAACCAGAACCTGCCAGCATTGTGCCCAGGAACAGCTGTGGGGATGGCCCTGTGCACCGTACTACATGGAAGCAAAGGCTAAGCAGGAGTGCCAGGAGAAAGCAGCAGCGTGACCTGAGTTTTCTGTGAGGATGATCTGCTGCCAGCTGTTCCTGCTTACCTCAAGATTAGTTTGGGGCACTGAATTCCTGGTTTATAAACAAGTAGGGCTTTGGAAAGCAAACCCAACCCTCACAAAGACCCACTTTCACAAGAGCTGGAGCAAATGCTCAGCGCTGACTGCTGTTGCATTGAAACACCACTGTACTGTCTTCAAGCTTTCATCAGTCTGGGCGCATTCCATGTTCCCCATAAAGCAGGAGAAGGATCCCACCCTTCAGACAACTCAGGGGCAGGTTCACAAGTGATAAAAAATTGTTTCTAGCATTCGACTATGCCCCACTGAAATTATAGGTTCCCAACCCAAGTCTGAGATGTCATGCAAAAATTACATGGAAGCAAACTACAAAGGCAAAATAGCCTTTCTTTTTGATGAAACCTTAGAAGAATAATGCATTTGATCAGCAGCCTTCTGCACTGCCTTTCATACCCTGAGAGGTACCATGCATTTAAGCCATAAAGGCCAAGTTATCTTTGTGACCTTAACCACCAGGAAAATTTACTAATGGCAATTAGTAGATCCAGAGGCCAAAATAATTAACCTAGATAGAAAGCATGTAATAAACCTCCAATATTCATCTCAAGGAAGCTGAAATAGAAGAACCAAGACAGAAATTAGGATGTAAAACAGCTGTGCTGTGCTACAGCCACTGATCGCAGTGAAAGGAACAAGTATTTGTCTTCTCATAGAAGTTTTGCAAAATGTCATCTAATTGTTATAGGATCACAGATTACTGGCCAGTATTTAAGGCAACAAGAGCAAACTGCAAAAGCCTGTATAGATTCCTGATAAGATACTTTTTCACCCAGTTTTACAGTGAACCTTGGATCTCTCAGCTCAGTCTGAGAATGAAACCCTTTTCCCTCAATAGCATGCAATTAGGTAAATTACTTGTTATAGATAAAGTTCTTCTTTGGAGAGATATTACTTGCAGTGAGACACTATAACCCATAGGATTGATAAAAACAGAGAAGGTTCATGCACCAGATAAACAGCAATGAAATTCTAACAAAGTTGAGGTTTGTGGAGCACCTACCTCCCTGCCAAACCCTTCCTGGATTAAAGTAACTGCTCCCTTTTCCTGCAGATTTCATTCATTTTAAGATAAATTTTTATCTCTGTAATGCAAATTGCCCCATTTGGTTGTTCAGCAATAACAACTGAGTTATAAAAACAGCACAGCCCTATATAACTTTGGGAGACCTCCAAAGCAGCGGTGGCTCTCCTAGGGCACCAAGCACCCACAGGTGCCAGCAGCTTTGACTGGATCCAGATTTAAAGGACTGTGAGCAGCCTGCTTGCAGGCTTCTGAGCTTAGTCAAAGCAGCTGCTCTAGCACAATGCTATATTTCTGTAAGTGCCATCTCTCCAAACTTGTCCAAAAGTACTTCGGGGAAAAAATACATATATATTAAACTAATCTCCAGTAGCTAAGTAGAAGGAATAGGGAAATCACTAAGAGGATACTCAGTTGTCCTGGCTAAGCAACCTACAAAACATATCAGGTAATAAAACAATCAATCAAACAAACAAAACCAACAATATTACTGTGCTGTGACTTGTATTTACTCCCACCTAGAGTGATCTATTCACACACACAAGAAAATCATGGGGTGCTTACCACAAGATAAACCACAACAGTGGCCTCAGTCCCAGCCAGACCACAGAAGCAGGACCAGTCTAGAGCTATAATGTACTCAGATGCATCCTCTCTAATATTCTAAAGCACCCCCTTGAAACTAGATCTTCCGTATGGCCATCAGAAGTCCTACTATTATAAAGTCCCACTATTCGCGTACAGAGCCTGCAATTTTAGGTACCATCCCTCTCTTTTGAGTTCATCTGTTGTAATATTTTAGATACCCTGTATGAACAGGAATTTCTGAAATCAGTAATTGCCCTGGGTTCCTTTACTATAGGCAGGGTTTATCATATATGTAATGGATTTCAGCCAGTACTCATACCAATCCGGTTAATATTTACCTTTTTGTTCTGGTTGGATGTCTTTTGTGTTTGGGGTTTTTGCTTGGTTGTTTTTAAAGAAAATACATGCCATAAGAATTGCAATTCAGCAGCTGTAGTACTACAGAAATGAACAGTGGCTTACATTTTGCCACTGCATAAATATGAAGCTCTGATCCCCACACTGACCTTCCAGCAGCAGCTCCCATTAGGGTTAGCACCCATGAACATTTCCAGGACTGGGCTGTACTAATAATCACAAAGCCAACTAGTGCAAAACACAGTTTGTATCCTAGTGTGCTGGGCATTTGCATTTCATTATGCTGAACAGACAAGCTATCCTGTACTGTGTTTGTCATGGTAGGTGTCTCCAAGTTGATTCAATCACAGTAGATTCACATTCAAGGAATTCTGTTCACATCTATAACACCTGACAGTAGCACCTTCAGTCATTCTTCCTTCTCACCAACCTGCCTCCTCCTTCTGCCATAGGAAGGGAGACATTCAGTTCTGAGTGTCCCTGGGACAGAGGGAAAGGTAAGAAGTCAAGTACCAGTCTGGGTTCAGGAGGATCACCTTCCGGGAACAGCTGGAAACAGTATCCTGGGGCATGTTTAGAACACAGGCAAGGACCAGGCTGCAATTTAAAGAAACGGGTCACCTGAACTGAACCAAATTACCATCAGTCCTATTGCACTATTACACCTATTACTCCATATGAGTTGTAGTCTCTACTCTCCAGTTGTCTTCCAATAGGGGATTGCAATCTGATGCAAAAGCAAAAGATTAAATTGGCATTTTGAGAAGAACCATCTTCTTGGGGAATAAGCACAGGCTCCGATTATCACAGCGTGCCAATCAGAGCAAGGAGGAAAGTAGGTACCACCTATATGGTACATTCTACTTCTGGCTTCCACAAGTTACAAATGGTATGGTATGTATCAGTGTGTCTGTCTCTTGAAATGAAGCTATTATTGAACCACCTCTATTATTTCCCCTTCCTCAGCCTAGCTGTTTGTAGAGATGGTCTTATCAAAAACCTCTTTTCATATCAATACATTTGCAGTGAGCAAAGTATGAGATTAGTTGCAAATCAACAATGTGAGCAAATAATCTCTCCTTCCTCCATATCAGTAACATTGCCCTACCCAGTCAACATTTACAGCTACTGAACTCAAGGATACACATTTATAGGGCACAGGAAACAGTACCATGATGCTAAAGTAGTTGCCTTAGATCATTACTAAAACCCATCATAACACAATTCTTCCTACTTCCCAAAGAGAGTATAAAGACTAAAGGAAATGGGCTGATGAATGAAAAAAAAGAACATTGAGTTGGTCTAGTCAAGAAAGATCAGAAGAAAGCCGTTTACACAAACCTGTTTTTCAAAGCTATTTGGTTAGAAGCTGTAACGTACCTCTGTTGACCTGGGCAAGGCTCCTGCTCCCATTGCCCTCAGTAGATATTTTCTCTCAATCTCAGCAACATGCCAGATCATGCTGACCACAGTCTTGACTGTTCACGAAGCCTTAATTCCCTCGTACTTTGAAGACTAACAGATTATCTAAAACCATATTTGTTCAAAAGACTATTGGTTCACTGTAAACTAAAGCATATTTTTGGAGGAGATGAAGCTGCCTTTTGGAATAGTAGTCTTTGCAGCGGTCCATAGAACACATTCCTTCATCTACCTAGACCTTAACAAAAAGCAGTCAGCAGAAGAAATCATGCTAATAAGACACCAAATCTACATTGCTTATTTCTTCTTGAAGAAAAGAAAACATCTAGATTTAAGAGCAGGTTTCTTTACTTTCTTTTTTAATCGTTTATTTAAAATAATTGCTGACTAGCACTGCCTAGAATCACCCAGGCAAGAACAGCACTCGTATGACCCCTAGAGGTCTCAGGATTGAGGTGAGGAAGGAGCGACAGGAGACTGTGCAAGGTGCTGACTTCCTTGGCATACAGCTTGGTCCCAGACACACTGCCAACCCTTTGCCACTACCTTCACCCCAGCTGGCCCCAGTTTTACAGTTCTTCTTAACCTTGTCATCAACTCCTTTTGGGCATCTCAGACTGATGAAGCCAGACAGTCAAGAGAGCAGAGTAATCTCAAAAGAGGAATGGGCACACAGGGCAAGAACCAAGGGCCCTAGTGTAACACTCCATGTGTGACAAAACTACTGAGAGTTATGCGTGGGTTAAACAGTGCTGCACTCAATAAATGCACAACCAACCTATTCCACTTTGAACTGTAGTGTTTAGAAGTGCTCTTTGTTCTGATTCTGCAGAGTACTGAGCATGGCATTCAAATACAGAATTAAGGCAGCATACCTGAGAGTGGGCAAATACATTAAGTATTGCCCAAATCTGCCCAAATGAGTGACAACTTCAGCAGCTGGAAGCTGGCTTTAGTTTTATCACCATTGACAAGTTCCTGCTGTTATTCTTCAGTCTCTCCTCTTGTCTCTCTAGAAGTACAAAAACATCAACTGTTACTGTCAGTTATACCAAGCTAGAAACAAACATTTTCATTTCCAGGAAGACTTAACCTTCCTAGCTCTCCAAACAAGTAATGCTCCCCAAATCAGCTCCAGCTCTCTGTGCCAAACAGCATGAAGTAGAAAAACTGTCCATAGTCAATGGCTTCTCCATCCCAGCAACACAGTGAAAAGCAGACACAAAAAAAGGAGGAAGCTAGAATCATATACTCAACATTTATGGAAGAAATGCACAGAATGTCAGATTTGCCAATTTAACCAACACAATAGCACAAACAACATCACCAGAAAACAAAGAAAGTGCCTCACCTGAGCTCACTCACACTACATTACTGATTAAGACTGGAAGGGGACGAGGGACCAGTTTTCTCGTGGCTTTGCAATACTAATTTTAAGTCTTTCTGAAAAATTCGTGTCCTTTAAGCTAGGAGGAAACAAAGGATTATTTGTTTTGTGATCACTATTCTGTTTCCAGTTACAGCAAGTACAGGAGATAAAAGCAACACAAGTTTCACTTACCACAGCCCTCTTACTGGCTGTAAACTAAAGAACTAACATACTGAATAAAAACAGGCACAACCCACAGGACATGACAGCAACATTTGAACAGCTCTGAGCCATGTCAGGTATACTGTGGAGCAAACATTTGTGTCAAATGCCTGTGGAGAGATATGTGAGCTGGATTTGTATACTTACAGGTGCTATAGAGAACTTACCATGTGAAGTATTCTCAGAAGTCAACCATTCTGGTCATACAAATGCCAGTCCTCATTCAGCTGAGGGTCCCTAGACCTTTGGAAACCGAGCAGAGGAGCAAGGTGGGACTCATTTATCAGCAAGTGGTGACAGTGGCTCCTCAGGGTCCCACCTTTCCATCACTAGCTGTGCAAGTCTGGACACATAAGAATGACTTGAAGTACGCTGGAAACCTCACCACTTTGAGAGGGTAACCCCCTAACCTGAGCAGACCCGCTACTGCAACACAGCCCCAGGTGGGAACACATCTGTCCTGCTGTCAGCCCAGGCCTTGATGCAGGCCAGCCAGCAAACAGGATACTAAAAGGAAAATAGGCACACCACAGTAAGAAGCTGAATGAGGGTCTTGGTAATTTTACACCTTCCACTTCATTTTTATATACTTTTTCCCCTCTTTTCTCACTCTCATTTTGCAAACCCCAAGTACTGTTTTGCAACACAGGTCTGCCTGCTGCCTTCTTCTAACCAATTTCAGTCCTACAGAGGCTACAGCATCACTTCCATCATCACTGAACATTAACTCCATATGGACTCCAATGTTTCACCCATGGGGGTCTTTTCCAACCTCTGAAGGCTACATTAGAGGACATTAACATCTATTTAACTTTATCACAATCATTCATTTTTGTTGCAGTGAAACACTAACAAAAGCATCTCCTCTATCACAGAAATGAAGTGAGCAACTCGGTACCATTAGCCAGAGTTGAATACAGAATGAATAAAAGAGTCAGATTTACTGTTTACCTATGGTACACTAACAACAGAACCATACAGATGCGTGCATTAATCACAATATAATTCTTTATTTGTTCACATTATACTGGCTCAATAACTTCCTGCTAGCATGCTCTTAAGCATGTTAATGGAGAATGTGCAAGCAAACAAAACAGAATACAATGTTGTTATAGAGTATTTAAGACCACTATCAATCAAATTTATTAGTGGTGACACATAGCGAGCAAATACACAGTGGATTCTAATTTACTCATTTTATTCACTGGAGCTCTGCCTACAGTTATCCAGGTTAGGTCTAAGCAATTTTAAAAACCATGTTGTTTTTTGCTCCAGTGCTCTTCCTTCCGTTGTCAGCTCTGTCATTGCATTTGGAGTAACTGAAACCACTGCATTCGCTTAATCCAAAAGGAACACAGGCCAATCTTTGGCATAGTCCTCATGCAACTCCCATCACCATAGATAAAATCCTGCTCAATGCACACTGATAAAAATATGGCATACAAAAAACTCTTTCAAGTTCTATTGCAATAGAGATGAGTATTTATTGCAAGTAGATGTATGAATGTCATAAAAAACAGAACCTGGTGAAGAATTGATGCTCAGAAAGGCAGAAGAAGCAAACAATACTTGTTTCCCAAAGGAAAACAAAACAAAACAGAACACCAGAAAGACAACAACCATAAAACTAGCTGGGTTACTTAAAGGCAGTAGTACTGAGTCACGTTTAAAGAAAACATTTTCAGGAACTGTAGTGGAAAAACTCTCTGCCCTTTACACTGTAGCTGCCTTTTTATTTTTAATCTAGATTTGTGCTTTCCTGATTTTCACTAGACTTGGTTTCTCCCTTGAAGAAGCAACCAAGAACAGACCAAGGAATAACAGCCCACACATACAGTTCCATACATCTAGAATTAAACACAAACTGTATTTTAAACGCTGCTACACTCCCCATCAACTGACATCTCTTTCTCCACAGCTGTAAGCAAATTTTGTGCTGTTGCATGGGTACCCCGGATTGTCTATCTGAATAGCTAGAACCATACCTGGAGATGCAGCACAGCTATGGAGCCAAAGGAACACCACATGACCAAGACAACTCGTGATTTAGTGCACCACTAGCCTGCTGCAAGGTGAGGCCCTGCACCTAGTTAACCAGAAGACACACTGCAGAGCTTGAGACTCACCTACGTGGTAGATGAACTTGATAACACATCGTATCCTGACAGATCCCAGAAGTTGACATGGAACTTAAAACAGCTTGCAAGACCCAAAGGAGTACTAGTACAATAAATGGTTTGACAAGTGCACTGCCCATTGCCATTAAGTGGTTCCCAAGTGGCTGGACAGCTTCTGGAGCTCAGACTCACAAATCCACAAATGTAGCCAAACAGGTTAAAACAGTGCATATTAACAGAGCTGTTGGAATGCATTCTTATCAGCTCTGCAGACCTTCAGTGGCCCGTGGACAAGAGATAAGGATCAAATGCTCAAAAGCATTTAGAAAGAAGAAGCCCAAGCTGGAGTGCCTGCAATCTCACGTGCTCACTGCAAGCAATGTATAAACAGTACAGTTCACTGTCACTTTGTAGAAAGGAATTCTTGAAAGGGATATAATAGTTCATTTGGAGGGGTTCTTCTAAGATCATTAAGTCCAACTGTCTGACCACTTCAGGGCTAACCAAAAGTTACAGCATACTCAGGAGGACATTGTCTATGCACCTCTTGAACACTGACAGCCATGTACTCTGGACACAATGAAGTTTCAGTTTGCACAATACAAAGGAAATAAACCCTCTCTGCTACCTCTTGTTCCTTCCCCATAGCTGCATCTGTCTCTAGCAAAAAATAAGCATTCCTCCTTCATAGTGGACTCCAGAGTTAGTCAGAAAAGAGATGTTTGTTCTGCTCCCCTAACCGATCTCTAAAGTTATTCACTCTGCTTGCAAGTAGAAAAGAGATGGTTGCACAGAAACCACAGAGACTATCTTTGGGTTTATATCCTGTTGCTGATGAAAAGATTTTAAGAATGAAAACAAGAGTCTACATATTCCTCTATACAAGTACAAAAGCTTTTAAATGAGAGAATAGATGGATTATTCCCAGCTTTCAACAGAACAAAAAGAATTCTCTCTTGCCTCATGCTCTCTTCTTCGCATCTCCTAACAATCACATTTCAAGTCTTCCATTTCTCAAACTGGGACAGAGCTGCACTCTCAGGAGTTCCTGCCACACTCTTGCATTTCTTGAGAAACAACTCTCAGACATTTCCCATGCTTCTGGCAGAGTTAGAACAAAACTGTGTTAAACAGAGGATGAAACCAGCAGATAGCATATAATGTCACACGTTGATTCCTGAAATTTGCAACTCACATCTATTCCAAGACGTGGTTTACTGTCCAGGATAATACTCAGAGGTTTAGCCTGAATCCTCAGGCTGCAGTTTCCACAAAGAGATTTCTTGGCATTGCTAAGGGCATCTCCTACTTTTCAGCATTGTAACCCAACATCCCACCGCCCTTCAGTTCTGCAATCCTGCACATGGAAGAGAGTACAGTGAAGGCAGCACAGAAGAGAGCTTGTACTTCTCATTTTAACACTGTGGTGACTCAGTACAAGAGGGGGAGGTAACCTCTGCCAAGAGATTAGACCAAAAGAAGTATGAGCTTGTTCCTTTCCTCCAAAGCCCCTGTAGCACACAGACCTCACCGATGCAAATAGTATTAACAGCATCATCACCTTCTTCAGTAAATATGACGCCTTCATGTTAAGTCTGCAGTTACTCAGACAAGTATATAAATCATTATTTTTCTGTTATTACAATCCTAGTCATTCATCATCTCTAGGTTTAATCTTCCTCCAAGATTACTGAATCTAAGCATGAGACACAAAAAGGAAAGAGGAACAGATCAAGACAGGTGGAATTAAACACTCCTACCTCCACTCAGCATTCTAGATGCCACCTGAAGTTCTGATTGCTAACACTTGGCTTCATATTTTTCAGCAAGAAAAAAATGCTCTAACACTATAACTAGCTACAGTTATACACAATAAATACAAGAACACAGAGAGACTCTGAACTATAGTCTCCTCAGTTTAACTAGAAACTCTCAAGGCAGCTTTAAACCTGATGGCCCTTGTAAGGCCGGCAACACTGCTGCTGCAGCACAGCCCTTGGCTCAGCCTTGTCACCAGAAGCATGACCAACCCGTAACACATTAATGGTTTTACTCTGGAAAATTATTAAGTCCAAATATGTGAATCTGAGGGACTTCAGATGAAGTTTCACAGAAAAATTAATGTACAAATGTCTACTTACATGCATCATCTGCTGGTCATCTGTCCTGGCTTGCACCTGGTCTGAATTTCCAAAATATTCTAAGTCAGAATAAAGGTCTGTCTAAACCTAGAAGCTGTCTCCAACGGATACCACAAATAGGATGAAGAGCACAAAAGAATAACATGAAGTAAAGAATCCCTAAAAATATTGATTTAGCTTTCGGCACCTTACATATGTATTCAGTTGGACAGACTTAAATTCCATTTTCCCCTATCTCTTTAAATCCATATGGTCTTTAAGCATTCACAAATTCTACTGCAAGGATTTTCTCAGCCTCCTCACACACTTTATGTTCAGCCTCCTCCACTGTCACACACTGTATATTTGATGCACCTGGTTCCAAAATTGGAAGAGACAGTGAGCAGTAACTCTCTGCTTTCTTTATGCCACCCATAAGTCTTGGACAAACACTCCCTCGGCCATTTGTTTTCCATGCTGAAGATTCATGTTCTGAATATATTACCTTTATCTTTAAGTACTTCACTCCCCAGGCTTTTGGGACAATATCTTTTTTTCCACAACAAAGAAGAAATCAGTTTCCTTGAACAGGCAGTATAAATGTCAAACCTTGAACTCCATGGCAAGTGGCTGTGACCATTCTTCTGCATAGTAAAAATAAACAGCTTGGTTTCTAAAAGAGATATTCAAAGTTACCCCAGTTGACTGGGAGCTGATAATAGATAGGGAACACACTTGAGACTTTTTTCCACATACTGAGTTTATTCTTGGCTACCCACCCAGTTTATCTTTACATTAGAACCTGGACTTTAAAGCTTGCATTATGTATGAGATTCCAGATAAACTTACAGCATTAATTATTCCACACAAAAGAAAACCCTGCATTAAGAATTCAGTGCATTGTTTACATAATAATAATAATTACAAATCCCTTTCTTCCAGTAAATTTGGGCATGACAACGGCATCACTTTGCCACTTTGACTCCTCACTCTTAAGTTACAGTTTCACAGGTGTGCTTCTATTAATTGCAACAATTACGAAAACTCATTTTATCACATGAACTTTTGACTGGGATCCATTACAGAGCCCTACGGCCTCTCCCACTGCATCTAGAATATCATGGTTTCAAAGTTCAGTGTGCTTTGTAAAAGCAATTTATTTGCTGAGGGCAAACCTAGGGTATTAAGCTTCTCACTTTACCACAAGGCATCTTCCAGAACTCCGTTAGTCTGAGAGGGTTAACAGAAATTAACACAGAGGGCTTTTGGTGTCGTCAGCAACAAACACATTCATGTACACCTAAGTACTAAGGTGTTGAACAAGGAGTTGACGATGGCACTACATTAATGATTGTGCTGTAAGATCATGCTTTTGAGCTAAGTAATTCACAAAGCAACCCTGACACTCCTCTAGACAGCTTAAAATTTAAGTATTAAAGAGGATGTAAAATTAGATAAGGGGATGGAGTGAGTATTGGTGAAGGTCAATAAAATGACCAGAAACAAGGCAGAGTCACAGCCTGTTTTAGCAACCTCATAGCTAACATTTAAAAGCCAATCTTGCACAAATGTCTAGGGCATTAAATATCTAGGGAGGACAGAAGAAGCTCTTCTTTCTATTAGGCTATGGAAGAAGAAAATGGAAGGGAGACCCTGTGACCTGCTGTTGAAGAAGTCCTGGCAGTCTGGCTTACCAAACTTGTCAAGACAAAGGAGCAATATTTAGCAGCAGAAAACAATTAAAAGGAACATCAAGGTAACCATCATATTTGGTAAATCCAATGCTATCAGAAGTGAAAGGCACACTGAAGAGCAGAGAGACAAAGTAGAGCTATGAGCTGATATGACCAAAAAAAGCCATTACATTTTTAAAAAATAAACTGAGAGAGAAAAACTAAGCAAGGAAAATAAGCTAAATAAGGGTAAAAAAAAAAAAAAAAAAAAAAAAAAAAAAAAAAAAAAAAAAAAAAAAAAAAAAAAAAAAAAAAAAAAAAGAAAAGCCAAAAAAAAAAAAAAAAANAAAAAAAAAAAAAAAAAAAAAAAAAAAAAAAAAAAAAAAAAAAAAAAAAAAAAAAAAAAAAAAAAAAAAAAAAAAAAAAAAAAAAAAAAAAAAAAAAAAAGACAATGCCACAAAAAAAAAAAAAAAAAAAAATCCAGAAACTGCCATAATATTCCAAATATCCAAACTTTGTTCTGGCTGAGAGAAAAGTTAAGCTAAGTCTCAAGGTGCAGAGATGCAGCCCTCAGAATACAGTGCACCCTGAAGAGCTGTCTGCTCCTTCATTGCAATGTTCCACCTGATCAGCGTGCAGCCAAGGCCACCGTTCATAGAGATGGAACACAGACTGCTTACCCAGCAGCCTCATCTGGTCTGCGCTCCCTTATTAAAAGCAATGAAGTGACTAACAAAGCCCACAGTTGAGCAATGTCTCAACACGCATTTCAGACTACTGAAACAGTTTATTGTTACAGAATGGAAGACACAAAGACCTAAAAAGCACACCCATCCCACAGCTCCACTGAAAGGAGCTAACTCAGTATATTCATACCTACAGTGCGTGTTCATCTGCAGCTAAGCTGCTTTCCCAATGATAAGCACGCTCATAAAAAACACCATGATAAAAAAAATCCACATGAAAAACCTGTCCATCACCTTTGCTACTTTTTTCCACTCAATTCCTTTGGCCCGGTTTGCTTTATGGTCTCGAACACAATTAGCAATGTACTCAATATTTTTAATCAGCATTTTGTAACAGGAACAGCAATTAACATTCTCCCTAACATTTTCACCATGAACTCCAAAGCTTTGTTTTAAATTTCCATTCAGATTCTCCTTGAGATCACTGTCATCCTCTCTATTAGAAAGGTGACTTTTTCTCTCTCTGTCTCCCCCCCGACACATATCACCTCCCTCTAACTTGTGTTCCTGTTCCTTCTCTCTTTGCGGACTTGTACAATTTTCACCCACATCATAAACAAAAAAAATTTTTGACATATAGTCCAAGATTACCACTCTGGCCCACTGTGGAACAGGCTTTGCTTCCGAGCCGCAGTGATGGACGTTCATTATAATGATTGTCAGCGCAGTGGAGGCTGTGATCATGGTCATAGTTGCTATGTAATATTTGCCTGGAACACAAAATAAAATTGTATTAAAGGTTCCAGCCAAATTTTTTTTTAAATCAGTGCAGAAATAGGAAGTGACAGAAGGGTTGGATAGGTCAGTGAGGGACAGTGAGAGAAAGTAGACCAAGGCTGGGTTCTGTCTTCTTAGTCAGAGCAATAGATAGGTAAGGAAGGTACTCAAATACAGCAGAGTGGGAATTAATTCTGGTGAGAAAGTTAGCATAAATAAATAAAAATCAATACAAAGTAAATTTAAAGAGCTTCAGTTGAACTGTACAAATACCATTCACTCTTCAAGTATTTTACTAGATTTTTTACAAATGCAACACATTTGTCTTCCCAAAAGCCATAAGCAGCATACAGTCTCTCTGATATACAACCCTGATTTTAATAAGCCATGTTTAAGGACAAAGCATGCAAAGCTCACCTATCAAAGGTACGTTCTCAGAAGGAGGCATAATCTCTGCAACCATCAGCTGGAACACAGTCAGAGCAAGAAGAACTGTAACACCGAGAGACACTTTTTCTCCAGAGTCTGCAGGGAGATAGAATCCCAGTGGAGCGAGGAAAGAGATCAAAATGCAAGGAAGCAGAAGATTAAATATGTAGAAAGATGACTTCCTTTTCAAAATCAGCGTGAATGTTACATCTGGATAGGGCTCAGAGCAGCAGCCGTAAGTGATTACATTCTTAACTGCCGGCATACCATGAATTTCCCATTCCACATCTTCTACAAAGTCAGAAAGGTCACCACTATCAAGAGAATTGATGATGTCTACCTGATTACCATTATATGTCCAGGAACCAAATGTAAGGTTGCACTGCTGGCTGTCAAAAGGAAAATAAGATACATCCACTACACATGAGCTTTTTGTGATAGCAGGTGCATCCCAAGTGATTTTTCCATCATATCTCAACACAACATTAGTATTCACAGGTTCTGAAAAGTCATCATCAGCCCTAAAAGACAGAAAAGCAACAGTCAATATTGATATGCAGCAACTTAGTGCATGGGTTGAGGGAAGCTGAGTGGAGATCCTAGCTTCACACCATTAAAAGCATGCTTCTGAACATGTATTATTTATTCATACTGATTTTTACTAGGAACTTACTGTATTACTTACTGTATTATTTACAAGTACCAGACCCCATTAGTGCCAAACATCAGTGCAACCAAATTATACTGTATTTCTTGCCACTGCTTCCTTGAACTCAGCCTCAAACAAGGCACAGTGAAATACCAGATTCATTCAAAAACTATGACAGCCTATTGTTCGTTACTGGTCAGGGAGAGCAGAGAAGATATGGAGCATTTGCATACCACCTTTCTGCAGATACCATCTTCCAGAGCTCTTCAGCAGCCTCAGCAGAAAGCACTTAACATGACAGTGTTTGAAACTTAGTGCAACCAAGACATTCGTAATAGCTCTGCTGTTTAGCTGGATCAATTGTCAAGCCACCTTGTCTATGGCTTTACTGATGAGCAATAATAAATACTAAGACAACAAATACACTCTCTGCTAAGGTAAAATGAAGTTCAGGCTCCATGGGTCATTCCTCCTTCTACCCTCTCCCTTACATCCATTCAAGGTGATTTTCTCCAGACTCACTCACTTGTTATATAGGACAATATCTGGTCTCCAGACCAAATTGCTTGGAATTCTGATAGAATCCAATCCATCATATTGATCCTTATCCCATTTGAGGTATGCATCATACCAGCTTTGTCGAATCCATAAGTAAGCTGTCAAAATTTGGTTCCTTTCATCCTACATAAAAAATTCAAAAATATTTCTTGCTGAAGGTGAAAGAAGTACATTCTAGATGCTGACAGCATTTCTTGTACAGTTTCAAAGCAGTGCCAAGAGAAGACCAGAATACTGACAGGCCACAGCAGCTCCCACAAAGGTGCATACACACATACAATGTATAGGGAGCTAATCTGTTCAGTCCTTCTCTCGTTCAAACATTCCTCTCAAAAGGAAGATTCTTTTCCCTCCACCCTTCCTAGCTTTAAATACAGTTACCTAAGGCTCTCCTAGCTCTAAAAATTTCCTTTTTCCAGTCTCAGAATAACAACAGATTCAGCTTAAAACTCTCTGAATGCCTGTTGAGGCCATGAAGATGTCATTCACAAGTAAGAAGTGATTTCTCTTTCCCCTTCCAGACAAATTTTCTTTTGCCTTGGAAGTGTGTCTGGCTGAACCAAGTTTATAAGAAGTTATTAGAAGCTAAAGCAGGGAGCTTAAGGAGAAATTAATTGCTTCTTAGAAACAACATTCCCTCTTTCTATTTAGTAGCAAAAGTTGTCTATAAGCTGAAATACCAACACATAGCTGGTACTAGAAAAAGTCTTAATTCAGCAGCTGTAAGTTTGTAGACACATAATGGAAGTTCTACAATTGCTGTCAGATAAGATTCTATTAAGAACTGTGGAACATGACCCTTGTGAGGAATCATTATTGAAGTTGTCACAACAGTATGCAAGCTGCTTTCCTACTTCTAACAAGTTTGCAGTTGGTACACTTCTGCACATTTTTAGAAAAACAGAATTGTATCTTTACTCACCATGTCTTTAATTTGGGACAATGTTATCTGAAGGGTAACATTCAGCACTTTATCTGTGTCTTCCACTGGTCTTAGTGCATTTGAATAGTCTTCAAACAGTTCATTGAACAGCATCTGAGCATATTTCCCCTTGGCTGATTCTACAGCTAGATAATAGATTTGTTCAGTACATCAGATTAAGCACCAAGCAATATCAGAAGCCATCCCCTTCCAATAGCTTCAAATATCGTTTGCTGTATTTATCATTCACATACTGTAGAACATAATTTGTTGCAGAAACAGAGTGAACCTGATAAAGTTATTCAAATAAAGACAGCATTCACCTGTAGTAAATGAATAGCTAGCTCTAGCTTTTCACACCTACTGGAAAAAAAACAAAAAAATCCCTGTATCCAGAGATTCTTCTCATTTTTGAAAGCAAATATCATTGCATTTATTTGACTCATCTCTTTCTAGGCACGGAGATTATTGACTTAGACACATCTGCCAGGCTAAAATTAGAAGCAAAGTCTGAAGTCAGACCTGCTCCCAAGCTAATAACTTGTGACATCTCCCTAAACACAGCACTAATAGATTCATGATACTTTCAGAATTTACGTTCCCCACTTATTTGTTTATTTATTTATTTATTAAAGCAGCACTTGGAAATATTCCAAGCTGTTTTTCTTCACAGTTTAACAACTACATGATACATGAGCACGTCCTTGGACCAGCACATTTCCCAGAGCATGTATTTGGAGACATTTCTTGCTATCCACATGCCATGAATAACACACTGAAACTTCGGGTTTTAAACACTTCCACTGTTCCATACTGCTTTATGCACCATAGTTTCTCCAGACAGGGTTTCTATTATCTTTAGAATCATGCACAAGGACAAGGATAGTGACATTCACAAGGCTTGTATGAATGCCAGTTGGCACAAGGTAAGAAGTAAGCGTTCTGGAGCACATCGCTCTTAGGTGACTCACAGTCACTTCCTGGGCTAACTGGAGTTCAAATAAAAACTTGATGATTAAAAAAAAAAAATCTTAACAAAGCTTCATAAGGAGCATTTAGATCTATGTGGTTGTACACAGTCCTTCATTTTGCCTATACATCATTAAGACACAAAATAAAACCCAAACAAAACACACAGGTGAAGGGGAACTTCTGGAGCTTAGCCAAGTACAACACATCAGGACACCAGCTCCTATATGAGTAGAAACCTCAATGCAATATTTAGCTACCAAGAAGTGTTTTCTCACCTTGAAGCATCGTGGCTGTGAACACCAACCAGAGAGAGACATAAAAAGATGACAGGCTATTTCTCTTCATTTCTGGACCTTAACTAAAACTGTTCACCCAGAAGCATGACAATTTTTATCACTATCCAAAACTGTAACAAAAGATGAGTTACTGCAGCACTAACAAACAGCTAGAAGCAAATCCATCCTCCTTCTGCAGCTGTCAGTGTCCTGGAGCAATGGTCTCTCTTCCTGCAACACCTGGGGCTCTGCTGAACTCTCCCTCCCTCTCTCCGTAACCTGAGAGCTGCCTCCTTGAAGCTATTGCTGTGCAAGACAACAAACGGATGGGGTATCAGTAGGAAAACTGTATTCCACCGCATTACTCACTAACATAGGATTATGTTTCTTCATAGATGAAACACTTTCCATTTCCTCAGTGGGTCAAGATTTACTGACCTTACACTCAGGAATAACTTGCTCAAAACCAGTCCAGTGAAGTCTATGAACCCTCATCAAAATAAATAAATAAACAGGTAGACAGATTCAGTAATCACAGAATCACCAAGGTTGGACAAGACCTCTACGACCATCTAGTCCAACCACCCACCTCCTACTTTAATATTGCCCTCTAAACTGTGTCCATTATATACTACATCTGCCCTTCCCTTCAACACCTCCAGGGACAGTGACTCCACCACCTCCCCAGGCACCTCTTCTAGAATCTGGACAGTCTTTCTGAGAAGAAATTTTTAATAATATCCAACATCCCCCCCACGTCACCAGTGGGAGAAGAGGTTGCAACCCCCTTGCCACAGTGTCCCTTCAGGTAGTTGCAGAGAATAAGGTCTCCCCTGAGCCTCCTATTCTCCAGACTGAACAATCTCTGTTTCCTCAGCCACTCTCCATAAGGCTTGTGCTCCAGACCCTCCTTGGATTTTGTCAAATTAGCACATTCTGAAGTGATAACTTGAACCTACAGTACATTTGCCATTTTTGTCAGTGAGTAGCTATTAGTTCTTACTCATTCCAACAGAATGACCAGGCGTCATTCAGTGCTGCTGGAACCAAGAGTAATATTTCTTTGTCACAGGTTGGAGGCAATCTTGGAAACAGCTACACTAGAAATACAGACCTGCTGAATAGTGCAGACTGATGTGGGAATTCACATATAATCCTATATGTTAAAGAATCATACTACTTTATAACACTACAAGGGCTGCTCCAAAAGTAATTCCACCTGAGGCAGATGGTGGTGGTACAGCAGTAGAGGCTGAATCTTTGCACCAATGTTCTATTACATTTAGTTGCTACGGGGCAGATAGCAGCAGAGGGGCACTCTGACAAAATGGCAACTGACACAGAAGTTGATACGAAGCAAAGGTTGTCACTAAATTCCTCCATGTAAGAAAAAAATTGCACCCCTTGACATCCTTCCATGCTTGCTGAACATTTACATAGATCAGACAATGGCTGTGAGCACAAAGGATGGTGTATTTCAGCAGTGACAATAACAACTTGAAAATTGAACCATGTTCCAGACAGCCATGCAGATTCCTGTGAGCGTGCCACACAGACTCTTGTCCATCTCTGTCAATAATGCATTGCCACTGGTGGTGACTGCATTGAAAAATAGTGTTTTATAGTTCAGAATTTGCTCCAAACTGTGTTATTGTGTTATATTTGTATCTACTGTATTTTCCATGAAAATAAATAGGAGGCATTACTTTCAGGATAGCCTATGTAATATGATATTTCCAAAGGAAGCTGTAGGTTCTCAAAATAAGAAAACAAGAAGCACATTTGTGTATGTTGATCATTCAGTTTACACCTATGCATGTATATATTTCATGTTATTCACTATAAACCTGTAATCAGTAATTTCTTCTCAGATGTATCCAGGAGCTCTTTCATACATGATACACAGACAGTGAGGATGCATATCGTAGAATGCTTTGAGTCAGGAGAGAGCTTCAAGATCATCTTCCACCCCTCTCCATGGGCAGGGCTGCCACTCATCAGATCAGGCTGCTCAGGGCCCCATCCAGCTCAGTCTTGAGCACCTCCAGGGATGGAGCAGCTACAGCTTCTCTGGGCAACTTGTGCCAGTGCCTCACCAATCTCTGGTTTAAAAATTTCCCCATAACACTGAGTATAGATCTCCTCTCTTTTCATTTAAAACCATTTCCCCCTTCTCCTATCACTATCTGACCCCATAAATTGTTGGTCTCTCACCCATTCATAAGCTCCCCTGAAGTACAGGAAGGCCACACTGAGGTCCCCCCAGAGCCCTCTCTCCTCCAGATTGAACAAGCCCAACTCCCTCAGCCTGTCATAATAAGAGAGGTGCTCCAGCCTTTTGATCATCTTCATGGCTCTCCTGTGAGCCCACTTCAACAGCTTCATGTATTTTTTGTGGAGGTCTCCAGGCCTGGACACAATTTTGCAGCTGGGGCCTCACGAGGGCAGAGCAGAGGGGACAGTCACCTCCTTTGCCTTGCTGTCTGCCCAACCCTCCCCCCCCCACCATGTTATGCAGTCCAGGATTCAGTCAGCCTTCCAGGTTGTAAAAGTGCACACTACTGAAAAGGGAAACACTCGTGATGCTTAAGCTGCTACATAAAGTACACAGTACTAACAAAATATATATATATAATACATCCAAAAGCCTTTTTGATATTAAAAACTTAAGAACTTTAACAATCTTAGTATGCAAGACCATTCATCTTCTCTAGCTTTTTTCCCCCCAGTGAATCTGACTTGAGATTTTAAACCAAACATTCATAAAGTAGACATTTGCATGAAGAGTGAGTATTAAGATTTGTTATTTAATGATCTTAGAGATTCATCTAGACACCTACACTTCCTTGGAATATAGTTCTAAACCGTGGCTTAATTTATAATACTAATACTCCCAGATGAAGCATTCAATTTAACAGTTGAACAGAGTATAAATTTATTGTCAAACAGTTCTGTTTTTCCAGTAATATGTTCTTCTACGAAGACAATTACAAAGCAGATTTGAGAGAGAATTTCAGTCACAGGTGTTTGCAAGTTAGAATCAGTCATTAACTTCTCCTAAAATTAAACTTTAGGACTCAATGGAAACAAGTCATCTTGCTAGAGTGCATCTACCAGCAGATGGCCCTGTTAGCTAGCCCACCAGTTTATCCAGACAGCCAAGATGATTTTTGTTTATCTTGCTTATAATGCCATCACTTTAAATACACTTGATTAATTCCGCTGATTATTTACCTTTCCTTTAATACAAGATGAGCAAAGACAAGATATTCTTTCAAAGACGGTAAGTAGAAAGAGCAGAACTACTTAAAGGCTAACTGTGGCCCTTGAGTCTGCCAAAATTACATGCATGAGGTTAAACATGGGAAGGTCTCAGGGAAGCAAGTATAAATCACTGTCGACAAACGTTACAATATGAAACCATATTTAGAACACTGACTGCTTTTGGTGATGCAGAGAGAAGTTAAGGCACAACATCCAGCCCCATTTCCCTATGATTTTATTCAGACATTTGACTAGCCAGTACACATCCTCACATTGTGCTTGTATCCACCTTCAAAGGGACAGCAGTGTGCCACTCATTCTACGGTGCGCTGAGCCCGTGTGATACTCTCATGACAAGCAACTTCGTGTCTCTAGGCAAACACATGAGCTGCAATATAGAAACCTGCAAAATGTGAATGCAGTGCAACACCATGCAAGGTAAGTTTAACTTCACACACCCTCTATGAAGACACTGAAAATGAAGATGAGCATTTCTCATATTAAATACCTAAATTCCGGAAGTTTTTATCTCAGACAAACTACAAACAAAACAGGAAAGTTTAAAAACATTTTGTAATTTGTTGTTTCAATTAAAGAAATCTTTCCTGCCTGACATAATCCTTTACTCCCAATGCTAAGGTTTTGACATGTATGTTTTTAAGCACATTCTCATCCTTTCTTGCATGAAAAGCAACAGTTTTTATGCCTTGAACTGGAAAAGCTACATATACTGTATTATCACAGGCCTCAAGGCTGTCTGTACCATTTATAATCCATTCCTTCATCAGAGAACAATAAAGAAGAACAGATTGGTTTCTAAGCACAGTTTGTAAGAAGTGTCTCACAGTCTGCTTCTACTTGCCTTCCTGCCAATTTTTCTTCCCAGGAGCTGCTGTGTTCACATTCCCCTCAGCATTTGCTACACAATATTATCTTGTAAAAGGGTCAAGGAGCATAATAACTCCTCAGAGTCAAACTTCTTTCCTTAGACTAACCAGTCTTAACAGAAGTAACAACTGCTCTTCTTGCCAGCAGAACAGCCTAGCCCAGGGAAGCAGAGTACAGCATTTCACTTAGATGCAGCATGTTTCTCTCCACCCCATTTTCTCACCCACCTACTGCCTCCTCTTTCCTTCTCTCTAAAAATCCCCTACCACCTGAAACCAGCGTAATCATTCATATTTTCTTCTGTTGTACACACAAAAGACAGGAAATACATTAGGAAGTGTTCAACACGTTAGGTCATGAGATAACGTGGAATATTTGCCACATTTTCCAGAAACAGTAAATCCTGTTAAATGTTAGTCACGAGTTCTAAAAACAAATTTTATTTGGGTCCACTTATATATACGGCTCTACTTATATAGGCAACTTATATATACAGCTCTACTCTATCATCTTGCAGCATTTGAAGACAAAGAACCTTTTGTCCTGAGAAGCCTTGTATTGTTTAACATGATCTAAGATGCAATGTGCTCATCCTTATCCACTAGGACATGCTGCCTAGTATTTTATCTGTCCTTGAGAAACAGCCAGTATCTGGCAGGGTTAAGAGCAAAGCTATTTCATAGTTTGAGCTGTCAAAAAGCTATTTTATATACAGCTCTTTATCACTGGGATCACTTCCAGCTTTGCATCATGTCTTTGAGTGACTGATCACAGGATCTATACTTTGCAGAAAGACAACCTCTGGGCCTATACTCTGTTCCAAATCACAAATTTGCTCTGACAAGCAGCCTCAAAACCAAACTGGGTTACTACAGAAATTTTCACCCTGATACAAGGTAAGAAAGATACAGAAAGATTTAGTACATTCTTCTGCCTGATCACTCTCGAGCCATGAAAGACACACTACCCCAGCTTTCAGAAGCAGCGAGGTGTTCCCAGTGGCTGGTACAGGCTGAAGACAAATCTAGGTTCCCCAGAAGGCGATTCCTTCAGCTTGAGTGGACAGCACAAGAACAGTAAACTGCTGTCTGAAGAAACAGGACTAAAGGGCGAGGAACATCAGTTCTAAGATAGCATCTGAAGTTTCATTTCCACAAATGGAAGAGAGGGCAGAGGGGCCAGAAATAACATCCTTTTAAAGGAGTATCAGAAATCATCGTATACACAAGGGAATCTGCATAGAGAATCTAACATCTTCTGAAAATATCTGCTTTCCTTATAAGCTCACATCTAACTTGCTTCACAAAATAAGTTACATCCAAACATTTGTGTCCTTATCTGAGTTTTCCTCAAAGTCTAATACTGTACACTAATATAGAGAGCAACCAGCTGTAAAGACAGGATGCCAAAAGATAAAGACAAGGAACAATTCCAGACCATAACACATCAATCTGAAGGAACTGTTTTCAAAGGACGCACAGAACTCGATTGCAAGATGCCTGCCACAGCTATATTCATACTGCTACTTAGCTAGTGTCATATACAATTTTGCTTTCATTATAACACATATCTCCTAAAGCAAGACACTAAGTAGACATTTATGTGACAAATTGTCATTACCTTATTGTTTCTGCTCCATCTAATCATACAAAACAGTTCACCCAGGGAATTTCTCCACATTCTCAGAATTTAGAGCAACCAAGCTACTTTTCTCAGAGAATAAAATATTCCCATCAATAAACCACTCCAAAAGTGGTTTTCTAAGCCCATAAAACCAATTTCCAAGCCCACATTTGCTGCAAAACTGCCCACTTTAAAAATCAAAGCAATTTCTTAATCATCCCAAAATAAAAACATTATGTATGCCTGACAAACCTCATCATAGCATGAGCCAGCTAGTACTACTCATCTCTGAGGGAAAATAACTGGTTAGCTGTTAAAGTTTCTTATAAGGCACATGGGTACTCAATTATTTAGACTTCCCCTCCCCTAGTTGCATCTGGGAGTAGGAAAAAAATGTTGGCTCTTACCTTTTTGACTACTTCCCTGAAAATTAAGTTCTGATAGTAAGAAAGCTAGCAGAAATCCAGAGCAACTCTGCCTTCAAATTATTCTGAATTTATACTCATAATAATATGATCATTAAAGACTTTTCATGATTCCTCTTGAAAGAACCACAACAGGACAGTAAGGCTAAAAAAAAATAGAAATGCCCAGAGAAAAGAGACACAGATCTCCCAGCCATGCTTGTATAGCTGGAGATTCTACATTATTAAGCCACTGATATAAAACAGGTTGGTCTCAAAAACTTAAGTTCTTGCTTCACCCTCAACAGCAAGGCACCTGCGTTTTCTTGTAACAAAGAGATGACAGTTGGGTGCACTCCATTTCCTTGAGAATTCTTGCAGTTTTTTGTAATAGAATCTGACCAAGTTGCACAATCAAGAATACATTGTAGTATGTCATGTAAGTCAGTCATGCTCAGCTCAGGTTGCCCAGATGCTGGCTAAAAACCAGATGCCCACAGCAGCAGTTCCTCAAGCACATCAGGCCTGAACACTACAGCCTGTGAGTGAAACAACAGACAAGCCAGCAATTAGAGCAGACTTTATCTGAGCTGAACAATATCAGACAGTTCTTGCACCTCTCATGTCCTACTTCCATGCTCCAACTAGCAGTGTACTAGTCAGAGAGGTGACACAGGCAGCGTTGTAACCAGACAGGTCAGCTTTTTGAAATGCAGAGCCTGCATCACTGCAGGTCCCCCAGGTACAGTACTGCCAGGATGCAGATTCCCATGCAGACCTGTTTAAGGCTGCACTTATTTTTCCAGCTTTTTACTGGTTTAAGAATAACTGTATGTAACCCCAGCAAAGCACCTTTTAGTAAGAACACAGCTACCTTACCCTATGCAGCTACAAAAATTTGCCCTTAAGGGAAATGTAGTAAACACACAGTTTTACTCAAAGCCAGCAGCTGTGTTCATTCTGGCACATCATCATTTAGATCTTGTGGAGAAAGCATCACAAGGAGCTGCAGACAGACGGTATCTCTTGCCTTAAGCATTGATGAACATAGTGGCTACTGGACAGATCTGAGAGGCTGTTTTCATATCTTTGGTTTTCATCTGCAAAGTTCTAAGTGATAGTCTAAAGCCAAGGTGGTATTGCACCCAACACTAAATGCACTGAAATGAATGTTCACTGCTACTTCAGTTGACTGCACTGAAAAACATTCTCTTGACCATAAATCAAAGAATCTGCTATCTAGAAGAGTTAACCTACAACACTGATCTGAATCTCATAGGCTTAACAGCTAATTCTGTAGCTCTGTAAAAGGAGATATGAGTTTATAAAAACAATTGAGATCAAAAAAACAAACGTGTGGTCTAACATCAAAATGTTATAACTATGCATTATACCTGGTTGGTTTGTGTGCTTTGGAAAACTTTTTTTGCTTGTCTGCCAAAAACTTGCAGGGGGCTACGAAGTATCTTTGCCAATTGCCCAGCAGCCTGGCAGCTTGATGAAGAGCATGAAAGTGTTCTACTCTGAAACAGAATCAAGATGCTGGGGGAAAAGCATGAGGGATTAATACAGGTAGCTAGTTGAGCTGCAGAGGACAGGCAATCCTGCAGTTACAGCTCTTGGAAAATCTATATGAAATTGCACATGCCAATTCTTCAAACTTGAATTAAAAAAAAAAAACAAAACACATAAAAACAGTTATAAGTAGGAATAATCCAAGCAACAGATTCGTTATTGGCTGTACTCCTAGACTCCAGCAAAAGCAGCATATTAATACTGCTACTTCAGGGAGTTGCTCTCATCCAAAGGCATTACTGATAGAGATACACTCAGGTCTATACTTCAATAGTTGATTTGCTCTTGATGGGAAGCTACACATAAGGAAAAAAAGCATGGGGTTTGCGGTACACATTCTAATGTTGTCTGGACTTAGGACTTTGGAATCAGACGATTCTGAATGTTGCAGTCAGAATAGCAGGGGATGTTTTTGTTCTACAAGCAAGAACAAAAAGTACTTGTGGATCATGGTGTGAAACCAACAAATATTAACTTAATTGCCTAGTTTACTTTTGGCAGGTATGCAAAGGCATAATTTCTCACAAATTATATCTACTCAAGTAACACAAATGAAGTACAAATCAACAGTGCAAAGTATAACCATCCAGTGACATAAGGTTGATACTCAAATAATTATTGCTGTAGTAGTTAAAGGGTAACTTTACTTCTGTCATTCTAAGGAATATATGTTTGATATAAGGCCCACAATCAGAACTGAATCAAAGGCATATTAATCAGGTGTACAAAGAAGGACTTCTAAAATCTGAAATGTATCACTACTTTTCTTCTTGAGAAGAGTCTAAATACAGCAATTAAAAACTGTAGAAATTGTAAGAGTTCAGGTTTCTACATGAGTACTGACTCATTGTTATCTGTACAGTAATTCATCATGTAACACACCAAATACCCCCCCAGTAGACTGTGATCAGTAGTACAAAAGTAATACAGCTCTTTCTGGAACCTGTATGCTTAGCCTTTCCACCTTATAAGGATAAAAAGTGTGAAATCGTTAAATAACAAAGAATTGTGACTTGAAGTCATTCTCCATTTTGCTTCTTAAATAAAGCATCTTGCATCCCCTCTCCAGCTTCTATTCAGGATTATTTAGAACAGCTAAATGATAAAAACAAACAATCAAACAAAAAAAAAAAAAGCCACAACACCTCCAAATATTAATATCTTAACTGAAAAAAGCACTTTAGGATTGTAAGCTGATGAGTTGTCAAACTCCTAAAATATTAAGGAGAAAACATGTTCTATTTGTCACAAATGCAGATCTATAGCTCTATCAAGGACAGATCAAGGACGACATTTATAATCCTTGTCTCTCAAAAGATATGCCAGCCTATCAAAAAAGGAGGCTTTTAAATAAGAAAGAACAGCTAATTACTTCTATGACAACTGTTCTTAAACAGATTTCTGCTCATTTCATTACTGAGATCAGAGAACTGAGTAAAATTGAGTCTCCATCACCTCCCCAGCTACTTCCTAGATTTCACTTCTATTCTAGGGGTACCAAATGAAGAATTTGGTGGTGACAGCTACATAATGTAGTCAAAAATAAGAACAAAGGTAGTTTTCCATCTTCTTCCTCATGTATCACACTAAAGACATATTACATATAAAACAGAACTACCTGCAAGGCTATCTTGTCTCCTTATCTGGTAAGCAAAACTTACTGCTGAAATCATTTATGCATTATTACCAACACATCTTCAACCAGTCTTTCCTGCCACCCTGAAGGAGATACCAGTAAACCCAAAATACCAGTTTAGTTCCCTATTGAAGTCTCATGATCAACTTGAACACCAAGCTAGTTTTTCTATTGTCAGTACATCAGTTTGGCTAAAGACCAAAGGCTTTGGCAAGCCTTCCATTCTTCAAGGGAAAAGGAGATTGCTTCCTAATCACCATTTTCAATTACAATTATTAACAGCTCACAGCAGCCTTTATATTCTGGAACTTGACTGCTTAGCTCTATTTCTCAAGGTTTCAGTTCTGTTTTTTTTTTTTTTTATTGGGTTAGAAGGATGACCTTGAAAGTCTTCCAACCTTGGTGATCCTATGATTTGCATCCTTCTGTGTCATTACCTCCTATAAAATTTCATCAAATGTATCAGCCATCAGAGCTACCATTCATAATAAACAACCTTTTCAACTCTTACAGGAAAAACATTGACATAACCAGACCCCCATAGTCCAACATAGACCACTCAAAGCATGGTAACACAGGACTTTGGAGCTGGCACATCTGGCTACAGCACAAGAAGCTGGGTAAAACCTGGGTAAAGCCAAGGAGCAGACATCACATACACCAAAGGCAGCAAAAAACATATTAAAGTCTGCCTGAAGCAGATACGCTTCAAGCCTTTGCTCAGTGGGTAACTCCAGAAAAGTACTGCCAGATACCACACCTGCATCACCTCAGCTTTACTTAAGACTATGCAGAAATTACTATACGAACTACCATTTAAATGAACAAAGCCAGGCAGAGAAACACAAATAGCTTTTAACTAAAATGCAGTTAGAACAAAGATTTCAGATATGATAGCAACCACTGGAGATGCCTAACTGTAGTAAATCCCATACTGAACAGAGCACTACTCAGAGTGGTGGTATCCTGTAATTAGAAGACCTGAGAAACCATGCCTAATTACTCCCACAGAAATCACACCAGCATTAAATTTCAGCTGGCTCCCTTACTTCTGTAGCCCATACTGTTACTAGAAAAGGTCACAGTGCAGTGAAAGTTTCAGAACTCTGCATTTGTCATCACCTTTGTTCTAAGCTTGGAGCAGTGAGAGCAGTTAGGACCATCATTAGGCCTTTTCACTGTGGTCCTCAGATTCACTATCTTCCTTTCCTGTCTAGCCATATGGATAAAACATATTCCACCACATGTTCTTTAAGTGCTGCAACCATAAAATTAGAAACACTCGAACCATTGCATTTCGTGATCACAGTCGAAGACTCCCCAATGTAAGCAAGTATCTTCAAATTCACACAGATGAAAAGAGCAGACTGAATAATGGACAAGTAACATAACCTAAGGAAATGATTACCCATTAAGTGAACTGTGTATTATTTTGGTTACTTAAAATTCTAATCAGGCTAATTATGCTCAGAGGGAATTTGGAGTAACAGGCAAATACTTTCAGAGTCAGTATTGGCTGAATAGATAAGTAGAAGATACTGGTTTGAACAGATCTTACAAGTACCAACAAAATACCCAGCCTTTGTTGCCTGTTCTTAGGCTAATAACATAGCTTCTGTTTCCCTTTTGACCTCAGTGACATCTTTTACCTTAGTTGTACACCTAACACCAACATATGTCAGTTTAACTACTATATTTTATAATGCATGCTGCAAAGTCCTGAGGTTTTTTCAAAACCTCAAAATCACTTATTGCTCAAAACAAAGCCAAAGTGTACAACTTCTAATAAAGAATAATGTCACCAGTAAGCACAGACTGCTTTTTTAAAAGGAAGCACTTATTAACTGAATTTATACAAGATAAAAGCATCTGCGGGCACAGCAAGTTTGACAGTCCTCCACCCTCAGCAGTACAGACAGAGCAAGTGAACTTCGTAGATCATATCCACAGTGAGGTAGAACATTACAGATTGCAATGTTAAATTACTGCCAAAAGCTATAGGCTATGTTGTTAAAACTCCTACAGAAAACAAACCACTAGCTTCTTTTGCCCACTGTTTCCATGGCTATGACTTCTCTGGGAACATGCACAGACACCTTGCCAGGCAAGTGACATCTTCCCTGGGATACCCACAGCATGCAGCAGTGATGATAGTGATGATAGCCAGAAGGAGTACACACCATACTGCCCCGGGGGCAGCCCCAGAAACCTAAGGGCCCATCTGAGAACAGACAGAAATCCCCTCTTCATTATGGGCATGCCATCCCTCTACACAAAGAGTGGCCCTTCCAGTCCTGAAAGCACAGCCACATAGCTCAGGAGGGCCAGGACACAGCACACCCACAGCTCTCCTGACAGAGCAAGGCTGATGATGGGTCTCTCCCACTCAATGGGACAGCCACGCAGATTAAACACCACTCTGCTTTCTGTCATCTGCATGTCCCTCAGGTACAGCAATTCAGGCTGCAGTACATTATGGTACTTTGCCACCATCTCTCCTATTCGAAGTGCCTCAAAAAAAGTCACAGTGAACAATGCATGGAATAGTAAGCATTCCTAAAGGGATACACACACAGACTCCAGAGCTCCTAAGAGAGATCACAGCATCTCAATTGTTATAGGAGCATATTTTTCCCTCAGGATGCCCACTTGATGTCTCAACCCTATTACCATAAAATGGGTAACAGCATCTTCCAGAGGGTCAGGATTACCAGACAGTCTTGATAAGTAAGACAGCGCTGCCACAAACATCAGCATCTTTGAGGATGAGTAAAGAGACTCCACAGCTAAAAACCCTCTGACTTGATCCTCTGGAATGAGCCAGGCTGAAGGCATTCACATGCCTTTCCTAAAGGTGATGAATATCTTCAGCCCCTCAAGGTACGCTTGCCAAAGCCTAACATCTCTGGAGCACTCCAACAACAAGAGCGTCTTCAGAGACTGAGGTCCCAGCAAGCGTTTCCAAGGAGAACCAACCTCTTGTCCTACAAGAGGGGATCCACATTAGCACAACCAGTACAAGCACACCACTGCATTAAGGGCAGCACTTCTCAGGGCAATGCTCACCTGAGCGAGGCCCTAGCAGTTTATCTGAGTGAGAAAGATGACAAGTAACACCTGACCCATCTCAGGCACTAGATCTGGCAGCACTCCAGGAGCTTACTAACTCACAGAGCAGTACCAGAGAAAGTAAGCAAAAAGCTAATGGCACCTCCTAGGCCTGCCTGACAGGAGGGTGGGTGGCATGCGCTTTCTCTGGGCTTTGATCCCTGAGTTGGAAGCCTGTTGGGAGCTGTATGCACACAGAATTTTTGCGTAGTATGTGTTTTTGTCACTTCCAGACCCTTGTGTGTGTTCACCTTGGCCTGGGGTTGCAGAACCTTTGGGTCTTGCTCTGAGACCCTCACCAGCCTTGGGGCACTGCTTTAAGGAGAAAAGTCACGTGGTGTTCTTACGCTTAACTCTTCATCCTTATGGCTCTGCACAGGAGAGACAGAAAAATGCAAGAGACATTCTGTAGAATTTTTGTGGCGTTTTTTGTTTTGTTTTGTTTTGTTTTGTTTTGTTTTCTGGAGAATTTCAATAAAAAGACACAGGGTGTTGTAAGGAAAGAAGCTTTTGTGTGCTGTTCAGTGAGACTGCCTTGCTTGCCATTGCTAATGTACGTTTATTTCTGCAGATGAACTCGGCCATGTTTCTGAGAAGCATCCCTTGGGTCCTTGTCCCCTGAGGACTTTTACGTTACTGGAGGGCTTAGGAAATGACCACCAACGGCAGCCCTACTGCAAAGGCTTGAAGAATTTTCTTGCCTTTAGAGAAGGCATGGACCTGCCTGCAGTTTGGCCAGTTCCAGTGGGTCAAGTGAAAGAGTTTTTGGTCATCATGGAGTCCCTGGATCTGCCTCTCACAAAATTAATAATGTACATGGAAGGACTATCCTTCATCTCCAAAATGGTAGATCATCCTGATCTTCTTCAGGATCTTCTTCCTCCACTGTTTGTCACATGATATCAAGACTGAAATGTAGGACTGCCCTTTTAAAAGATAAAAACTCTCCTGTAACAATTGAAGAGTTAAGATCTCTCCTGGGAACTCTGGAGTCTGTGTGTAGCTCTCCTTATGAGCGTACATTGTTCCGCGCCTTATTTACTGTCGCTTTTTGGGGGGCACTATACACAGAAGAAATAGTAGCAAATCACAGAAATGTAGTGCAGCCAGGGCTCATGTACTTGTGTGACCTCCAGCTGAGTGCCTGCAGCGCAAACCTTTGCTGGCATACATCTCATATAGGTCAAGAAAGACCTTTGGTCCGACTGGGACTTTCCAGAGAGATGTGGGTATGTCCTATTGAAGCTCTCTGTGTCTATGTGGCAGCACGGCACCAAAGAGAGGGACCTCTCTGTGCATTTGGACAGTTGGCCTGTGACAAAGAGGGAGTTCCCAACAGTGTTCCAGCGTGCTCTTGGACTTGCTGGACATCCTCCAAATCAGTACAGTGTGCATTCCCTCTGGTTGGGGGCTCTTGTAACAGCATGATCTTCATGGATATTCTGATGAAGCCACTGACAGAATAGCAAGATGGTGATGAGTTACTGGGAAGAGGACATAATATATAACATTGACAGGTTAACTTGTTACAAGCATGCATCCCGTTTACAGTCTAATGGAATGAGAAGTTTAGCTAGCTGATGGCTGACAATTGGAAGCTAAGTTGTGAATATGAAGGGAATTCAGCTGCTAACTGCATGTGACAGTAACAGAAAAGCTGACATTGTTGTCCAGGCTGCAGTTGCATAGCAGCTGCATCCAACCTAAACAGCTGCTGCTGTTGTCTCAGTCCATATATGTGGACCTGACCCTTGACAATTAGATCCTTCACTGAGCCCTTTTCAAAGTCTGTATAAGACCCAGATACTGAGTGAAAGAAACCTTTAATCCAAATGAAGTTAAGCTATCAAAGGTGACCTTGCTGAATTCAAAGGATCCCTTGTAGCAAAGAACATTTGGTAAGTGATGGCTAACATAAATAACCCCACATCTGCTAATTGGAGTACTTCTTAGATTCAGTAGCAATTAAATCATGTATCTGAGAAGCACTTTCTTAATGCTGAGTGTCACCTTCAATTATAACAAGGGCGTTTGAAGTAAGGGCATCCACTGCAGTATGTCACATCAGTGTATTCAGGACCTACTCAGGTTAGCTTCTCTATGTACCTACTTACTATTGCATTTTTCAGTACTCCGAGAGGAATTTTAGCTACAGCACTGTTGCTCTGCCCTACATGCAGAGTACAACACAAACATGTGTGCAATAGAAAACCATAATTTAATAATTCCCTGTCAGGCATCTGGTAGATCCCTGCTACGGCTTTACTACAATCTGTTGCAGAATGAGCACGGTGTGATGCTGACCCCGTGTTCCAGCCATCTTGCCTGTATTTGTGAATAGTAAGTGGTGCGTCAGACTTCTCTAGATCTCCCTGTTGGACTGCAAGGTAAAGAGTTAAAATACCCAGCGCTCCCAAAGAACCCATCTTCCATGTAGTTTCCATATTTGTGTTATCCCTGGGAACCACCTACTGAGGAAATTCACTGCCTTACCAGTTGACATCTGACAAGGCACGTGCAGTGTTCGTTATAGCTCCCACAGCTCATTCAGAGGTGCTCCCATGGCTAGAGGAGCAGGTAGGAGGTGGTGTTCAGAGGGTTAGGAGATGTCAGAGCTAGCTGGGCTTGAAAGACTCAAGGAAAGGCTTTCATGGGCTACAGAGATCATCACCACCAGGGTCCCCAGCACTGACAGTTGGATCTTCTTAATGGGTAAAGCGGTATGCACAGAAAATGTACCAGATTCAAGCTGTTTGCTGAGAGGCCAAGTATCATCTCATAGCCTACTGCTGCATGGATGTAAGTTTGATTTGGGGCTTTTCTTCATACAGCCCTGTTGAACCCTCTTGGCAGGTGTTTCCGGAGCAGAAAGAAAACAGGTCCCTGTGGTTAAGCTGGTCGGTTTACCTCGGCTCACTTGCCAACAAGTGCTGCACATGAGCAGCTCCGACACATTATGTTAATCCCCGTGGAAAACTCCAGAATCAGGAGAGTATTTTAACACCCAACTTACTTCACAACTTAATGTTATCCAGAGAGAGTAACTCTCTCTGGATATTATCATTTTACTCTCTTCTGGATGAAGAGAGTAAAATGATAATAATAATGCTTGTTTTGTTTAGCAGCAAGAGCTGGGCTAAGGCACTGGTGCTGGGGTTGCTTCCAGCAGCTTCTGAGCTGACCCTTTCCATGCACAGTAATTGCTGTACATGTTCTTCATTGCCAGACTGAAGATGAGCACTGAAAATGTGGGAAGTTTGTGGAAAAACAGCACACAAGTAGTCCAAGTCACTCCAGGTCTCATCTAAGCCTTGTGCTGTTAGGGCTGCAGAATAGCACCCACAGGCACCACAGAATGGGTCTGTGCAGTCCTCAGGGTCTTTTAAAGGAAAACTAAACAGCAAAATGAAGCTGAAAAATCCAGCAATAGATTACATCGTAATACTCCCACTGAAAGGACACATCCAAACTCATGGTAGGTGTGGGAAACAATACTACCTGGGGGCATGTCTACTCCTACACCTCTAAGAATACAATAAATACTGAAGTAAGCTCAGAATTTATTTATTAATTTATTGTTTCTACAAAATCTTCCCACTTTGTCCTGCAGAATCAAGTAGAAGTATTTTATTTTGTCCCTTTTGTGGCTACAAGAACCCTCAGTTTGAGTGTCTACCAATTTCAACGGGAGGGTTGGCACCTGTGTTGAGGATGCCACCTTGCCCGCTTTGGTTCCTGCTTCTGTAGGTGATCCCAAAGCATGCAGTTCTCCAGGGCAGAGATGACTTGCTGCTGATGATGCCTTGAGACAGCCTGAGACAGCCGGGATGGCAGAGAAGTCTACACGCAGTCTTTGGCTGTAAGGCTTCTCAGCCACTTGCTTTTCATACAACATATGCACTGAAGCAGCTTTGTTTTGACAAAGTATCCTTCTCACACCTCTCCTCACCCACTATCCAGAAACAGGGTGTTCCTCTGTCTCAGAGCACGGGCACTTGAAGAAATTAACTGCTGTTGTGAATTTACAGCATGTCACTTATTCCGTGGTAACTGCCCATGCCTACACACTCCTACTCAGCAAAACGTGAAAAGGTGTAAATGACTTCACACTTCATTAACAAGCAAGAGCATTCATCGAGGTTGAGGTATTTTAACCAAGTAGCTTACTCCAAAGCAAGCTTTGACTTCTTTGTGGCTTAATCCAGACATTGTTAAAATGCATGGGTGTATCTCTCAATTTCAGGAAATCATCTCCCTGTCAAAGATAAAGATGTAATCAAATAATCCATCCTTATTTAAAAGTATCACACATATCCTGTTATATAGGATTTTGAGGGCTTTTAAATGGAAACTCGGTCAGGCTCCCACTCAGTGGGATCTGTTATCTCCCACTGATGTAGTAGCCAAATCCTTGTTGCTTCAGGACTCACACTTTCACAGAATTATCTAGTGATTTTATTTATATGATGGTGCTTTTCTACATCATAGGTGGGACAGAGCACTTAAAATTAGAGTTGGACAGTTGGGTCAGGAGCTCTCAAAATACCTTCAGATTTGGAGTTTTACACTCGCAGTTGATCAGGCTAAATTGAGAATTTTCCCATCAATTTAATCATGTTAATCTGTGTCACTTTGAGCCCAATGGCATCTCACCAGTTTCCCATTGCCATTTTTTTTCTGTGGATGTTGAAGTGGATAGCAATGTTGTGAATGTAGATGACCAACTTCCTTGCCTAATGAATACTCCAGGTGAAGTTTTACCTAAAGACTAGTGAAAGTCAAAGGAATAAAATAGTGTTTTCTGGTAGCAGCACAAGGTGGTGCAGCACCCTCACCTGGAGACAGGGATGAAGACCACCGAACAGGAGATGTCTGGTAGGCAAAACCCAGTGACTCTCATCAGTTGACATTTAACAAAGATGTCACAATTAATGCAATTTGCACAGCATACTGGAAAGGCACCGACACTGTGATTAAAAACATGTCTAAACGACAGTGATGGCACTGTGCACTGATCTTCATTTGCACATGGAGAGGGGGTGTCATCCAATACTGAATGAGGGATTGTTCATCCAACAGCTTCTCCATCTTCCTGCTATGTCACTGCAATAAAGAATGGGAGTGCTCCCTCACCTCATCACATATTTTATACGATATTGTCTGCCTGACAATTCAGGCCTCTTCTATTTCACTGCATTCTCCTTGAGCAGTTCCTCGTGTATGCAGACCTGAGAGGAGACCCGGTCCTTTCTGCTTGCATCTCCCTTTTCACCTCCATGAAAGTGATAAAGAGGGTGGGTGGGAGGGCCCAGCTCCTCTCTGAAGGCACTAACGACAGAATTATCACTTGGACAGAAAGTACAATGCCCACTATAGCAGCTTCGTCTCTCTTTCCCCAGAACCAAGAACAAAAACTACCAGTTGAATAGAATTTTATCATGATCATTCAGCTGGTATTTGATTCTGTAAGGAGACCACATCAAAAAGTGAAACTGCAGTCTCATGCGGTTGTTTGCAGAGTCGATGAGTCAGAGCCCTCTCTCTTCCCATGCAGCAGCTCACTAAACCTGTGCCTGCTTTCATAATTTCCATTCCCTTCAGGAGAGAGGGCCATGTTCCTGCTGTGTGGTCACATGAATACTCTCCACCATGTAATGAGAGATTTTAAGGTCTTATCTTTGCCATGTAATTGATGAACGATGGTTCATTTAAATTGTTAGGTTTAACATAATGAGTTTCACCATTATTTCTGTGGCCATAATGAACTCTGCATTCCCTCTGGATTTAATTCCAGTAGGTGGGGACTTCTTTATGAGTGATAATGGTTGAAGAAGGAGGGCTCAGCCCCTCACATGATATTCACACTGCATGGCTCTACACTACATCAGTGTCCATCTCCATCTCAATAAATCCTAAGTATGACACTTACTACTTGCAGCTGATATTGTACCCTATCCATTGGGAAGCCTCTGAAGTGGCCAGAGTTGGACTCAACACTGCAAATCTGCAGGGTGAAATACATCTGTCTTGGTCTCCGCTTAGCTACAGACATTTTGGTTGTAAGCTTATTCTTGTTAATGATTCCGCTGATTTTAATTTGATTTTTATATCAGTGATTGTACATTTGTGTCACTTTGTTGTACAGTTGATGGTGGCAATTTCTAGTTCTGTCTCCAGTGTGACAGGCAGAGGGAAAGCACCCCTAAGGGGCAATTAACTTCAGAAAGAGAAACAACAGCTGTGACAAGTGCATCCATCTCCCTCCAAGGAGTGGTAACATAGAAGGCTGAAATGCAAGAAACGTTTTGTTGCATCTGCACCCACCATTTCAACATCAGCACCTAGATCATGTGCATGATGTAGCTGAATACGCTGTTAGAGAAATGTTTTCCCTAGGGATTAGACTATCCAGAGGCATAAGGCGATCACTCCAGTAGCCTGAACTACTAAGAAAACAAGGATTGCTTGTTTCTCTTGAGTAACTATGTCAGATGTAGCTATTTACCTGTGCTATGCTCCTGCCTGCTTGCAGCTCAGAGGCAGAGAAGCAGGCTCATATCACTGCATATCTGCAAACGGCTGGTGCCGATGGAGCCTGCAAGCATGCTCTCACAAGACAAGGAGAGAAGAGCACGGCCCCCAACTGCAGTACTGGGGCAGCAGTCTGAAGCCAGGCAGCACCAGTGCCACAGCTCGAGGTCCAGCAGTGACAAGCTCCTAAGTGCCACACAAAGCTTATTAGGGTGAGGCCATCTCTTGGAAACTGTTTCTGTAGAACCTCACGCAGTTCACAAAGCCTTGGGTTTCCCTGCCAGTGTTGTGGTGTTTGTAGTAAGCATGCAGGCTGCAGAGCACCAAGGAAAGCATCAGAGCAAGGTTTCATTGACACAAATACTGCTACACCCCAAGCTGCAGCCACTTGGTGTCTCTAGTTGTCACTGGTCAGCTGCCACACTGCATTCATGGCATTCACTGATGCACTGTCCTCTCCCATGCCCTGTACCGCAGCGCCTCTGAAGTAGGCACTGCTCATTCCTGAGCTCACGCTCCTCTCGGCTAAGGCATAGGCTTGTTCCATCCCCTGTGGGACAGCCATCCTCAGTTCAACTTTCCCCCAAGCTAGGCACATGTGCTCCAGCACCATGAGGTTTAGGGATGGCTGGGAGGTGAACAGGCACAAGTGTCACAGCCTGCTGTGGCACAGAAGCAAAGCAAATCCCCCCCCTTTTTTTTTTTTTTTGGGGGGGGGGGGAATATATTAGTCTTTGTTTTTAAGAACATGTGATGGCAAATGGCCTCAGCCACCTTTCCACTATTTACGGCATAGAACAAGGTGACCTCACACAAGTACTCTTTGTTCTAAGCACCAAATACAAGGCACTCCTCTCATTTCCTTTTGACCTGTTAATTTCTAGTCTAGAAAGTCATGCTTGCGTGCAAAGGAATCAGAACAAATTGTCCAAATACCCTCTAGTGCTGCAGACAACGTAGAGTGAACAACTACAGAAACCAGAAGCAAGAAGCTTGGGCAGTGCTCTGTTATATTATCTTGTCTCTGATTTCTTCAGTTCTCAGTAACCTTTTTCACTTTTAACAGGCTCAGCTATTTCCTTTCACTACGCTTTAGCTCCTACTGTTCTGCGTACCAGCAGCCCACCTCTCTCCTCCTTCCCCCTCCTACCTCCTTTCAAACCTTCTTGAGAACAAACCACATCCTTACGTTCCCCTCGTTGTTAGCGCCGCCATCAGTGCTGTTCTCACAGCTCCTCACTACTTTTAGATCAAGTGGTCTCCAAACCTCAACAGCTCTTCAGATGTTCCTCTCTGCAGCTGTTCAGACTACCCCGGCAACCTATGTCTTACACATTTGAACTAAGATCCCCTCCAGTACACCATGAACACCTAAATGAGCCCTTGCAGTAAGTGGGAGCTCACTGTGAATTTGAAACTCGGCTGATTAGTGATCCTGTGAAAATATTTTGCTGAACAAATGGATTTCTGGACACTTCAGAGAAAGAAATAAGGCGATTCCTATTTGTGACATTTACTGTGGGCTTAATGTGATCATTAATGCTAAATGTGCACATTGTTCAGTCATTCAGTGATTGACTCAGGCTTCAGTTAACTGAGGCACCACCTCAGGAGGTGACACTTGCCATTTCCTCCTGCAAAAATCATTCAGAATCATAGTAGGACTGGGGTTGGAAGGGACTTTACAGCCTAGCCAGTTCCACCCCCTTCCAATGGTCACAGCTGCCTCCCACCAGATCAACCTGCCCAGGTCCCCATCCAACCTGACCTTAAATACCTCCAGGGATGGGACTTTCACAGTTCCTCTGGACAATCTATTCTAGTGCCTCACCGTCCTGGAAATCTCTTCTTATCATCTAATCTAAATCTCCCTTTAAATGCTAAAAGGCTTTGATGAGGTCTCCAGGAGCCTTCTTTTCTTATCCTTAACATGGAGGGCAACACTCACACCGTCCTTCCCTGCATGTCTCATGAAAATCTTGTAGACCTCGACTGAAGTGTGTGATTCCAGTTGTATGATTCACCCTACCATGCTCCTGCGATAGCAATTAGGTCATTAAAAACATGGACTCGGGGATTCACAAGGGACTTTTGCTCCCCAGGCACCTGGCACATCCAATGAGCAGCTTGCTCCTGCAGGCTGGCTTCCTTGCCCAAGCTCAGTTCCTAACAGGGAAGCAGAAATATGACTATTGTCAAATACCATGAACACTTTACACCTCCATTTGGCTGAATGTGACATCTGACTAAATGTTCTTTGACAAGTGACAGTTGTACTTTTCACATCTCCTTCCACTCTGACAACTCCCAGCAGGTCTGGGTCCGGCTGCCGATCCTCAGCCCATGGAGAAAAATGCACTCCCTGCAATGCTCTTCTTACATGGCCATCCGGCCTCCCTAGCTGATGTCCTGAATCCATTACTAGACCTTTTCAATAGTTTTTGTATGGCCAGTGAACGTTCATAATACCGTCAGAAAACCTGTTTGTTCAGGTTTGAGTCTGCCTCTGCTTGACTCTCTTGTTTGCGCAGTGTGTCCCGTGTGATATCCATGAGATCAAGGAGCATCATGGTCAGTGCCTGCTCCAGCTGTGACTCATTCACTCACACCCCACTGGGATCACCAAATCATGAGATGCTTGCAGGGAAGCAAAGTCCCTCACAGCTGCCTGCTGTCACGTAAAGTTGTGCACACACAGGGTATATACAAGGTACTTGTCTTTTCTTTTTTTTTTTTTTTTTTGTTTTGTTTTCATCTCTTCCTTCCAGCTGCTGTATTGTCTTGGTACATTTCTCTTTTAAATTCTGACATTCCAACAACTCAGTGTCTCACAGTCCATTCCTGAAGCACTCCATGAAACTCAGGTCAAAGTGGGACCTGGAAATGTGGGTTTCAGCACTGCTGCCCCAGAGCATGTACTCATTCAGCATGGCACCAGGAACAACCTGCATACCGTGGCTTCACAGAGGCAAGTGGTGCCTTGTTATGGTCAAGAAGGGACTGTGTGTGGGAAGGTCTGTGGACAAACACAGGGAAACTTAATTAAACCACCACACCAGGAGGGGAACTGAAGTTGCTGTCCAGAAATGCCTCAGAACTAAGACAATCCCCTCATTTTCTGGAGCCATTTTCTATACTAGTTTATATCAGAGTGAGTCTGTACTGGTGGTTTACCTGTCTTGGTGACAGCTGCCACATCAACACAGGCATGGGCTGTACATTTTGGGACTAGTGGCTTTATCCCAGGCATCTCTGCACAGTGCTACCCCCCTTAGCTAAGGATATCCCATCTCCTGCATCCCCCAGCCCAGCCATCCTGGGTCTCTCTGAGACCTTTTCATCACAATGACTGATACATCATCTGTATCCCTTCGGGCTTCAGAGAAAGGGGTGCTCAGTTCTCTGTAACCCACAGGGGACTGCACTTCAGAGGCACTAATGTCCACAACAACTAGTTTTGGTCAGAAAAGTACAGCATCACCTCCCTTTCCCCACTTTCAGTACACCTGCAAGCCCTTAGCCCTGGCACATCTTTTTTTTCCACATCCTGGAGCTGTTTTTAAGTATTACTTCATTATCTTGAGCAGTGCAGCTGCTCACATGCCCCTGCCCTGTAGGCAAATGAGTGCAATTTCCACTCATGTTCATGTTGCATTCCCTGTTCATCTCCTGCAGCTGCTTTGCCCACTGCTCTTGTGAAGAGCACCTCTGAACATCCCAGCTTCTGTCTTCTACTCTTCCTGCCCTGGTGTGTTCTGCTGGTGCTTGCAGACTCCTCTGAAGTTGTATGGCCCACTGCTTCTCCTGCAGCTCAAACCTCATGCCTGGCATGTAGCTTCTCTCATTAATCATAGCATACACAGCTCCGTAAACTAATTTAGTAGAATTAAGGGTAGATGTGTTCATGAAGGTAGATTCTCTCAAGTTTGACACACTTTTTTTAACCTGTTATGTGCACAGAACAGATCGAAGTGTTACGTTTTAAGGTTATGAAGGTTACAGTTGCTTATCTCCTGGTTGCTTTCCCCAGTCTTCCTAAACCTACATTTTTTATCAGGGTGTGTTCAGTCACTCCTGTTCACCTTTAAAGGGAACCAAAGTGTTTTCAAGGTGATGAGACTCCTGCAAGAGCTTATCAGTTTGCCACTAACTCCTTTCTATAGGACTGTCCCTGTAGCACCATGAAGATCAGCCTAGCCCAGAGCCCAGCTTTCAGCAGCAGTCACTATAGGAAGTGAAATGAAGGGGTAAATATTGGTGACCTTCCCTCTGTTTCCTGCTCCCAGTGTTCAGCATTGCTCCCTCAGTTACAATCAGATTTTTTAATACAACAGTGATGAACGAGATGATAGCTCAGCCCATTACCTGTTCTTTATACAATTAAGAAGAGCATTATGTTGACAGATGTAATTACAATCTGGAAAACAGTAAAGGGATCGATGCACTGTGTATACACTCCTTTCTTTTCCTGTCCTTCGTGCTTACCTCCTCCCTGTCTCTGCAGTTAACTGTTCAGTTAACAATGAAGAACTACAGAGCCCCGATCCTGTATAGCTGTGTCACTGGTCTGTCCAGACCAAACCCTGCAGGTCAAAGCAATCACTAGAACCACCTCTCAGAAAGGGAAGTAGGACCTGGTGAAGCTGATCCTGAATTAACCTGATTTAGGAAAGCAGAACCTGCAGTCAGTTCAGATTTGCATTTGAATTTACTTGCTCAGGATTGCACAGGCTCAGTCAAAAACTGGGTTAGAATAGAAACTTTCCAATGTCAGAACTGGATTTGGCCTGGCTTGATGGGAGACGGGTTTCATAGTAATTGCCTAAGCCAGTGCCCTAACCATGAGCCAAAGCTGCAACTCTGGTTTAGCTGGTCAACAGCTCCATGATACCAGTGCAAATTCCACCTACTATATTATAGTTAAATATTTGTATGTATTTTAAGATCCAATTGAAATCCTAAACCAGTCACTTGTGAAATCCTGTGACCTCCAACCCTTGCTTAGATGCTGTGTTGACATTGGCTTGTAAGCAGCAGAACTTAGTGCCATGGTGGCAGCTAAACGAAAGCCATGAAGTCGATTAGCATCTCATAGATAAAAAGAGCAGTTTTCAGAAGAAAAAAAAAAAAAGAAAATTCAGCACTTACTTGTGTGTTACCAGAGTATTGTAGTGTAAGAGATGCAGCTTCTTTCCAGTTGCCTCTACATAATGAATGCACCTGAGAATCTGGCAAGCATCCTGACCCTGACCCTGACTGTAGCACAGCTGAGAGGAGGCAAAGCTGGCCAGGAACTCAGAGCAGCGCTGCTTGCATCACACTCCAAAACCTCAGCCCTTTCGGTACAGAAATGGTGATGAAGTTCTGGGGATGCAGACCCAGTCATGGGGGAAAATTCCTGGTCCTGGTGAGAGACCTCTGGTCAGCTGTCCTGCCCTGTGGAGCAGGCTTCTTGTAGGGGCAAGCGAGCACCTCATGCTGTGTGGAGGCATCAGCCATCATTTCCTTTCCCCTTCCCAGAGACAGAAACAACCACTGACATGCATGTGCCTGTGCCCTCCTGCTCCACCCCAGCATGAATCACGTTGTCTTCTGCCCAGGGTGAGAGAAACATCAGCCAGAGGCCCACTGAGCCTCACAGAGGCTTTGCCGGAGGTGTAAGGCATCACTCACTTGCTTTTTCATGACTACATAGGCAGCAACAACTCCAATTTTTTACTAGTTACTAACTCAGGGCTCTGCTGGGAAGGAATGCACCGTGGAGAAAGGGGGATTTGGACCAGAGCCACCTCCCTCATAGGGTTGCCCCACAGTGATGCTTCTCATCCCCCATCCTTGGGCCCCAGGCAGCATGACCACACCAGCCACCACACATGCAGTAGTGGTTACAGTGACATCAGCACCCATATGTGCAGAAGGGTTGGTCACAGAATCATAGAATGATTTGGGTTGGACGAGACCTTACAGCTCACACAGCTCCAACCCCTGGCCATGGAGAGGGCTGCCGCCCACCGGATGGGCCCCGTCCAACCTGGTCTTGAAGGCCTCCAGGGACATTTTCTCCTGCATATCACTATGAGCACAATTGCTCAGAGCACCACAGGAGGGACATGCAGGAGCTCACCTAGAGCAGGCTCAGGGTGATAGCTCGTTGGGACTTTTTGCACTTCCAGCTGTGAAGGAGAGCTCTGAGAGGTAACACGTGTTTCCTCATACCCAGAGGCAAAAGTTGAACATGACAGCTGTTTCAGAGCTCCTTCTAACAAGGGTGTTTGGCTGACCCAGTTGTACCTATAGCTGTTACTTTTTCACAGGCTGAACTGACTTTAATTAAGTGAAAGCAGTTAACTTGTTCACAAAGGCAGGAATGGATTGGCCATTGTGATCTTGTGAAATGGAGCTTTTTATCCTTTGTCTGCCCTGTGTCAGAAAGGCATTAGGAGAAAGTGCTAGGAGACATGAATTGCCCCCATTTATTTGAAATTATTGTAATGGCTGTATTCACTTGAATGCAATGGTAATATAGGAAAGGCTGAGATGTCAGAGCGCTGACATTTCTTTTTTCTTCATGGCTGAACCCTGTGGTGATTGATTTCATCATGGTACCACATCTAAGACGACTGCATTAAATGCATTTTCTTTAGCAACACAAGCATTGGCCAGTAAGTGGACAGACACCTGAGCAACTGCAGAGTACACACAACAATTACACAACTATTTTGCAAACTATTATCTGTACATACTGGTCTGCCAAACAACAGCAATTATATCTGCCAAACTTGAATAATGTCCCATATGATTTTTTATTTTTATTTTTCGGAGAGAAGGGGAATCTGAAACATTTTTATGACTTATTCTTAGAAAATACTTGTATGCTGTAGATCAAGAAAGTACAAAAAGGCTGTGAAACCTGATTAAAGATGATTTAAGGTGTACTCACCACGTTATGCGACATAATAGTTTCCAGTTTATTCACAGGTGTGCAGCTATTCAACATTTTATCCCACTTGCAGAGTTCATTAAAAAAAATACTGATCAAAATTGTTTTTTTCTGTCAAAATGAGAACTCAGATAATGACAAAAATCATTGTGTTATTTCAAATATTTCTCTCTTTTTAAACATTTTTTGTCTTCTTTTTTTTTTTTTTTTTTTCCTTTCAACCTCTCTTAATAGTAAGCCAAAAGGATTTCGGCAACAAATAAAGTGAAAGGTTTGAAGAGACAGAAAAGGAATATGTGGGCAAGGTTCCTCCTGTTAGCTGAAACCGTTTGGCCCAACCGACACCAGGTGGTGCCTCTTTTCAGAAGCTCAATGTTTCTGCCCAGCTGTCATCTGAATGTGTTTTGAATATCAGAGTTGGATTTTAACCACAGAGGTGAACCCAGCAACCTAGTTCCCCAAGTGACACCAGCTGAACAGCACCAGTATGGTTCTAGGGCAGTGTAAGCTGTCTACTGCTGCCTCCCCTTGCCATCTATGACATGTGCTCACCTCAGTGAGCTGTTTGATGGAGGAGAGGAGAGGAGGGAAGGGGAGGAAGAGGGATTTTCTATCAGTATCCGCAGTGTTGAGACTTTACTCTTGCAACACGCTTTGAGCACATCGGTTACACAGCCCAGAGAAAACCACATGATGACAGACACTAAAATAGCGTGTCTCACTGTTCCTGATGAAAAGTGCCTTTTAGCTTTGAGAGCCTGAAAATAAGCAGGCTGTGAAAACTGGAAGCAGTTTTTTCTCACACAGCACTAACCCCCCACCCCTTACTTCATCTTCTCCCTGATCTGATTTCACCAACCAGCCAGTGCTCAATGCGCTCAGCCCTGCATGTGCTCTAGGACACACAATGAAAAGTACAGCAAGCCACCCCCAAATCTCCAGCGCAGCCCTTATTGTCAGCTCATGCATCTTACGGAAGCCATTTTATGTAAGCAGTTGCAAAAAAACCTTCAGTTCATCATTTTGTAATTATCATCACAAACCTCGTGAAGCAAATATGGACAAAATCAGATTTTCACTTACAGTGTGAATATTTTCATCTGGCTTCTTCTGAAGCAACATCTCTCCAGATCTTTCTGGTCCCTGAATCCCAACATCTCACAGCAGATACCACAGAAGAGCATCCTAGCCCAGCAGTCCACTCATTTAATTCATGAAAACATCAACATTAAATGTTGTAAGCAATGTTTAGCCCATGAAGATAAAAAAAAAGCATTAGAACTTGCTGGCAAAAAATGTTTCGCTTTAATGAAACCAGATATTAAACCAGTGAGGTGGAAACCATAATAAAAATGCCTAAAAATATAACAGACTTTAACACTGACAATGCAAAATTTTGCATGTGATCTTTAATGTTCAAACAGTAACAATGGCTACTTTTAAATTAGGAGTGCAATAAACATTTCCATGACAACACATGACGAGAGTTGGGACTTAATTCTTCCAAAAGCCAAAAGGTTTTTTAACAGAGGAGCGAAAATACCTAACATTTGTGTAACTCAACGTAAGTATCATGCAGTTCAGGTTCTTTTACAAATATGTCAGTTTTAGTGTTTGAGGGGGGCAAGGGATTTCCAACGTACACCAGAAGTCTTACAAAGAGAAAGAGAAATCAGGAAGAGAAGAGTGCAGGAAAAATGTATGCTGAGGTGCAGAAGCTCGTCAGGATTTGAAGCTGATAATAAAACCTCACATGAGACCAACATGTTTTTTATGACCTCACTTGGAATAAGGCTGACGAGTGGTAAATATTCACTGGCCCAGGAGTTTTTGAGATTGTTGCAATAACAAATGTTCCATGCACTACTGCTGCTCAAGGTGTCCCTAACGCTGTTACTTGTTCAGCTACATCACAAGTGACATCATCCCTAGGATTCATAGGAGGAGAATGATTCCATTTGGAATTTCTCCTCACGAAGAAGCTCAGAGGTAGAACAGAGCATGGAGAAGGGCACCCAACTGATTTTTCAGGTATAAGCTATCAGTAGGTTATATCTGAGCTATAAATCATATGGTTAGTAGGATAACTCCCAAAGATCCACTTAGGATTTGAATCAGGCAAGCTATTGCATCCATTCCTGTTGAAACGTATGAGTCAGGCTTAGTCAGAACAGACTGAGATAATTCTCTTGAGATCCTCAAGGAGAGGGAGAATCATCCTACTGTTTTGTGCAACATCTTCCATGGCAGCATGCTATAAGCCTCATTTCTGAGCTCACTGAAGGATGGGAAGGGCAGCAGAAACCTTGGGATGAGACTGGTCTGCAAGATCTGAGGGATGGTGTGGGGCAGAGGGTTTGACTCAGGAGAGAGGGCACCACAGCTCACAGGGAATGCACAACTCTGTCTTCCAGCAGTATGCGCTTACACATCTAGAGATGCCACCTCTTTAGCCCTGCTTTCTGTGTAGAAGGGTAACTTGGGCCAAGCAGATGTGTCAGAACTTGATGCTCAAGACTTGCCAAGCTTCCCAGGGTGCAAATCCTCCTTCTGTCTTTGTTTTATAGAATCCAGGCTCTTAGGCTTAGCATGCAAACCAAAAAATGCATTATTTAGCCATTGTAAATATGCACATTCAACACTGCCATCTACTTAGTTTTTACAATCATGGATTCATAGAATACCCCAGGTTGGAAGGAACCCATAAGGATCACCAAGTCCAACTCCTGACTCCACACAGGATCACTCAAAAATCAGATGGTCTGGGAGCATTATCCAGACATCTCTTGCACTCCAGCAAGTAAGATACTTGTTTCACTAAAACCACTGTTTGCAATCAGAATGTTCTGAAAATATGTGAGAATTTTAGTGCTCATGAAAAAAATACCTTTTATCCCTAGAGAATGAAGTCTTCTGCCTCCAAAATTATGGCAGGGACACGAGAAGTGATGATAGCACAGATTTGTCTCCACCACCCTACTCACATGTCTCAATCAGCCTTGACTACGAGCCAGCACTTCTGGGGTTGTAACTAGGTTAAGTTTTGGAAGAGTCAGGATAAGCTCCTCCTGCTTCAGCAAATCTCTGACCACATTGTTGCAGTGGTCTCCATTTTCCTAGGAACAGGACTAGGACAGGAAAACAAAGCTTACAAATCCAACTATAAATGTCACTACATTTTGATCACTCATGCTGGACACAGAGTATTTGATCGCTGTTGGGCAGTAACTCAGGTATGTGTAAGAAGTGCTATTGTATTATGTCAATTTATTACATGGATGGGATTATTTGCTTCGGAGGTTAGGTTGAAATGTGAAAACAAACTGTCAGGATTTTACAACATACACAAGAATCTTTTAAATAGATACACAGTGGTCGGATTTTATACATTAGGTTCTTACAGTAAACAAAACAAAACAAAAAAAAACACACACAGATAGATATGTCAAGAGAGGAGGTTGATCAAGGTGAAATTTATCATGAAATAAATGCAGACAAACCAACAGCTGAAAAACACTGATAACAAAATCTGCACAGCTATGATCTGTAAATCTTCAGGCTGGGTCTGCTTCAGTCCAGGATGGTGAAGTACAAACACAGGATTGTGAACAAAGGCCCTCGCCTGCATCTGTCATTTTTAAAGATAGCGCCCATGTGTATTGGATAGGGGAGAAGAACAGACAGAGTGCACATCTGTTTTATTGGGGCCACCTGCACTGTGGTCCTGACAGGAGTCCTGTCTTCGATTCACTCCCTTTGGTGCAAAGACAGAAACAACGAACTTAGGCAAAACCGCTGCTGGCAGCCCTCAGAAGATCTTGCACTCGTTAATGGAGAAGAGCTTCCGCCTGTTCTGCCTCTTGGCTTGATTGACTGCTGTTCTCACGGCATACTCAAACACCTGCTGCACACCGCGGTTGCTGAGGGCTGAGCACTCCAAGTAGCCTTTGGCTCGCACATCCTGGGCGAGCCGCTTGCCATCTATTGAGCTGATGCAGGAGGAGCGGTAGGGCCCCGTTTCGCGCTGGTCAGTCTGCGTGGCCACTACCAAAACAGGGATGCGGGGCAGATGGTTACGGATCTCGCCGATCCATTTGCTCCTCAGGTTTAGAAAGGAGTTGTGGTTTGCCACAGAGTAGCACATTAACACCACGTCTGCCTGCTGGTAGGAGAGGGGGCGAATGCCTTTGAAGGCATCACTTCCAGAAGTGTCCCAAAGGCCAAGGCTAATTTGTACACCATCCATGAAGACATCTACGCCAGTGTTCTCGTACACAGTGGGTCTGTAGTTATCTGGAAAAGTGTCAGAGATGAAACGTACCAAGAGAGACGTTTTTCCCACTGCAGAGTCTCCCACCAGCACGCACTTGATAGAATCCAACATTTTATTAAAGACCAGAGCCTGCTGCAGCAGAGACAGGATGTAGGGGTGCAGTGGTCTCAGGGGCTGACTAGATAACTTCCGTTTGGGGAGAAGCCATTCCAAATGTCTTTACTCCTCAAGACTTGATTATGCCACTTGAGTCTAAAATCCCCTTCTCTCCCACGCAGCTCTGCAGAGCTGTTGGTTTTAATTCTTCAGTGAGTCAAATGATGTTTCTGAAAGAGGAAAAACAAAATGTAACACTTATAACCCATAGAGAACAGATTGTTTCTCATCAAGATAAAGTTTTCTGGTCAAATTTTTGGACAGCCGTGGGGAGTACCCCACATGGAGGATACTGAACTTTGCCATTCCCTCCCAGCCAGTGGTGTGTGCAACAGCCGTTCACGTAAATAACTCCCTTGCTACTCCACAGGAGCTAGCAGTCTTATCATCTCTGCCATTCTGCTCTCAGCTCAGCTGTTTCTTCCCTCTAATTGTCTTAAAACTCGTGTTTGGTTTTTTTTGGTATAACCGTTACTGACCTGCTTTCAGTGAGATATTTCCTGCCCCTGATTTTAAACAAGATTGCCAAAATCCTGAATCCCTCTTAATCAGTCAGTTCAGATTCCCTTGAAAACATACTCTTGTCCTCTAGAGGTAACCATGAGAAAAAAAATCACTTAATGGACTGATTAGACAATTCACACTATTCTATAATGAGAAGTAGTGCCAAACTGCGTGTGACAACAAGAAAGCAAAGACTTCAGATGTGAATCTTGACTGGCATGAACCTAAACAGTTTTCAAAAGCGTTGTAGGATTTTCAGCAAAAATACAGAAAAGGTTCTAAATGTTTCTTACAAATCAACTCCAACAAGCAAGAAGCACAAGCCAAAGAAAATCACACCAGTAATGTTGGCCCAGTCAGGTAATTTTATCAGAAGGGAATGTAGCTGCCTTAACATTTTTTCAGTCTGTAAAACCAAACTGAGAGTACCTATGTAATTGGTAAGTATGCAATTGCTCTTGAGCTCCTGCCAGGATTCAGTCAAATTTTCCTATTTTGAAAGTATTCATCTCTTCCCCGCTGGCTGCGTGCAAGATTCACCGCTCACATACAGCTGCATAAAAATGCCACAAAAGTCACCAACTGCAAAACCAAAGGAAAATTGGTGCTGCTCAGCAAAACTGGTTAAAAAATGGTTAAAAAATATCCCTGGATAGTTTCAAAATTTCCTGCATATGCAAGACAGGTGAGGTATTTCTGTCTCCTTCACATACGAAGAGAGAAGTCACACCATGAGGTTATTTGCTCAGAAATTAATGATGGACACAAAAAGTCTATTCTTGAAGTTACAGTGACACTTTCATTACCCTAACCCCACCACCACTCCACATTTCTAGGACACTCAAAGCTTTGGCTTATCTCACAGAGAAAAAAAAAAAGAATAAAAATTAAAAGAAAGAAGAGAAAAGCACTAGGTGAGCCTAGAGAGAACATTTTACAGGCAGTGCCAACTGCTGCTGGCAACTGCTCTCCTTCCATTTTGCAGTGAGGCATCCTCCTACCTCCTCACCTACCTTCTCTCATGTTGCTGGCATGCCTGCATTTCTCCCACCCAACACATCAGCTGGAAGAAGATGTGACAGAGCTCAGCTGGGGCATGTTGCTTTATAGCAGTGGTACAAGGGCCACAGGACAGGTTCGTGCTTCCCCAAGTGACAGCTGTCTGCAGGAGCCACTGCAACAGACGTCACTTCCTGGTTGGGGCACTCACCATCACGGTCACTTCTGGGAAGTGGGATGGAGGCTGAGGCTGGTTCTGCTGCCTGCCAGGAAATGAATGGGCTGCTCTGCCAGTACAGGTGCTGGTGGCAGCAGCTGGACTCTTGCCTTTAAGGCTTCAACAGGGCTAACTTTACTGTTCCTCCTTTGTTCCCCAAAGACACACTCAGGGGAATGAAACAAGGTATTTGCAAAAGGTAACCATGAAAATTCAAAAAGCATACACAGGATACGTGGTACAATTACTCAAGTGCATCATCGTCTTTCCTTCAGGGTATCCCACTTCAATATTGTGTCAGCAGTACAGTTTTAAAACACCACTGTTCACCACAAGCCAGTAGCACATGATTCAGACAGAAGTGCATGCTCCCAGGAGAAATATAGCAGGTACCAAGTCTCCTCCTCAGAGCAAACATTTCCCTGTTGCAAAAAGTTTTTAATGCCTTTAGTTTAACTGTTCTGTGTATATTTGAATGTGGTGAAAAAATAGAACTTCTGCTATCTCATAAACATCAAAGCAGTTAAAGGGAAAGGACTGTTAAGCTACACAGTTTGGTGATAACCAGGTCTAATTTTATTGTCAGTTTTACCAAGAAAATATACAAACGGTTAAAACCTATGAAAGGTGCTAAGGGCTAGTGTACAAGGCTAGTAGATACACACAATAATAAAAGACAAAGTATTCCACTGTGACAGTGCAGAGACATTTAAAGCAAATAGAATCATAGAATATCTCAAGTTGGAAGGGATGCATAAGGATATTATTTGTTGACAATCTTTAAGTAACTGGGCCCACGTTCTGGTCCCAAGGGCAGACCAGAGTCAGTCCTGATCCCGCCTTTATTTGCAGCCAGCTGGAGTTCATACACCACCATGTATAGCAGGTACTATGTATGTGCATATTGTGTGCACACATATAGCCTGTCATTGATGTGGTCTCAGGATAGGAGAAGTAGTAATGTATTAAAATGATTACATAAGCTCATCTTAATTAATGGAAAAACCTTTAAATGAAACATCAATAGTAAACAATGTCCTTTAAAGGACAGGCCAGTACAGGGCACCTCTAGGCATCAGTATACAGACAACTGTGTAAACATTCACAAAAGCTTTGGTTCCCTTCTCTAATACCACGTTAGGGTCTTGGTCTGACAGTACAGCATGCTACAACAGTTAAAATCTTGCTGCACTCATGCAAATGCTTTGAATGGCACATGGCTGAGTTTCAGCTGCTGAAGGATTTCTTTCCAGTAGCTTGGTTTCCCTAATTCTATTAACTTCACCAAGTCCATGTTATATCTGGAATTCCAGATATAAACATGTTACTTATTTTTACACTATTTCGGTTATGTTTTCACCATAAAATATATTTACATAACACAGTGAAGGCTTTTATAATATTACTAAGCAAAAGAATATAAAAGCAATCAAAGGGAAAGAACCAAAGTTTATCGGTTGAACCAAATGGGATTTTCATTTCTGCCAGGACAATGTCTGGCATCTACTGTAAGGTCACTGTGAGCATGGCTTAATGTGGTGAAACACCTGCAGGGAATGAGCAGTATCTTACGATGTGAGGAAAAAAAGAGGGGTTGGGAAGCCCTGATTTTAAACCCTACCTTGTATATTGACAGTACAGCCTCAGGTAGTCTGGGATTTGTAAAAGATTAATTCATATATAAACAAAATCATGTAGGCAAGACAAGAGGTTTTTTAGACATTACCGTGATCTGGCAGTCACAAAATGGTTCAGAGAGTTAAAGCGATTAACATGCTCACTATTATCGTCCTTATCCGGTTCCTACCACAATTATACCTTACTGCAGTTCCTGTTGATATCAGGATAAGAGCAGGCTAATTTTTCAGCTTGAGCACTGTGTACAGTAGCTCCTGAAGAGAACTGATGCTGAGAGGAAGTAAAAATATTTATACTAATAAAAAAAAAAGTAGTTGAAAACCACTGGAGAGACATCCAGTTTCTATGCAATGCTTGATTGCACATTGTCTTTGCCCACACATACTCCTTATGTTCCACTTCATGCTGAGATGGGTCTGCAAAGCAACATCTACAGCGTATCTCCACCATGCTGGTTATAGTCACAGTTCATTCCAGCTGTGCTGCAGATACATAAAAACTATCATCGTATCTCTTATTTAGAGACCCTGAAGGAGAGGAAGGAGATGCAGAGACTACCATTGCTGACCAGACAGCATGGAGCTTTACACATCCACCACCATGGGCGCTACTAGCGAGCCCTGAGAACAGGAGAAGAAAGAGGAGGAAGAAGAAGAAAATCAAGAGAGGGTAGAGAAGCCTACACCTGGTTAGGGACAACTCCCAGAAGATACAGCAGGGAGACAGAAGCCTCCTTGATGCTGTGGACACAGTCTGCGTGCCTCTCTAGATTGCCACATCACCAGTGTCATGCTACCTTGTTTTCAGCTCCGTGAGCAAATCATAGCCATTCTGTTCAGACACTGCTGCTGCAGCATGGGGCTTCTGAAAACTTGTACATCAACTGCAGACTGTCTGGAGACCGCCGCTGGTCTGCAAGCAAATGGCCCCTTGCCACCAAGTTTCCTGTCTCATAATCATTAGCCTGCTGCTCTGACATTTGCATTAGCTGTCTGCTGTTTTTTAATCCCATTGTAGGGTTATTTTGATCTATCACACCAAGTAGCCCTGGTCTTGCTGGTCTAGGAAATAGCCTTCCCTTCTTCTCAAACAGTGTCACCATTGCAGTTCCTCCTGCCACTCAGTGGTGAAACTGCTGTCACTAAGGGGAACTAGCACACAGCCTATACCTTTGCAAAGCACTGCATCTTTTTCCCAGAATATTCCACAAAAAAAATCTGTATTCACTTTCCAACCAAGCTATCACAGGCTCCGTCTTTATCTCCCTGTCCAAGAACAAGATGGCAGGTTATTGGTCAACTGGTGCTTCAGCCCTCTGGTGTATTTGTCTTTTGCTACTTTAAAGAATTGTGAGGGTGCCTAGAAGCTTGGAGGAGAGCTTTTATACAGATATTTTAGCTCTAAATACAAAAATACAACGATACCTGCAACGGCTTCCTAAAGTTAGAAGAGCACGCAGCACACAATGGATCTATATTTTCAAAGGCAAGATGTCTTGCCATCTCAAAAAAATTTTTTTTCCAGCATTAAATAAAACTGCAGTCATAACAACTTCAAAATTTTTCGACCATTACCTTATTCATAAAATTGAGATTTTGCTTCTGTTTCACAATTTGAGCACTTCATTTTGAAAAAAATAAAGCAAAATTGAAATTAAAAAAACATCCAATTCATTAAATTGGTAGAAAATGGGTGAGCGCTTTCCTAGGAACTTCTAAGAAAATTCCCATTGGATGAATACAATACCTGAAAATTTAAACCTTGGTTACTTTGTTTGGAAGTTTTAACAACTGAAACTGAAGAAAAGGATTTATGATCAGATATTCAGTTATCTTGCCAACTTTATTATAAGTAAGTGAGCACAACTAATTAGATTTAAAACAAAAACCCTCATTTTGAGACTGGGAAATCTTACTATAAAGCAATGACAAATACAGATTTATTTGGAATGAGACTAGAAGTCCAAATAAAGGGATGAAAGCTTTTCTCATAAGAAAATGTACATAGGTCACTCCAAAATCATTGCCTCCTACATTTTTTCCATGGAATCATGGAAAATACAACAGACACAAAGAGTACAATAATACTATTTGACTGAGCAAATTCTCAGCTACACAACGCTGTTTCTTAACAGAGTCACAACCATTAGCTATGCATTTTCACCAGTGATGAACAAGAACCGACATGCTATGCCTATGAAAATCTGCAACAGCAAAGGAGACCCACTGTTGCTACTGCTGAAATTCACCACCTGCTGCCTCACTGTGCTCACACCTGCTGTTTGGTCTCCATAAATATTTAGCAAACATCAGTGAATGTCAGTGGCTGTCATTTTCAATGCATGGAGGAATTCAGTGACACACCTTTGCTTCATACACAATTCCATGTCAGACACCATTTTGTCACAGTGCTCCTCTGCTGCCATCTGTAACGGGATATTGGTGGGAAGGTTCAAACCCTACCACCGTACCACCAACATCCACCTGACATCATGGGCCAAAACAATAGAATAGGAGGCATGGCCTTCAGAGCAGCCCTCATATGTATTTACACACATGCTTACAAATGTGTGTGATAGTACCATTATTAATATAAATAAGTACTGGATAATGACAAACCTGAAGGTCTATTCAACTTTTTTATAAACACTGAGAGAAACTATTCAACAGTCCTTTTAATTAACCAATTAAATAACAGAAATATTTATTTAACTTCAAAAACCCTTTATCTGTGATTAATCACACTTTGATTCAGCTACCTATAAATTTAACATGAACACAAATAATTAGAACCACTCTAGAAATTAGAAAAATGACTCTTGTGTATTGATTTGAGATCTTAAATCCAACGGAAATCAATTCTATAGCACTAAGTACTGGCATCAAAATTCAAGCCATGAGTCTAGAGCCATTCTTTGTCCATGTTTGTGACATGACAGAATAAACTACAGACTATGGTATTCAAAGCTATACAGGACATTTTCAAAACAGGCACATTTTCAGGTTAAATGTTGCATCCTCTGCAAATACATTGTGGGTAAGCCTGACACAGGGAGTTAGCCCCTTCACAGAGGACTGGTCCATGTGCCGCTCTCAGCCTGGCCCAACAACCCCCAAAGTCAGCAGCAACGGGGCAGCACATTGTGCCCAAAGAGTTGCACATACCCTTGCACTTACCAAGCATTTCCTGTCTGCAAGATACAGGGTATATCGCCTTCCTTTCACACTCTTTTCATATGATAAATTTTCTTCCCTGCTCTTAAACAGTTAAGAAGTCCTCAGCATACACAAAGCCTTAAACAGTATGGCTGATGTGCAAATGTCATGCACGTATATGCTCGACCACCTGACATGCACCAACCATCTGCCTGTCTGCATCCCCTCATAGGCTCTGCCTCTGTGCACACACACACACGTATCTGTATTCACCACCAATTACCCCACAAAACTACTTTTGGGTCCAGGTGGGGATACGGACACACTTTCAGATGAGCATGGACGAAGTGCTAAGCGTTGACTACTGCGACACTGGACATCCTCATGAAAACCACCTCAACTATCAGAATGAGCTCCAGTCCTAAGGCAGAGCTTCACACAGTCCTAACTAGCTGCTTTGCAACCAAACTGAAGTACTGGTGTTACAGGTGGTATTTGATATTTGACTTCAATGAGAATGCTGTGTGTGTAGAGCTATTCACATGTGGAAAGGTTTGCAGCTTTGGGCCCCAAACCACTTCAAATTTTTCATGTCACATCCTCTTTTTAACACAGTTCACCTTTCTTGAAGTTTGAGGTAAATCAAAAGGATGCTCACAGCATATTTTTGTAGGTATTTTTACAGGTTTAAGTCCTCAAAAAACTCTTTTATTGAGTTTAAATGAGAAGTACTCTTTTGTTTCCACTCTCCAACAATGATGTGCTCTCTTTCCAGCAAGCCTACCCTTCTCCCTGTTTCTGCCTGGGGTCTTTCGACTCTCTGCAGATGTTAGCATAACGTACCAGAATAATCCTTTTTTTCAGATACAGCTAATATTCTTCACTTTCAAATATTGCTGTAATTTCTCACAGAACAAAGCATAACCTGCTATCTGGATGCTTTGAAGTATATGTGCATATATACAGAACCAAAAAAAAAAAAAAACAACCCAAAATAAATCAGTATATTTTTAAAAGCATAAATACTGCAATAATTAATCTATGGATATATGTACAAGAATCTGACATCCATAAATGCATGTATGTCTGTATAGATATGTATGAATACATACACTGAAACGCGTTCATTTGCAGATGAGTTTGCTATCAATTGCTATATGAAACATATGAAGATATTTCTTCCTTACTTTAAAATCTGAATGTGTATTTTGCATCAAACAATGGATACATTACTGAAATGATAACTTTTTTTATTATTATTTGAAATGTAATGGTCATGGTCTTCACATTGCTTTATTTCTATGTATAGGTGCACATGTGTTTATATCCACAAAGGCAAACCTCTTAGCTAGATCTGGATTTGCAATAGTGTAGGTATATGATTGATAGATCAGAATATTATATAAGCAAATAAGTACACGGTCATATGTTTTAAACAATTACTTTTCTACAGTATATGCAGCCATCACAGTTTTAGTCACATCATTATAATGGATGACAACAATTTGTTGTTAAGGAAACACATGCATTTACATTAAGTCCCCTAGAAGTGTAGCACAGTGAAATGCTAGAACACATCTGTATTCCCAGAGAAGAGGTCTTTCTTTCTCTCAGACCCATGCCAAGTCCACAGCCGCCGAGGGCTGCCAGCACTGTGGTTTGGCTCTGACCTGGGTAGGACCATGCTCCTCTCTGGTGCTTGCACAGCACCCAGCCTTTTTGATCATGGCCCTTAAAGACTACCAGTTGATCAACATTAACAACATTGCTAGCTGCTAACACAGAGCAATACAGCTGACATAACTCCCTCCTCAGTGTTAAAAAATATCTGAAAAAAATTCATTGTTATTTCTAACCGCCATGGATCCCTCACAAGATCACCAAGATTACTGCCAGAGATCTATTCAGATGTAACTTTGTACTGTGTGTATGAAATGCCCATAACAATAAAGAAACTCTCCTCCTGGGTCTTCTCCCCTAACCCTAGGAGTTTCTCTGTATTCAATTATTTACCAAAGTTTGATTTTGGTGAGAGGTAAAGGTGGAGAAGGAAAATGTTAGAACAGAATTATCATGTTTGACAGAAGACTTTTTTTGCATGTTTTGTGACAAGAATAAAAAAATGTTAAATCTAGAGGTGATTTGAGCAGCAAATTATAATGTTTCATTTGATCTAACAACTCAGACTAATGACTTTTTGCTAAGATATGTAGTGGTTGGTTTTATTTTTTGCTTCAGGAAAACCGTCCCGAATCACTTACTGCATCTCACGGCTGTTTGCTCTGTTCCGATGAATGTTAAATCGTGAGTTAATGAGCAAAGCCAGAGTAAGTAAGCAACAACAATTTGATTGGTTATTCATTTTATAACTCTGAGAGCCTGGCTGACAATTTTAGCTTTTCTCCTCAGAATAGCCAGCAAAAAAAAAAGGGTTTTCTTGCCTCTGTATATATTCAATTATTTAAAATCTTCATTCAGATCCCACTCAGGAGTGCCATGCTTTAAAGCAATGCCACGCTTTAAAATTCATTTTGAAATTTCGTGTACGTGTATGTCAATTAAAATGTACATACAAATGTAAAAAGGGCTGGCTCGGAAACAGTGTCGGTCACTTTGCAAATAGAAAGTGCAATACAAAACATGCAATTATCACAACCTTTCCCACATTAGTTGATTTCAGGTCTTGCTTTATAAATTAAATAAGAACAAAACACTGGCAACCACAATCTACCCCACAACTCAGTATTCCTGCACTGCACCTGGCACAAGAATAAAATCAGTTTACGTTACAGATAGAAACTGTTTTTTCAGTTGGTTGGGTTTTTTTGCTGCATGCCCCCCCCCAGAATTCCTTAATTGTAGTAAACCAAATCAAACTCAATAAATGGGTAGACTACTTTCTTACTCAGAATTGTCTGCACCTTGTGCATTGCTGCAATTAAAACAGTTTCAGATGAAGGTGTGGTGAAGATTTCTTTTTCTCTGGAATTAGTACAGTTTATACTTGGCAGTTCAGATTTTGCATTGATTCATCTTACTGCAATCATATGGTAGGGTAGAATATATATTACAGGGCCTGGTTCCCTTCTCTTTTCCCCAATTCCCATACTTAATCTCATGTCACTTATAAATAAGATAATAAAGCATAACACTGCCGACGGTAGCGAGTCATATGGAATAGATTAAGAGGAGAAATGGCTCTGCTCTACCACCAAAAATAATGCATAAATCCTTCTCACGTATTCTTCAGTTCAGTATTTGGAGAAGCCAATTCAGATACTTAAAGCTGACATCTATTTGGTTTAAAGATCATGCAAATCCCCATGCTATGGTAAACCTTAATGAAGAGTTTCTCATTTTCAGTGAGAAGCGTAGAAAGGAATACACTTTGTTTTTCCTTCATTTTTACATACTTTGTATGAGAATGCTCACACATGAAAAAAAATTTAGGAGAGCTATGTTTGAAAAGTATGCAAACATTTCCTGTGTTTTATTTTTTAATCCTGGGAGTCTCGATTTAAACTCAGACGTTCTACGCATCAGCTTTTCATCCAGAATTAAAACTCTGCTTGAAAGATACATGAAATTTAAAACTTGCATTTAGACTAATGAAAACAAAAGAAATTACATGAGGGATTTTTAAGACGTATGTTTTATAGTATAATTTTGTGAGAAAATCATAAGCACACCAAGGAACTCAATAGATATTCAAATGTATCGCTAATTTGGTAACTCCAAATTCTAGAGAATTTACCAGTTTTTAAGCACTGTGACTCAAATTAAAAAAGCACATCACAAATAAGCTGGGTGACCCCTGGAACATCTTCCAGCAGAGAAGGAAAGCTGGATGGAAAGATTTCATATTATTTCATTGACAGCATGCACAGGAGATAATCAAACCAGTTCAACTACATCGGGGTCTTGTTCTCACCCAGGAGAAGCAGTGTTATCTGTAGTTTAACTTAAACTAGGATAACCTTCAAAAGCAGATGACTGCTACTCATGAGGAAAAGAGGTACCACCAGTTGGTCAAACATCCCCACACGTGCTGATTGTATCAGCTCTTGAGGTTGCTACTCCACACTTGGTTGTGACAAGTGGCATGGTGCGTCCTTCATGCCGACTTCTGCTGGGCAAGGTGTTCATTCCCTTTCCGACTCATGTTGGTCTTTTCTATGTGATATGTCACTGCAGCCTCTTTGGGGAAACCCCCAAGCCATAGCAGATGCACCTGTGGTTTCCAGCAAGTTCACACAGCTGGTAATTTCATCCAATAGATGCCAGCATGCCAGGTCAACACCATGTTCACTGGTGAGAGATTCACATTTCCTAGCATCTGAGAGTGAGGACCAAATACAACTCCTTGTGCAAAAGCCATGGTTCTCCCTGCAATGGGAGACATATCGGCACACAGCTGCACTCCCAGCTATCTTCCAACCAGCCTCCAGCACAGCCTCCAGACCTGCAGTAACCATTACTCCACACTCCTCTGGCACCCGTTCATCTGAGACCCAATACACCAAGGCTGCCTACTAGTGAGTAGGTTTTTCTGCCTCTGAATGTCTCTCCTTCCACTGGTAACAAAGCTCCAGGTACATGAGGAAGGTTTTCCTCACTTCATTAGAAATGAAGCACAATATAGTTCTGCTAAACATATTATGAAACCATGTTAGGTTTTGAGAAGTGTTGTAGAGAAGACCACAGATTTTGTTGTTACATCACTTTGCTTACATCTGTGTGATCCTGTGCAGTATTCATGTATTGCTTTAATAGTGGGCTAGAGACAGCAGAAGATAATTTCCATTCTAGACTATCACCACTTGGGTTATCCCAAGATTGTTCAGCTGTTAGCTGTTTCTGTGTCACGGAAACAGTTAAAAGCAGCTGAATTACTAAAATCATACACCACTGACCAGGGTGAGAACCTAATTTGGAAATGATTTTACACTGTGCAGAGTGATGCCTGAAACTCAAGACTTTGAAACAGGCAAGTTTCATGGTTATTCATTTTCTTTCTTTCCAAACAAAACCCAAACGCATTACAAAAAAATACTGTAATTTTTTCAGAATATAAGCACTGCCAAATTGAATTATTCACTTGAATGATGCAGTCAATAATAACTGCCTGTTTCTTAATTAAAACTAAAGAATCACAGTGTCAACATTTCACAAAGAAAACAGAGGCATTCAGTTTAGGGAGATGTTATTCAGTGAAAATCCCTTTCATTTACAGCTCTTAACCCAGATGTTGCTATGCATCTAGAAAGGCACAGAAATAACAGGAGGAGAATCTCTCTGTCTCAGTGTCCTCCTAACGGGTTATCAGAAAGTAACATGGAGGAAAGGCCGCAAGTTCTTCCGCTGATGCTCTGTACAGGATAGGCCAGCAGTTAAGCTTACAAGACTACCACCACAAACTCAGCTCATTTCCTGCAAGCTCCGAGTACGCTGCAAAGTGCCCACTTGCCCTGCTGAGGATCTGTATGGCTTGCTCCTAGCTGTGCAAGAGATTACCTCCTGATACCACTGGCAGCTGCGATCAGAGGGTGCTGCTTCAGTGCCAACCACTGGTGTTGGGTCCATGCAGCAGGCAGATGGCTTCCATTTCATCCCCAGATTGAACAAAGTCACAATCTGTTTAAGCCACAAACATTTTCTTGTGCAAGCAGGTTACCAGGCTGAAAAAGTATCTTTAGTAACTCTGGTACCAAGGCCCCAGCTTCATTGTTTTATTATGATGTATGATATAGGGAGTGGTCTCTGACACAGCTGGCCTTGGGAGCCCTGATTCTTTTCTGTAAGCCTATCTTACACTGATTTGGAACAGTAAAATTGCCTTCAGATGGGATTAAGTGGCAGTAATTTACAGCCACTTTTCCTTTATGATAGACTACAAATTTAGGTCTTGCTATATCTCAGAGTCAAGCCCATTTTTTCTGTTTTAATTCTTTGCTCTGGACCCTAGACAGCAAGCAAAGGTTACTTATAAAAACACATCTTTTCTGTAAATATGAAGCTACTGCTTTTCCTGGTTTCTGACAGCTAATCCAGTGCTTATATACCTGGGCATCACAACCCAACAAGGCCCACTCTCTCAGTACAGCAGGAAGCAAGCAAATGTGGAGTTCTTCTACCCAGCAGAGGCTGCTGAAGGCCCAGATGTGATATCCTCATCAAGTCTGTGCCCATCTTCACCCATGTGATACCTCTTCAGACCTGCATTTGAAAACTGAGGTTATATCTAATGTCAAGTGAGTATATTCACATGGTCTTTTATGGTCAAATATTTGCAAACACCAATTGATCAAAATGGCAGGTTTTAGAGGTGTCAAACATGAAGATGCACAGCACAATATAAAATCCCACCATATTCTGACAGCAGCATCAGAAAGGTACATACTGACGCCAAACAAATGCTGGCAGATCTGCCTGATAACAACCATCTAATCCCATTTATCCTACCTTTCCCCCACAAGTGTTTTCTTCAGGGTAAATCCTGCGCTCAAGCCATACTGCAAATGCCACAGCTCCACTCCTACCCCATCCACAGGTGGAAGCTCAGCTGAAAGAAGTGAGCAAGTCTTAAAGCCAGATTCAGATTTTGCGCATGAACCTGTGCCAGAGGGCTGGTTCCAGCTCCGTGTTCTCCCTCTTCATTCACCTTTTAGATTAACTACCTCCCATTGGCAACGTGACAGGAGCATTCCACAGCCACCAGGTCCAGTTTCTGTGGGCAGAACCTAGAAATGAGTGTACATGGAGCTGCATACGTGTGCAAAAACACAGTGCTCTCAAAAGGAATCCCACAGGGCACAGAGAGCTCAGAAGCAGCAGAGAAGCAGCTGTGGGGTGAGATGAAGGCAGGGAGCTGCACCCACAGCCATGCGGATGGCAGTATGGCCCTTCCACTGCTGCACTCAGTGGGCCAGCTGCTGGGGAACCAGAGCCGGTGATGGAGGAGTCAGCAAATCTAATGTACTTACAGTCTCACTTCAGTCCTAAAAAAATGAATTTCACCTTTCTCAGGTTCTCGCAATGCTTTTATCTATATTTGCTCAGAAACATTTAAGATGAAGCCACCGTGTACTCCACAACTGAGGAAGAAAGCCATCCCTGGAGTTAAAGATGCCCATCACTTCTGGCTTCGTGCTCCTTAATGGGGCAACGGGGACCCAATGGGGATCCAACAGGGTCCATCCAAATCAGGCCTGCTTTTTTCAGAATAATTCATGTTTTCTCTGTTTTTTTTGTACATTACTTAGCATGTAAAGTAGTGGCATGGCATGGCCCACAGCGCCAATTTTCCTCGTTTATACTGAGCCTTCTTGTGCTGAAGCAGGAGCAAACTCAGCAACAAACAAAAGTCCCAAAGCTAGATGGGGTAGCATAAGACCGGCATTCAGCAGAGTATCACGGTACCAGAAATGAAACAGATGGTATAAAGTAGAACCAATCACATAAACCCATTTCACAAATGTATTAATAAAAGTAAATGCAAAGACACTGAATTTGATTCAGAATCCAAATTTGAGTTATGACATTTAGAAGAAAGAGAAAGAACTTACCAGAGGCAGGAAGCGGAGCGCGGCCGTTAAAACAGACCTTACGGAAGTTGGCTACTGGAAGCGAGGGGGGAGAGCAAACAAAGAGCAGAGATCCGTGCTCTTGGGTTTTTTCAGATGGACTTCTTTTTTTAGCAGATTTGAAAAATGACATTACAGAGATAGAAAGGTGAAAAAAAGCAAGCGGTGAGCAGAGACCGCTGCACGTACAGGCCACATTAGCCTTGGGACTGGGCTGCTCGCTGGCAGACAGCGGCCCCAGTTGTGCTGTGACGAGGAGCAGTGGAGGGGTGAGGGTACGTCAGCTTCCTGGTGTGCTCCTCGCTGCCTGCGTGGGTTTGGTTGCGGGCTGATGTGTGAGCGTCCCGCTGCCTCCGGCAGTGCAGGCAGCTGCTGAGGGCTGGGGCTGCACGGCTGTGGCCTGCAGCACGCCTGCTCTTTGCAAGCTGCCGCTCCCAGGGCTGCTCGAGGTGCAGTACAGCCTAGCAAGCAGCGCACATCTAGCTGACCCTCTGCAAACGGGGGGCAGGCACTTTCAGGTTGCCTGTAGGGATTTGCCTGGAGTCAGTGAAGATTGCCCTGTACTGTGTACCAGCACAAGGACACTGACCAGCAGCAGAAGGGAGAGACCGTGGGCATGGAGAAGCCTGCCTTTCCCAGCACAAAGAACATGAGCAGGTTGGGTTCCCACCATGCCCAACCTTTCTGCCACAGCACTCCATTAAGAGTTTCAAGGTTTCCAACACCTGGCCTGCAGTCCATACTGCAGGAACCATGAGCATTTCCCAATTCCCATCTTCCTGCATGCTCCTTCCCATCTCAACCTCCATGGTCGCGAGGATCCCTCTTCTTGTTGTCCTTCCCACAGGGACAGCTCCTGGCTGCATCGGGCAGGAGGAGGAACAGTGAGCTACATATCTGCCCCTGAGCCGAATGTGAGGAGTCCTGACCCTGCCCAGAGTAGAATCCAGCTGCTCCTCCACCAGACACAGCAGTGGATGTCCTGGCAGACTCAATACCAGTCTCTGAGGCAGAGAAACAGACCATGAGACCTTCCCAGAAAATATTTTGGGCTCATTTTGGGATCAGCTCATTTCTGACAATTTCTTGCCATGCTATAGGAATAAACGCCAGACCCAGGACCAAAGCTGTGCATTTTGTGTTTGCAGCAGGATGGGAACCCTCTGATGAAGAGAGCTGAATTTGTCCACATCAACTTTATGCCAGCATAATGCATTCCAAGATAAAGTTATACTGCTTCCAATAACAATTTAAAAATAATAAAATAATAAAAAATCAGAATAGATTACAATGTAAACGCAGAAAGGAAAAAACAAAAACAAACAAACAAACAAAAAAAAAAAGGATCATTTACATGTAGACAAAACACAGGTTGCGTCAAAAATATAACAGAAGCTGAAGTGACATTACTTGTGTAGAGACACCATAAAAGTCCTGAGACAAGGCTTGCAGAGCAGTGCTGCATAGTCAGGCTGGGGAATCTGTTTATTGCTTTTCCTTATGAAAAGAAATGAATTTAGTTAATTATCAGCAGGGATGAAGATAAGTAAAAGGCAGCTCACACAAGGCAGGTTTTGAATAAGATCTTCCTAAAAATATTAATATTCCTTTCATTTGAGATTCTGGATAAGGGGCTTCAATGCATTATGAGAAAATTTGCATCACTTAATTTTCACATTAAACACCTGTTCTTCCATTTTTAACCAGGTTCAGGTTACCCAATACCAGCGCATGCAATCAGGCAACAAGTTTCCATTGCAATAATGACAAAGAAAGTCAGACACCCAAACATGTTGAGATGTTTCCACCAGAATGCTATGGTTTGTCAGAAGCAGAGAAATAACTACAATTTGCATATCGATAGAAGGGTCCTAAGGTGATCATCGTTCATTTTAGGTCTGCTACAGATAGCAGCTTCTCAAAAAATTCAACTAACTGCTATGTACTGCACACTAATCCAGATGTGAGGCCATCTGGGTAAGCAGCTTGCATTTCAGATATAGAGTGCATCCAGCTGTAAAATACTTCATAAACAACATTTTAATTGAGTGAGCTCTGTGAAAAAAAAAAAAAAACGAAAAAAAAACAGATTGTATAATTAATGTGATCTAACGTCCCACTTTCCACCCATGTCCTTCCACTGTGCTTCCTGGAGGATCTTGAAAATTTACTAAAAAATATGTGAATGCCATAGTAGGAACTTTCAATTCTTCTTTACTTACGGAAGTTTCTTAATAAAAATTGGAGAATTTTCACAGTGATGCACATGTTTCACGTAGCCTTGTTTTATGACTTGACTTTCTAGTGACCTGGAATGCTATAAGGACACCTCCAGCTCCACACTCACTGCTCAACACTGAGACAGGTTCAATACTTCAGCCTAAATGATATATTTTCCATGAAACATGCTTTTTTATTGTTCTTGCCTTTCTTGCTTCAGCTTCTCTGCCCCTATTCACCTCCTCATGCTGTGCAATGAAGGGGAACATCTGGCTGTAAGAAAATATTGCTGTTACATCCAAAAATACCTTGCTTCTCCTTTTTTTAAACTCAGTATGAGTCATTAACTGGGACTTTCAGAAACAAACACCTCTTTGTGGAAAATATTTATGGGGGTAAGTGGAGGGTTGCAAATAGATATATCTTTATTTAAAAATAAATTGACAGCAAAAACTATAGTCTTAAAACTCAAGTAGTGAGTTTTGAAACCGAGGATTTCAGTTATGTAAAATAATACCACACAGGGTTTTATCATGTTAGACTTGGGCTGGTTTACAACAAAAGCTCACATTTGTCCCTTAATCCATTCATCTATTTTTCACTTAGAGAATGCAGTGGGATGCAGATTTTGGGAATGGTGCTGATCAAGCTGTCCTGTCACCTCTATCTGATTTCTTCTTTGTTCTCAGATTTGCTCAAGAAGTAAATCATGACACCCTTGCTACCTGCTGAATTTATCCCTACAAGCCTTTTTTCTCATGTCCTAGATGGCCATTAGATTAAACTAAATGAAGATAATTGTTTCTTATGTCTAGGCATTTCACCAGCATTGTGAACAACATACAAGGAGAGTGCTTACTCAATTAAAAAGGGGTTTATTATTATTGTTCTTGTTTTTTAGATTATCCTTTTCAAAGGGGGAGCATGAATAGTGCCTGTGGGCAAGATGCTATAGCATGTTAAAAAACAAGAATGCTGCTATTTACTTTCCCTTGCGTTCCTCGGCTGTACAGGGGAGGTCAGATACATTGCCCACATCCATTTCAACATGGACACAAGCACATTTCCTTCCCAGGTACACACATGCCAAAGAAAGGGGGACCTCCTTGCAGAATGGAGGAGCATTTGCGAGAATTTCTAAAATCAACCTGGCAAAGAAGTATCTGCAGAACTACTCAGTGTCAGAGAACTCCTTCTGAAAGAGGAAATGAAAGTGCAGTTTCACAAGAAGCTCCTGCATGGATTTAGGTAAGACATATCACATCATTCATCACTTTGCCTCAATGAGTTTAAGCTTTGCTTTCTACGGAAGCTAACGCAGTTGCTAAACACCCCTCAGTTTTGTGTTACAGTGACACGGTTTGAAGCATATGATGATGAAACAGAACCCAAACTCCAACACGAGGCTAACTTTCAGCTCATCTCTCGAACTCTTCCAAGGCTCTGCCTCTTCCTTGAGATGTCAATAGATATTGTGCAGTTCTGGTGCAGAGGGAGAATCATCGTGCTGCTAGGAAGGGATCCTGGGCTGTGGCCACCACTGATCTAGTGGTAGGCCACTGCTAGGTTGGACCAAGGAGCACTTGCACCTACCCTACAAAAGCGCATCTGTCCTTGTAGTGGCACAGAAACAGAGCATCCTTCAGTGCAAGGCTTTCCCTGTGCTTCAGGTGGCTGTGTAGCAGCCCTCAAGCTACTTCAGTTCCAGAGATTGGGCCCAGGCCAACCAGCACCTGGGCACAGTAGCATTGAGATGAGGACAAGGCACTGAGCCTCTTAGGTCAGGTTACAAACCAATCAGGCCCAACGCAGAGTACCCTGGATTATGCAAGTGGAAATCAGCCTCGGTTTTGTCTTTAAAACCTGGGTGTAGGCATCTATATTATCACCCAGTTTCCTTTCAAGTTGAACCTATGCACTTGTGTAGAAGATTTCTCTGCTTCTTGAGTCCTCTGCTTTTTGGCAGCCCTAACAACAGACTTACACTTTACTACCCTTATATCTTTTTCCCTTCAAACAGATTTGTTATTTCTCTGAAATATTTCTCTTGAGATCCAGCTGTCAGCAGCACGCACCACTAAAATTTATACCCTTTGCTTTCTTGTTATCTGACAAGCAGAAACAGTGCAATAACTTCCTAGAACAATTCTTCCTGTGACAGCAGCAGGTAAGTGGTGATCAGGACAATGTATGAGAAGTGCTCTCCTTTAGAATAACTTGAAAATGTGCTTCCCCTTTCTTAAAAACGGAAGCCTGTTTAGGTATCCAGTTAAGGGTTACTCAATTCCACCAGCTCTCATCCTGAGACAGCCTAACATAAAAGCAATCACATCACTTCCCCAAAACTCAATATTCTTCCCCAAAATCAGGTACACATCCTAATTCCCCAGACAGCCACCAGCCCAAGGGGAACAAGACATCTCCTACACATGACACGCAACTCATAACCGCATTTTCCTGTTGTTGTTTTTGGGGGTTCATACAAGGTACTTGCAGCCCACAGAAGAGCCAAGCAGTGGCCAGGGGCTGTGTGCCTGGAGGAAAACCCAGGCCCAGGCCAGTTGGTAAACACTTCCACATAAAATGTGGAGTGCGAACATCCATCAGAATCTGTAAACTATCCAATCTGTGTAATACTCCTTCTCCCCAGGGGACATCTCAACTTCCTTCCTCCTTGCCTGGATTTAGCGTAAGAATGATCCCAGGGGCTCCGATGAAATCACAGGAGAAGCTCCAGTGGTTTTCCTTGTGAAATCACTCCTGAAGTCTGAGAGACTTCAAGACATCAGGGCCAGGTCAGCTTTCCACCCTCCTCTCTACCATGAACTTGTCCAAGGGCTACACAGCGCAGGTGCTTCCCAGAGAAGCAGAGAAAGAAAGGTCAGAACTTGGAATCGTCAAGTTTCATCAGAGGTCAGAAGTTCTGAGGAAACACTGGTTCCTCCTTTCATTCTTGGAAAGAAGAGGTCGGTCGTGCCTGGGAGCTCCCCAGCCCCTGCACTGCAGGGACACCCAGGCGAACGTAGCACAGGGCAGCTGTGAGACAGCTAGCATCCAGCAAGACAACTACATTTTGCTTACAGGAAGTATTTTGGCATCGAGTTTCTATTGCCTGGCCTAGGCTGGAAGCCCTCCTGCCCTCCCCTTGCTGGAGCCATCTCATTCTTGTGTCTTTCATTTTGAAGGAGGCTGGTATCCGCTGGTGGAGAGGGCATTCCACATTAGCCACCAGTGTGCTCTTCCCACAAAGAAGACAAATGGTCTCCTGGTCTTCATTAGGCAGAACACAGCCAGCAGGCTGAGGGAAGCGATCCTTTTCCTCTGCTCAGCACTGATGAGGCTACAGCTGGATTGCTGGGTACAGCTCTGAGCCCCACAAAACCAGAAAGATATGGACACACTGGACAGACTCCAGCAAACAGTCACAAAGATGATGAAGGTATGGAACTGTCGTATGAGGAGAGGCTCAGAGTGCTTGGGGCAGAGAATGTTCAGGGGAGATCTCATTGATGTCTACAGATACATGATGGGAGGATGCAGAGGGAATGGTGCCAGGCTCTTTTCAGTGGTGCAGTAGGCACGAACTGGAACAATGGGAAGTACTCAAATCAGGTCAGCGTGTCTCCTGAGCCATTGGAAAAGCATTCTACCCACAAGGAGCACACAAGCCAGGTTTTAGGCCCAACACCATTACAGAGAATACAAAGCAGCCTAGGCAGCGGGGACGCAAGTAAGATGGTGGCTTTTATCCTGTGCTCCCCACAGCCCATTCAGTCCTTTCTGTTTTTTCAGCCCGGGTTAAAAATTCACACAACACAACAGCACAAGGGTCTCAGGCCACAGGGCCCCCTGGTGGTGCTGAGGCAAAAAAAAAAAAGGCAGAAACTGACCACAGCATTACACTAATTACAGGATGTCAAACCCCATCTCCAATACATTCAATTCAGCAAGACTTCCAAATGGCGCATCCCAGCAGGGGTCTGCTTTGAGATGATGTTTTGGGTACCTCAGCACTGCACTGTGGGAGCTGGAGGAAGGAGGCTGCCTCAGCACAGCACCCATTCTATGCAGGGTACCTCAACACTTGACCCTGCAGTATCTCTGCTGGACACCACATTACCTACCTGCCATGTGACATCCTCCCCTATCTGTTCTTGCAGATCTCTTCCAGCGTTTGCCTTCCTCCCAGCTCACCTGCGGTGGAAAGGATGGCCCTTTGTGAACACAATGAATCATGAGATCAGAGAGAGGTCAAATGCCAAGCTCCTAAACGGCCAAGTCACTGAACTAGCATTCCAGACAATACAGGACCTGTTTATAGGAAAGGTAATCCTCAAAAAACAGCATGTCCCAGCAGCCATGCAGAAGCCATCCACGGAAAAGGTATTACAGGAAAACGTGAACTTCTATCCAGCAGTAATTGGTTAGAAAATACAGTCAGGCCACACAGGCTCCAGAAAGTCAAACAAAATCAAGAGGGCTCATCTCCATGACAGTTCTCAAGACGCCTTTGCCACCAGCAGCACCCACAGCAACACAGGGCTGCACCAAACAGCACAATTCTTTTCATGTCAGTCTGAGCAGAGTAATAGCTGTTTGTCCAAGCAGTCAGACAACCTTCAAAGAGTAGCACGTGGCAGCAAAAAGAGAAAAAACCACATTATCACTTACAAATCTAAGTGCAAAATGCACTTCTTTGTCTTGCCCATCTTGAGCACAGAGTAGTAATAACATTTTGAAAACAAACCCTACCCCACCCATATGGAAAGAAAGAAAAAAAAAAAGTCACGAACACTGAATACTGTCGTCTCCTTCTGAGGGAAAGAAAAAAAAAAAGAACAGCACGTGATGTGTAGTAACATCCTCTTCTGCACTCCACAGAGAGAAACAGCTCTGGCAGGGGCACAGCAAGGATGCCACCACTCCATGCCATTGGCAAGGGCACCACCTATTGTCGAGGTCCCTGATGTGCTCCACCAGGGGATACCACCTTTCACTGCAGTTTAATGATCTGGGGTGACATTTTCTGTTTGCCTCAAAAAACATATTTCTTACTAGACTTCAGTTGTTGGCTATAGCATTCAATCATTTCCATAAGTCAGGACAAGTTAAATCATGACACCTCTCACATTTTAAAAGGGAGAAGGCCTTTCAGAATCCCAAGAGTGACCACAAGAAAAAGACTCCCAGCCGTAAGCAGAGGAGCTCAAAACCCAATCAGACATTCACTGAGGCTGTGATGCATCAGCTATGGCTCAGAATCGGCTATGTCAGAGCTAAGCTAGCACCTACTACGTTTCCAAATCCTGCTTTCACTGTTCTCTTCAGCTTATTAATAAGGGCTTCGTATACAAATGCACAAAGCTGGCTTGTTCCTGCACTGTACCAAGGTGATAACACTAGGAAGTCATAGGCCCAACTCTGCAGGAGTTAATTTGTGTCAAAGTCAGCTCTCTCCACATCAAGTAATAAAATCAACAGGACTTGAGCCAGCCCTTTGCACTCAGGTGTTTTTTCACAGTTCCAGAAGCATGACAGAGCAATACCTGCACAAAACAACCTTGGGGAAACCCAGGTTTATGAGCACTGAATTCATGACATAGCAATAGTTTCCCTCAGAGTCCAACCAATGATTTCCTGTGACCAAAGGGTCATCACCAAATGAGGTCCATCCAGAACACGATGTATATAGCACTCAGACCTGCCCCTCCTTTGACTTAGGCCACTGCCTTCATCACCCACAAAGTAGTCCCATCTTTTCAGCTACTTGAGGCAAAAAATAAAAAATAAAAGAAGTCCTAAAACCACAACCCTTATTTTCAGTAATGTGAGCATTCAGTTCCCACTCACGTCACTTAAAATCAGGTCACAAATCTGTTCCCTTCTATGCCTGCAGATGGCTGCTTTCTCTCTCTACAGATGGCATCCTGAAGTTGGGACAAGTGGTTTCCATGCAGAACTTCAAGTCTTTTATTTAAGAAAATCTGATGAAACCCTAAATGCATTCTTTCAAGGAAAGACAGAAGGCTGTACTTATGGCAAAAAATCCTTTATTAAACTAGATTTTGTAAATTCCTTTTCACATTAGAAATTCTAAATGCAATTACAAAATCATGTTTCAGTAAAAAAATGAAAGTTATAATTAACAGCAAAATTACAACTTTATACAAATAAAAAAATCTTTTTTAATTTCAATTTAAAAATAGACATTGATATCGTCCAATGTACTGGTCCTGACAGCTTCTGTACCTGGTAGCTACCAGAATAATCGATCTCTCTATATGCATATTCACAGAGTCATTTAGTATTCAGCACACTTCACTTAGCTGAAGTAGCATTCAAACAGCATTATCAGTTGTGTTTTCACTGTTTTTGTTTTGTTAAATTGATAATATTTTTATTTATAAACCCCTAGTTCAAATACACAGGCATCACAGTAACAAATGCTTCCCTTTCAGCATTTGTACTCTATCATCTTCCTCACTTTGTGAAGAGGGCAGTACTCTGTAAATGTGAAATGCATTTGAAGACATGACCACGAGCAACGTAAAGTCCATGTATGATTTATCACAGTACATTTACGATGATCTTTCATTGCTATCATCAACAATAAAACTTGTTCTCTGACTTACCAGACACGTTCTGTGGCCAAGATTAAGTAACAGTTTGGTTACTCTTCACCTCCTTGTGTACTTGTTTAGTGAAAATGTGTAAAGGCAAAGGGACCAGCACAAACAAGAAGTTACAAAAAGAAGGAAAAAATGGGTGAGCATTCTCTGAGAATCTAGGTTCTCAGGGAAAGAACTCCAAAAGGAGGATCTCCAACAAGAGATCCTTCCTCTGTAGCAGTCAGCCCTTAAATAAGGTCTAAGAGGGGTTGAGACTGCCTCTACTCTACCCCTTCCAGTCACACAGCTGAACTGCCTTCACCTGCGCTCCCAGGGCTGACAAGGTCTTTCCTTCAGGTGCTCAATCAGTGGTTCAGGCTGTGACTCAGCAGTCCCCATACAACACGTTCTGCTAAACATGTAAAGATCTTCCCTGGCACTGTACAAACAACCAAACAGGTTAAACTAGGGCACCTGCACTGCTTAAATGAAGACTCCCAAGTCACAGTGGTTCCCAACAGCCACAAAAAATGCCAGTAACATTTTGCCTGAGGTGTCCTTCCGCAGGCCTATGAAAAACATTAAGTTTAAAGAAGATTATATCACATATTAATAGAAACAAAACCCAGATCAATCCAAGCATTATCAAGGTATTGTTTAAAAATCACTTCTGCCCCACTGCTTTCCACCAATGGAAATGTATTTCCAAACACTTGTACCACTTTGCAGAATAACTATCTTCACTGCACTGAAGAACATTTTCTTCCTTCCTCCTTTCTTTACTGCAGGGCTACTCATCAGTGCTACAGTGCTAGCTCTGAATTTTGCATGAAAAATTTGAGTCTTCCTATATTAAAAATTGGAGTAAACGTTAAAATGTTTCATAGAAGAAACCAAAAGTCACATTAGAGGTGAGCAGCTATTGCAACCACATGCTGTTGAATAGATTAAAAAGTGGCATACAATACTGGCATTTGAAAAGTCACACATTATTGCAGAGTGCTGGTGGCCATACCACTAAGTGCTACTTTGATTAAAAATATAAAATTCAGAATTTACACAATATGCCTCACGACTCACACTGATGTAACTGCAAAAGACATCAGAAAGGCTGGAAGTCTAAAACATTTGGAAATGATATTTGAAAGGAGGTTACAATTCTATTTTAAATAATTCATCCCACTATAAAATACTTATCCTATTATAAAAACTACTGAGGAAACACAAGAATTCCAAGTGTGCACTTCTGGATAGTTTGGCAAGTATTAAGAAACTTAATGCTTTCAAATAATAGAACCCCACTTTCTCTCTCTGCACTGTTCTGCTCCAGTCTGTATCCAACTCAGTAAAGCTTCTAAGCACACACTTAACTCCTGCAGATGATAACAGTTGAGCTCATCTTTTCTCTGAATCAGAACCACAATGCCTCACGTGGAGCTGCTGAAGCTGACAGAGGTTTTGTCTTTTCAATAAAAGCAAGACTGCTTCTGCCTATGTTACAGTTTTAAACCATAACTTACGTCTAAATTCAGCCTGCAATCAACAACTTAATATTAGGCAATACTTAAGCAAATGACCAGCCTGTAGGAAGGTATGGCATCCAAAGTACCTTAGTGAACCCAAGCCTGTACCCATAAACACAAGGGACAGAGAGAGAGAAAGAAAAGTATTTCAAACTGCTCTAGCTCTGCACTTCTCTGCTGACTGACAGATGGCAGAAAAGCTCTCCTAGTAGGGCATGGAGCAGAGGTTTTGCCCTGAACATTTTTAGCCCTATTTGGTTAAACACAAAGAGAAAAAATAATGAGAGGGAAGGACACTGAAGCTCTGCAGGTGCAGTTTTCATAGTGTTTCTGCACTTTTTTAAAAAAAAAAAAACAAAAACCTTTAATCTATTTCATGCCCTTAATCTCGGTGCTTTTTTTGTTGTTTTTTTTTTAATCTTGCAGCAGCAGGTTCAAGAAAGGCTCAGAAAGTGGCACTTCAGGAGGACACCAAGCCCACTCGATAGGGCATTTTCCGGGGACATCAGAGCTGGGTGCAGCTGTTGTTCCTTGCTAAGCCAGCAGAAAGAGAAAAGCTGTGCTTCTCACCTCCAGCATAAGTGCATCAACAGCTAGGCTAAGATGAACAGATGGACAAGGTAACAACTCCTGTTCTTCTTCTGAACTGAAATCCAAGCTGTCTTTGTCCCTATCAGAATCGTGTGAATGTGCTGAGTGAATCAGGCCCCCTCCCAACACAACCAGAAGAGTAGGCATTTCTCTGGGTACAAGCTCATCTGCATTACAACTTCAGCACCTAGCAGCTCAACACTGACACTTCCAAGCACACGCAGGGACCTTTGCTGGGCAACCTTGCCACCCAAGCCAGCCAGCAGGGACTACGCTGCAAAGAAATGTCTGAAAGAGCTACACCTCCATTCAGTATGAAAAGCAGAACTAAGGAAAATCTCCTCAAAAACAGAAGGAACTTTCTTTGCCCCAAAGAATGATCCTAGCTCCATTTAGACATTTCAAATGTATGCAGCCCTAATGCCTGAAAGACACCTCAGTCCATTACAGGTAGTCACAGAGGATGGAGCACGGGCTTCACCCCACAGGTGCAGCAGCATAAACAGCCCTGCTAGTGCTGCTTAGGAAGCCCAAATATTTTGTATTTCAAACACTGCTTACCAGTGTAGCTCAACAAGGAGAAAAAGGGACACTAATTAATAAAGTACCCATAAAAAATGTAACACTTACTACTTAAATTTTCCAGTAATAGTCTCTTTGATTAAATATTATTCAAGCTATTCTTGCATTTGAGATCACCAGAAAAGATTACTGTATCTGCTAAAGCATGACAAACTTATTTTTGATCTATCATACACTGTATTCATTGCGTATCTATTACAGCAAATACCATAGTAAATTCAGTAAACTTCATGTCTTTCCATTTGTCAGTGACACATTTTGCAATGAAACCTATTTCTGCGCACAGCTTTTCTCACAGAAGTTCCTTGCTTATTCTAGCCATGCACACAAATGGCAGAACTTGCACACACAGATGGGATCCATACAGAAATTCCATGTGTGTGAAGTTCCAGGATAGAATTTACTGAGAAAGTAGCTTAAAAATGAAAAACTTCTATTAATCCTTCACCTATTAAAACTATTCCTAATACACAACTCTTATCTGCTCTGAAAAACAAAGCTTTACATTGGAAAACAAAAAAAAAGTAAAAAACAACTGGTTTAATGAATTCCTATGCCTTTCAAGAAGCAAAAGTGTAAGCAGTAACTCATTGTAGAAGGTATTTCAATGAAAAAAGATTCTGACTGCTTAGAGAAAACCCATGTCAAGTACAGGTGTTCCTATTTACTGGGTTTTTTAGTCTCTTTGGTTTTGTTTGTGGCTCAGTTTTGTATATTCAGATGCAACACCACCATGAACAGAGTACCTTTCATATCCTCTTCAAGTTCAGCAATTACTACTGCAATATTTGCATTCAATTTGATGTTAAAAATACATTTTTAATATCTCAAAGATAAACAGGTTTTCTACAAGGAAATTATCAAATTTAGTATGGACAGAATGAAGACATCACTATTAGATACCTGCAAAATGAAACAGTATTCATTTCACTCCATTCAAAAAGTCATAAAAGGTGTACTTGTCCTTCAATAGTTGTGTTTTTTGTTTGCTTTTTTTTAATGTGCGCATTTCCCATTAGCTGTATGTCAGTAGGTGTTTTATTTCCCCCTTTAACAGATCACTAAATCTCTAAAAAAATTACCTAACACATAGCTGGTCTCAACATACAGTACTTTGATTTGTTTCAAGAGTAATTTGGAATAGAAAAGAACAATAGAACTGGTCGAGTTGACACAAAATGACCACTAAAAAAAAAAAAGACCACCTCTGACTCTTGAAGAATTCTCAAAGTATTTTAAGATTCAACAGTAACTGGATTTGAAATAGCAATAGTTGCTGAGCTCCCACCTCTCCTCTGCTCTTCAGAAGGATTTAGCACAGTTCTGAATCACAAAATAGCTGTACAGAGTTCTGCATTCCAAAAACACTGAAATCACTGAAATTTAAATAATAGAAGAGAGAGCTATAGACTGAGAATGCTGAGAAGACCGCTGCATCTAAAAACTTTACCTCAACTTCCCTTTAAAACATTATAAAATCCTCATCAGAACTCTTTATCTGCATTACTAAGACTTCAAATCCTGAATTTTTTTTTTTTTTTTCAGATTTTAAAAAAACATTTTTCCCACATGAAAATGATCTTGGAAACATACTGACAAGACAATTTGCTGCAAATTGGGACTGCTTCTAATAAATATCATTCTTTAAAACAGATTAGAAAGTATTATTGCAATTGTTCAAAGCTGTAATCCAACACCTCATTTTCTGTGTTCCTCTATGTTCCTTCAATTCAGCATGACTTTCAGGCAGCCTGGCTTTATTTCTGCAAACCTGTGAAACAGGAAAAGATGAATTTTCAACATGAAAGTGACATTCCATGCCATATCTCTAAGCCATCACCAAATACACATAAAGCATTAATGTTCTCAGTCAAGTATGTGTGTATTTGAGAGTCAGATCACCATCATGTCCTCTGGATGTGACAGTAAAAGTGGATTTTATAGGGTCTGGAGCTGGAGACAGCAGGAACTGAGGAAGAGTTAAAAAAAAATTAAAAATGAAAGGTTGGCCAGTCTCTTTGGTTATATTCAATCTACTCTTCTTTTCACACATTCCTTTCAAAATATATTTTCTCCCTTGTGTTCTGTAGAAAGCAAAAGGGAAACAGGAAGAGAAGTCTCTTCTCTCAGTCCCACCTTCACAGTCACCTTCATATATACTCCCATAAAGAAAAGGCAGAAAACACATTGATGTCAACCCTAGACTTGCTAAATTGCTGTCCCACATAAGAAGTTGAGTTGAAGTGTATTGGAAACCAATAAAAAGGACGATTAACAACTCTTCACATTAAAGCTAGCAACCTTAAATGGAAAGAGGCAATTAGGCTGTTTAGATAACTTTAATTCAGAATGTTTTCATTTATCTCAGATGAAAGGAACCCAGATTTAATAGGTATCCATTATATCAGTTTTGAGCTATACAATTGTACTGGTCTTATGAAACAGCAGACTAGCATCAATGTAGTTGCTCAGGAGTATGCTAAAATAGACCAATTTTCAGTTAGTTAAATGTGAGATAAGAAGAAAAATTGTCCCATTAACAAAAATCTGAACTCGCCTGAAGTTGTGGCTTGTGAGGTATCTGATAGCTGCTGGTTTGATGCGAGCAACTCCTCCCTGACTATGGCTTCCTCTTCCCGTGATAACACACAGATAAGGTTTTCCACCAGAAAGCTGATACTCTGTAAAAGCAGGCACTGTAACAGTTAAAATTAAATTTCTGCAGAGATTTGACATTCAGCACAACCTTCTCATCTCCATTTTTCAGAAAACTTTCATGAGTGATTTAGATCTTTCTTTTCCCATGCTGGCTAAGCATCTTTCACATAAAAGTAATTTCCCTTCTTCTGAAAAGGATACTCAGAAAAAAAAAAGAATACAGCAAAGCTTTTTAAGTCTAGATTGCTTGTAACACGCATGATGTGAAAAATCCTTCAAATTCCACAGTAGCTTTACTGATTGTATCATCTATTCTTGATTCGGGATTTACACCCTTTGAGAATATAATTAATTTAAAAAGGAAGTTGTCATATCCTTTTTTTTTTTTTTTTTTAAGTGATGTAACAAACATAAAGAAACTGCATTTTAATGGATATATAAAGGAAGAAGATGAAAAATACAAATGTCAAAAAACTGCACTGATTTTTATCACACAGTAATTTCTGCTGTGTTACAGCACATTAATTAATAGATCGGCACATGACCTTTGTTTAAGGTGCTGTGCTTACACATCAGCCCATATTGATGGAAGTTTGTAAAAGAGGAAAAAAAATATATAGATGAATTTTTTTTCAGTAACTAGGTGAATGGAGTGAACAAGGAGCCCCTCCCATCATTCCCAATCTGATGTCAAGAGAACCTGCTGACAAATCTATACAACACTTGCTGAAAGACAGCTTAAACTACACGCCTTCATGTGAATGTTGCAGACAATAGAATTCTAAGCATAATGATTATGTCTTTCTTTTTTTTATAAGATTTAAAAAAAGCAAGATCGTTTCCAACAAAGCAATGCAAACACTTGCATTGTCACCTCTGTTAAAAACACCATAAAGGACAGACGAAGTCTGTTAATAACAATATAAAACAGTAACAATATAAAGTCCTCAATAACAATATAAAAACGGAGAATAAAACAGGAGCAAAGGATTTGCAAACAAATACAAAGGCACTGAGGAGAAGATAACACCACTGAGTAAAAATAATCACTACCTTGCCAAGGAAAACAATTTCCATGGGGGAATTTTGAAAACAAAACCACACAAAAGGCAGCTGCTTTCATGTGTTACTGAATTACAGCTGGACTCTCTGTTATTGTTGGGTATAGTGATTTCTTAGTAGAGAACATGGAGAATAATTTTGAGGAAACAAGAATTATTAGCTTTTTCCTACCGTTGCTTTTTTCCTGCAGCACTCTGGACAATCGATTCACAGCTTCATCCACATGGAGACCATGCAGATCCAACACATTCAGAGGCAGCAACGAAGTATTTACTCTCTCAAAGATTTGCGCAGCAGCAGCACGGTTGGCTTCTTTCATCTTCTGCTCATGAAGGCGACCCTTTATTCAAAAATACATCAAGTATTACAGTCTGAGACATGATTTAAGCTCCACACTGGTTGCTGAGTTCAAAATGACAGTACTGGCAGGGTGCTTTTAATCTCACAGTTTGAAGAAGGGAAGTTTATAAGCACAAAATGATTTCTACAAGAAGCTCAATCTACCCAACAAGGAGATTTCGTGACATTTGTTTGCAGGTAACTACTCAAACTGGCAAAAAGAAAAAAACTATAAATAGAAGCTTCACGAGAAAGGGGAAAAAACCTAGAGAAGGCACAAGAATATAAAATCATTACATAAGCTAAAAAGTTGCATTTTGTTCAAATTGTCAAATTTATTATCCCAATAATGGTGCTTTACTTTTTGAAAGTATTTCACAAGAAGTCATGAAACGGTACCAAAGAAACTGCCTAACTGCCCAGAAAAACTCCACTGAATTATATCTGAGGTAGTTCTTCTGAACACATTTCTAAAAATCAGACTGGCCAAGAAGTGCAAAAGCTTGACAAGCTGACTAGTATCTCTCCTAATATTTTTGACATCTTCTGTGACTACTGAAATCACTACAGACCTAATTGGAATTATGGGCAAGAAGTGGTACAGAATTATTAACATTACACCATGAACAAGTACCATTCGTTTCCCACAAACCTTGCAGTGATCATATCTGAGACTAAAGTTAGCAAATTATGTCTTTAATGATCTGCAAGCACAGTCTGAAATGAAATGGAAGACTTAACTCCAGGTACTGGGCTGACAAGGGCTCAAGAGAACTGAAGTGACAATCTGTCTTACACTTTCTTAAAAGGAATCAGCTGAAGTACATTAGCATCAGCCCTAGTCACATATATGCTGAGAATTGTGACTGAATCAAGATTGGACTGCCTGTGCTCCAAGGTCAGAGTTTACAAGACTGATCAACAGAAGATATAAACTCCAGGAAACAGACAAATGGTAAAAAGCATGGCATACCACACCACGTTATCCTGACAGGAGAACAGACTGTATCCATAAAGACATACAAAATGAGGACAGAAAGACAGCTGACAGTAATCTTGCAAAGATCTATGAAGGATGAAATAAGCATAGTTCTGAGGCAAATGAGCACGTTAATTGTTTGATTCCTAAAAAGTACAAAAGGCCTGTCTTCTTCATCAGCTAAGAGGAGCACCAGGGACCCACAGAAGATCCAACAGCTAATGTTTATTGCACTCAATGTCGTGCATGAATCAACACAGCAAGACCACTTTGGCACAAATCTTGGTGTTTACAAGTATGCAGATGAGAGTGCAATTTATGGGACATATTTAGCATATCTAAGTACTTGTATATGATCTTTGATGAGGTTTCACAATGAATTTGGTTACATCTGTTTTGTGTATCAGCATCATTACTAATCAATATTAGTTTAAGTGTAAGGTGATTCTCAAAACACTGCTTAGGGAACTGAGCAAATCTATCAACTGCAGTAGGTACAACTTTGTTATCACTTCAAATCTAGTATTTGTCTCTAAACGCAGAAAGAAAGCAGCATATTTAAGTTTACCTGATGTGCATAAAATGCTGCCACAGGCTTCATTCCCATGTGATAGGCTTCCCCAGCCTTTTTCAAACACTCTCGCCTCTTCTGCTGGTGATGAAAAGCTTCTGCTCTAAAGTCATCATACTGTGGATACTCATATTCTTGAAATATTTCACTCAAAACATCATCCTCTTCCTTAGCCTTTCTTGCCTGTAAAAATTTGCAATGTTGAAGCTAAGGCTGTTTTGAAAGGTGTTTTCACAGGCATGACTTTGGATACATTTGTAACTACTATTCAAAAAACAAACAAATAAATAATAATACCACCTTTTCCCGGTTCCTTGAAGCACTGTATGAAGAAATAATTTCATTTCGCTGAACACTTTCTTGAGCTATAACGGTTTTTACAGGATCTGCCTCCAGAACACAGTTCAGAAATTGTTCGGTCTGCTCTAAAGAATAGCTGTAAACGATAAGTAAAATCTGTGACTTTCCAAAGACATTAATAGCTGGTACTTTTATTCAAACATATTACAGACCTTCATAGTGTTAGAGATATAAATGCCTATGAAAATAAAGCACTAGAACAGAATTTTCCAGCTTATTACAAAAAGACTTTGTCAACTCTGTCAAACAAACTGCATTACTAGCATCAATGCACCAACAGCCTTAGCTGTCTGAGACGTAACTGAGGGGCACTCATATAAAAAGGACAATTAAATACTAAAGTAAATTGCGCCCTATCTTAATAAAACACAGACATCCGTTTAGAACTAGACACTGCTGCCTGGGCTGCATAAATTACTTTATCTTAAGTCTCCTCTGGACAGTATTAAATAGTGCAAACTAGCCTAAAACAAGCTCGGGTTTCTGAAACTGTTATGCAGAAAAATCCTTACATTTTCAGTCAATTTTTTTATAAGAAATTTAACACAGTAAGAATAGAAGATCTGCTGGCATTACATTTCTAGTAAGCCTTTTTTCTTCTTAATATTCTTCTTGCTGTTCAGCTAGCAGACAAGAAAATCTACTGATCAGCGTTCTTAAGAAAAACAACACTATGAAAAAGAACTTCATATGTGAAAAAACAAGAAATATTTGAGCTGTAGAGGTGGATAAACAATTTATTATAAACATCCCATAAGAAAAAGTTTTGATGATAATCTGGGCAAGCAGAAAGACTGACAAATTGGTATACAAAACTGTGGAGAGAGACTGACGTTTAACTAGTCACAGAGGAATAAAGGGAAGTTTCTCATGGAAAGTAGTTCAATTCACAGAGACTTGAAGAAGGTTGCCACACACCAGAAATACAATGCAGAAAAGAGAAACAGAATGCAAGCAGGAAGAAACAGGGATAGCTGATTCCTTCATGGCTGCTATAGTAACATGGAAACTACTAGTAGCTAACATCAGGCAATAGCAGTTTCCCTCTTGGTCTGGATGCTGTCTGCGGCATACCCACTGTCACATCCTTCAGCAATTTATCCCACTTAATTTACACCTCAACTCTAGAGCTAATACCCAGTTCCATAAACTGCAGTCAACAGCCAGATATGTTCTTCTCCTGCTGAGTGAAGCAGTCTATTCTTCAAATGAAGAATCAGGTGAAACAATCTCTGTATTCCTTTTTTAAGGCCAGTTACTTTAGTCTTATTTAAATCTACAAAAACATGAAATGCCAGTTCAAAAAATAAAAAGGCATTAATTTGGAGAACCTTAACTCTTGATATTCAAGACAACAAACGTGTACTACAAAGCATTGCTGAATAGCAGTTTTACAAAGAACTTTAAAGATTTCTTACTTATTGTCCTTGAAGATATCCATTAAGAAATTTTGATTAATAGTTGGAAACATCTCAAAAAGTTGCTTCTCCTTCAGTTTAGCAGCACAATCTTTTCTAGCCAGAGAAGGAACACGTTTCTATTCAGAAGACAAAGGAATAATATTACAAGCTCATGATTAGAACAAAATATATTAACAGTGGAACTAATTCAATTATACTGTTATTTGTTAGGATTTCTATCAAAATATTCACTCAGTAGTTACGCACTCATAGCAATGACAACACATCAGCATCACCTTGTCACACTGATTTGATGAGAAGTAAGGACAAGTCAGCTGTACTTGCACACTGCTGCAGTTCTCTGCAGTCATTTGAAGTATCTCAATTGGAGCCACCTCATAACTTGGATGATATGAAAGGGCTACCTTTAGAAAGACTTTCAGTTTAGGAATGCACCCGATGCTAGTCTATCCAGTTCAAATTAAACTTGTAGGAAGTTAACCTCTCAGGTATCTGCAGAAAATGATACTGAGAGCTTGGGATTGAAGCCACGTTTTCTTATAAAACAGAGGAAACAATATTGTCTTTCTGCAAGTTATCTGAAGTTATAGTACATTAAATATTCACATTTGTGAAGCTGTGTGGAAAATAGTCATACACACAGATTATAGCTATACTAATTATAGCCCAATATAAATTGATCCTTCTGATCATCCCAATACTCAGACTGCAGAAACAAAAAGTTGTCAGATAAAAAGCCAAGCTCCATGAATCCAAGCCTGTGGACATCACGTTACCGTTATCAGTAAGCCACATGCATGGAATTAAAGGAAAGAATCCACAAGCCATTCTTTCAAACCACAGACTAACAATATTCAAGTTTCTTTACTGGTAGAAAAAATTTTCTTTTTCTAGGAGATATGCGTATCAGAGACAACTACCAACACACGTGCCTGTTCTGAACAGCTGCCACACAGTAGAGGCCAGTATTATGCATACACAAAGGCAGCGTGTGGGAAATGTGTGGAAAATACAAAGCAAATCTCTGCAAATACTGTTAGCTTCTGACAAGTCAGTACAGAAAACTGCTTGAGATTATCCTCAAATACATTAAAATGTAAGTCTCATTTGTTAGGAATGCTGTGGGTTCTTCTTAGAAGAAAGTATTAATATAAATTCAATCTATGTCTAAACAACACAAGAAGATAATTAAGAAATTGACGATATTTCTTTCCTATTAAAAAGTACAGGAAGTCACAACAATCACCTCTCTCTTTTTCATTAAGCAATGAAAAAACAATTCAACCAGAAGCAAATGCTAACCTATATAGTGTAAAGCACCATGATCTGTTTGTGAAACAACCAAAATATTACATTTTAAAAAGGAATTAAAAAAACTCAGTAAACATTTACAATAAGCAAATGTCTATATCGCTGAAGATGGCAACACCAATGGGCATGCATTTATCTCTTGAATTCTGGGTGTAACATGCAGCACGAAGATGAGTCACTAAATAAAGACATTCCGTTTGACTAATGATAATGAGTCATATGAACTGTATAAAAATCGTTTTATTCATACCAGGTCCTCTTTCTCCTGCATGGCTATTTCTTCAGATATTATTTGTCTGAGAGAAACTTTCTGAGTTCGAGCATTCCAGTGATCCATAAAAGGAAAAACTTCTGAACCTGCTGCCTTTTCAGTCTGCATTTCATTCGATGAGCTTAAAACCAAGTTCATTCCTTTCTTCTGCATTTTATTGTCTGCATTTTGAGATAACAGTATTTTTGAGTCATTCATATCTATCCGCTGAATCAAAGTAGAACCTTCAAAATCTCAGTAAAACCACAGTAAAAATGAGGTGACAAGTAAAACTACTAGTTTATTTACACAAGCAAAATCAAAATAATTAAGATGCTTTCCAGCCTAGATTCAATCAAGTCCAATTCTCAACCAGCTTCTCCATGAGGATGTTGTGAGAGGCAGTATCAAAGGCTTTACTAAAGTCCAGATAGACCACATCAACAGCCTTACCTTCATCTACTAAGTGAGTCAACTTGTTAGAATGAAATCAGGTTCGTCAAGCAGGATCTACCATTCACAACCCCATGCTGGCTGAGCCTGATCCACTGGCTGACCTTTAACTGATCTGTAATGGCTCCTGAGACTATCCATTCTATAATCTTCCCTGGCACTGATGTGAGACTGATAGGTCTGTAGCTACTGGGATCATCTTTCCGGCCTTTCTGAAGATGGGCATCACATTTGCCAGTCTCCAGTCCACTGGGACACCCCCAGCTAGCCAGGATTGTTGAAGGATGATGGAGAGTGGCTTGGCAACCACATCCACCAACTTCCTCAGCACTCTAAGGTGCAATTCATCTGGCCCCATGGACCTGTGAGTGTCCAGCATGTGAAGCAGGTCCAAAACCATTTTGTCATGGATTATATAGGGCCTATTCAGTTCCCCATCACTATCTTCCAGTGCAAGGGGCTGCATGCCCAGAGAACAACTAGTCTTACTATTAAAGACTGAGGCAAAGAAGGCATTAAGTACCTCAGCCTTATTCTGATCCTTGGTCACTGCGATACCCTCTGCGTCCAACAAAGGATGGAGATTCTCCCTAGTCTTCCTCTTAATGTTAATGTATTTATAGAAATATTTATTGCCTTTCACTTTAACACTCAAGTTCAGTTCTCGTTGAGCTTTGGTCTAATTTTCAACCTGCACAGTTTCATTGCATATTTGTAATCCTCATAAGGTGCTTGCCTCCTCTTTCAAAAACCATAAATACTTTGGTCATTGTTAAAAAGAACACTATTATTGCAGTAAACAACCCTTCTCACTCCTATTTTCCAAAGACAGCCTGATCATTTTCACCTACTTTCTAAAACAATGTTTTTAACATAAGGACAGACGCCTTCTAGGAAGTCATGTTAACAACATTGCTTGGCCATTCAAGTGGGGATTTTGCACCCATACTGCAATCCAAGTCTCTACCCCAATCGTATGTAAGATGGCTAAGACGCTGTAGATGAACATTTTTTCTTGTGAAGCTGAGTGACTGGAAACTAGATTGGCAGAGATTTTAACACTACTTGAACAAGGACATGCATCTTCCTGCAATAAATAAGTAAACTGAAAAGGACAACAATGTGTGCACATTGCAGTTTTGACCTCCTTCCCTCATCAGCAGCAGAAATACTCCTCTGCTAGTAATTATCTGGCTGCATCTCTTCTTCCCACAGAGATAAGAGAAGTCCTATCAAACAGCTGCTTAATCCAACTAAAGCTTCTCTAAATTCTTGCAGGTACATAAAATTATTTGTTTTTTGCCTTTATCTACCTAGGATCAGTGATACTGTGTACAGCTGATACAACTAACATTTTTTCTCCATAACTCTGTAAAATAGTCATAAATAGCATCGAGGCGAATAAATAAAAGCTTAGCTTAATAAATCTGTTCAGTATTCTTTGATAATGAAAGTATTTGCAACCTTACTGAAGTCTGAAATAATTAAGTGCATTTACAATGTGGTTTGCCTTTTTTTTTTTTTTAAAAAAGGATGAATACATAGCATACCTTCTGCAGACAACTTCCATGACTCATCTCTCCTCTGACGTTTCTAAATGAAAATAAAAACATGACTGTTAATAAGCTATTAACATAGAAATTCCCATTGAAACTATGCAAGTGTTAGCTTCTAGGCAAGCAAGCTGTAAAATCATGTTTCACAGCACTTCTCAAAGATTAAACATTTTGAAAGAAACGTATTTAAGAAAAATATTTTTATATGAAGTTTAAAACATAAAATTAAATTTGCAAAAGCATAAGCTTTAGAAACATTCCCCACCACTAACATTTCATAGCTGTGTTATCCCAATCTGTAACTAAATAAACCAAACAAAAGCGTGGTTGAAAACATATGAAACTTCAGTGTCTTTATGTCGGAATGGAGATTAGAGAACTCTTCAACCAACATACATGTAAATGTTTTCTACACACAATACTTCATAAAATAACTTGTCTTAAATGTCAAAAGGTCATAAAAGACTTTTGGCTAGTGTATGTTTTATCAACCTTGTAATGTGTTTTCAAACTATGATCATTTTCAAGGCTCCTGTTTCACGATGACACACAGGTAACTTACAATTGAAGGGGGGGATTATCTTTCTACAGCTCTACCAACTACAACATATCCTCACACTCCACACAGTTCACAAAACACAGCTGTATTTTATCACTGATCTCACAAAGATATTTATATCTTACACAAACCTTTAGACCAAGACATACAGACAAATGGTTTGACACAGCATTTCACATCAAAAGAAATCTACTTACCAGAATAGATTCTTTCCATTTTTCATGAATCACTTTTGCCAAATTCAGATCAATATGAACCACACAATCTTCAGCAGTTAGTGATCCTTGTGGAAGAACGAAAGTACATTTGTCAAAGCATTCTACAAAATTTCATCCAAGCACCTGAAGTACAGTAGCCTAGTACTTATTAAATTGAATTCTGGATGTTTTGCACAGTTTGTCATTAACAGAAAACAGAAACAAAGTTTCAAAAAGCAAAGGTGTGTCACTGAATTCCTCCATGCAGAAAGTTTGCACCCACTGACACTTGCTGAATGTTTATCAAAGAATATATATATATTTCTTTATTTTCTCTCTAGACCGTTCATATTCACCAGTGTAGTTGATGCCTAAAGTCTTTCTCTCCTTCTTCATGCTTTTCTAACCAGCTATCATGTCCATCCTCCTCATCATCTCAATATTCCTCAAAGGAATATAGGCTCAAAGGTCTGCAGCTCAAAAGGCAAATAAGCCAATATATTTTCTTATGCTTTTAAAGTACACATATAAAAAGACACAATTAGAAGGTAACACTACTGGATTTATGTTTTATACCATGCTTGGTTCAGTTCCATTTTTAGATCATTTTAGATCAACAAAAGCCAACAAGAGCATAATGAAGAACTGTGCAAATAGATTCTAAAACGATCAAGCACGAAGGTAAAAAAAAAAAAAAAAAAAAAAAAGAAAAAAAAAAAAAAAAGGGAAAAACACCTTTCTTAACCAAACATTTTTTTCCCCATGAAAATACAAAAAAGATTATGCCCATACCTGCATCAATGCCAACAGGCCCAAATATTTCTTTCAACTGGAGAGCCAGCTCAGGAGGTAACATTAGTTCTAGGCTATCTATATCAAAGGCTGCAGACAATACTGGTGAAGGGCTCTGTATCTTGGCCTCATCTTCATTCCTGCTCAAAGCTCCACTTTCCTCTTCACCCCTGATCTCTGTGGAACTCCCCAGATTTTCTTTGTCAGTCTCCAGTTCTTTATCACTCCTAGAATCTATCAGAGGTACATCATCCATTTCTAGTAACAAAGGCATCCCTTCAGCATTCTCCGCATTGCTTTCTGAAGAGTTACTGTCACTTTCATTACTTAATTTTGAATTGGTACTTGTTTTAAGAGCATGAGATAAAGTTACAGGTACGTATAAACCTACATCAACTTGTGAGACTGATAGCTTATTCTTCACTTCTTCAACAGGATTCACAGACTCCATCTTCTGCATTCCTGAAATGGACTGCTCAATGACACCTGTTGCTAAGGTGCCTGCATTGCCTCTAGGAGCTGTATCACTGCAATTTTTCTGTTCCACTGAATCATTCAACAAGACAGCAGTAAATGAGTCAGACGCATCAGCATCTGTCACAATTGTCTTGGTACCTCTACTTTCCGCAGTGCTGATTGATGAGTTCTTGTCTTCTGAAGGATCAGAAACATCACTAGCCCCAGTGATTTGCTCTGCATGTGTGCAATTTTCAAGATCCTCATCATTGTTGGTATTTTCCTTGAAATCAAAGCCTGCAACAACTGGTTCAACTTCTTTTACTTGAAAGCATTCAGTATTAACATCTTTGTGTAACTTTTCATCAGAGTCTAAGAGTAGACCTGTGGCCCAGTCTATGTCTTTGTTACATCTTTCATACAGGTCTTTCACAGCTTCAACTGAAAATGAATCAAAAAGCTTACACAGCATATTTAGCTTTTCAGCCTCATCAATATCAATAAGTTCACTTTCTTCCACAAATGTACTTTTATCATACATAACTCGATAAGGTATTTTTTCCTGAGAACCTGAGGCATGATCCATGTCTTTGGGTTTGAAGCCATCTAGTCTGCCATTCAATACTTTGACTGTCTCAGGAAAAAGCATTTTATTTTCTAATCTCCACAGAAGGGCAAAATCATGAGCTTCAGTTTGTGAATGGTTACTTATCTGTTTACACAAGCATTGTTTCTCTTCTGCAGAATTAGGCACAGACAACTGCTCTTCTTCTCTGGAGTGGGGCAAATTGTTGTTTGTAAAAGTGAGGGCTAATTTGTGATGTTTCCTTGTTCTCTTACTTTGCTGAGTTTTTTTCTCAGTGACTGTTCCAGTACCTGCCACTTCAGGTTGGTGAAAATGGAACTCTCTCATATCCTGTGGTTCTACAGTGTCCACAGGTGTCCCACGAAGCACATCTACGGTGTCAAGAGCACTCGTATTAACATCACCTTCAGTGTTTCTACTTTCATAAGACTGACTTAGACTTGTCTTTCTCATTCTCCTTGACCTTTGTTGTCTCTGTTCTAATGACACCGGCCAATGTCCCATCATTTGCAGGTCTGGTGCAACTTTATCTGAACTAACAGAGAAACAGCTAGATGTTGTATTCTCTCCCTCCTGGCCTTTTACAAGAGTACAGGTATCTGGTAGGCCAGCTTGCTCTTTACCTAATTCAGGATGCTGACAGGTAGTTTTACCTTCTTGATCACTCTTCAGAGATTTTTCTAGCCTTCTAGTTCTTTTGACTCTCTGTCCCATTGTTTGTTGTACAGGCCAGTCACCCAGAAAGTTCAGCAGCTCTGGTTTTCTTGATGCCTCCAAAGCTGAGCTGCTTGGTTCTACTATGTTACTCCTCTGTGTTGAATCTGACTCTGTACCTATTTCACTGTTTTGTTCAGTTTCAGTCTGAGCTTTGAGAACGTTGTTATTACTGTGTTTCTCAACTCCTGCTCTATGAAAGCATACAGTTTCTTCGGTTGTGATCACATCAATGTCATCCACTTCTGTTTCTGTAATTTCTTCCATTCTTTCCCCTTTTTCTTCTTTTGTCTCCAAGGGCAGTTCTTTCTCTACACAACTTGACAAGTCAACATCCAAGTCATCTTGAATGGCATTGTTCTCAGTACTGTGTTCCACTGAGTTATTTTCTATTTCTTTTTCCTCTTTCTGATAACTTTCAGGAGAACAATTACTTTCTGAAGTCAGAGAAGAACTGGAAAGAGGTTTATCATCTTCAGTTAAATTAAGAGGCTCCAAATCAGAAGCAAAAGGTTTGTTTTCCTTTTTATCACAATGTGCCCCCCTTTCTCTGAAAGACAAATTGGAATGAAAGATAAACCTACTTCAAACGTTCTTTAAGTGCTTGTCCTTGTCCACATTTTTAATTTTGGCTTCACTACCCAATACTGTAAAAATTACAGATCATAAGCCATCTTTCAGAACAGTTAAATCATCCAGCTGAATAATCATAGTGAGAGGAAAACAAATTTAAGACAATTGAAGATAAATTTCAACACTTCATTATAAAAACCACGAGCTAAACAAAGCAGAGCTTTCTTTAGTAAGTAACCCTTTTTCAGTTTACCAAAGTGGTTAGGAATAATTTTCCATGAATCTATCTTCCCCTGTTCCCACTATTCAATTATGTACTGGAGCACTATTACCACACATTTCCTCCTTCATATCTGCAAAGCTGGTAGATATTTTCTTATTTAACGACTGCTGCTCTCTCCTGATTGATACTAAACAAAAAACTCCAGAAATTAACTAGGAAGGGATCTGCCATTTCACATCATATTGTTTTTCAGCTGCTCTCCATGAATCATCTGTCCCTACTTAATTTCAAATTTAATAAGTAGAAAGAAAAAAAAAAGAAAATAATATTTCCTATGCATTATGGTAACAAATATAGAGCATTATTCTGGTTAGCCACTACAAAATAATCTGTGTATACACCTAACATGAACCTAGACAATTCATAGCATATATTTGAGTGCAAGTAGGTAATTCATTACCATTGCACAAAACATTACCTTACATCAACACAGACAGCATTTTATAGATTTCAAATATTTTCTATTTACAATATACATCTAATGGCACATTTTTAAGGCAAGAGAACACAAGTTAACCAAGATTGGCTTACTAAAAGGTAACACAGTTATACTGAGAAATTTTCAAAGAGCATTTAGTTGCTAGCTAGATGCCTTGACAGTTCACTTCTAGAAACCTTCTAATTCCTATAAATTAAAAACAAAATAAACAAACAAACAAAAAAAAAACCTGTAGCGTACTTCCTTTATTATTTAACTGATCTTCAGAATGTGTTTAGTCCAGGTTCCGCTGCTATGAAGTTTTATTTTTTAGCCTTTCTTTTTTTAAGCTACAAATTCAGTAAAAGACTCTAACCTATGTCTTTCCTCCTGACACGGATCTTCACTCCAAGCAGCAACTTGTGATTTTTCTGGCACAGAAGAATCCAAGATTGAGTTAACAGTAAGGCAACGTTCATATTGCTCCAACATCCTCTTGATCTTTTCTTTAGATACCCCATGAATATTCCGCCTGTAGATTTAAAAAAAAAGAAACATTTCATATTTGTATAGTAGAACAGACTAATGAAAGGGAATAATTAGTGATTACAGAAAGGCTAACTAGAGAACTCACAGGGCCAGGACAAAAGCTGAAATAGCAATTCTTAATGTATTAGTGTACCAAGGCATACAAAAGGGGGAGCTTCAAACAAATTCCAGCTCCGCTTGACTTCTTTCCACCCCACCTGGTGGCCCTATTCTGCAAGAGGATATTTTGTTTAATCCTAAAATCTAGAACCAAACAGGTAACATGCTGCCTGCCAAGTAAGCATCAGAAACACATCGCATCAGATCTAGACAGTGATACAGGAGGTCAAAGTGGGTAAGTAATTTTTCTGAATTCAGCCTTCCTTCTCTGGCATTTCTAAGCTAACAACTTCCCTAGTCTTGAGGCAAAACCTATTTACTTGTTATTCTGGACACATTCTTGGGGTCCAGCAGTTTTACCAACACAGTTAAACATAAATTAGCAACATGTTCTGCAGCAATCCCACCTAGAACAAGTGAGACCTGCCAATCAGTGGTGGCAAAAAAGAATCGAAGGTAGAGGAGAAAATCCTAATTGATCTTCAGCATCATAGGAAGGCAGAACTTCCTTTCCTTTGATCTAACCATAGTTGATTCCAAAATTATTCCCATTTTCTCCTGCTTTCTGAAAATGAAGTTTGAAAGGACCAAGAGCCAGTATTTATGTTGAAGGTTCCCCACCAACCAACAGGTATTTGGTTACTGAACCACCCAGAGCTCCTCTCATTTTGAAAGGCACCACAGTTTCACCTAGGCTTGCGATCAACAAGCCACAGGTGGGTCCTTGGTTTCTACTGAACTCTCCCATGTTTAAGATCCATTCTGGGAAAGAAGATAATGTTCCTCACCTCCCTGGTCAACTCTCAACTAAGCATGCAAATTCAGATGACAACACATTATGAAATCACAAAAATTTAAAGTGAAAGGAACCTTTGGAGGTCACACAGTTCTAACTTCTTTTCAGCCAGAATAGGCTGTAACATTTTGAATGTAGCCAATAACTGAGCATCCACAAACTCTCTGGGAAACCTTCTCCAATGCTTGGCCATCCCAAAGTTCGTTTTTATTTCCTTAAACTTATTTTATGTAAAAAAAGGTCCCAAGCTCCAACTTGTTTATATCTGTAATCTAACGTAAAAATTTCCCTTGGATTCTTACCTTTCAAGTTCTTTTGGTTTAAACTTCCACCATGTGTCTGGCTCTCGAAACATGACTTTGTATTTGAACTGCTGAGCCTGAATAAAAGAGATAAAATAAAAAAAAGAACATATCAGCCATGCACAAAAAAAACAGACAACATGCACAGGCTGCTTTATTAAAGTTGAAAAATACAATAAGCAAAACTAGTTAAATAGCTGGAACAATATTTTCTTTCATAAATTCACTTCTGATTATATGGAAGGTTTTTTTCCTCCATCATTCTTAGTTACAGTAAAATTAGATGTGCGCCATAGCAAAAATAAACAAATAAATAATGTTTAACTTTAAAAGTTGTACCTCCCCTCTGAGTCAAGATTGCAGCACCTCATCTTTCCAGGCATGATATGTGTGCATCTACAGAGTCTCTTGCAGAGAAAAGCTCACTGCTTACATTCAGAGCTTGCAACTGAGCAGCCAGTTCCAAACCAGTTCCAAACTAGCAATTCAGATACACTAACATAGCAATAGCAGCCTTCCTGACAGCTGGGAAACTTGAACAGTAACTAACATGCTCCATTCTCATTAGTGCAGATTACATAAAAAAAAAAAATAATAAAGTAACTTGCTGTTATTCTGATTGTATCAGAGAGGAACAAAATCTAGTTTCCCCCACAAAATACATTTTTACTCCTAAGTACAAAACACACGGAGTTGTCATTTGGAAACCAGGTCAGCTCAATATGCAGGCATGTGTAGAACACGATGTTGGGTAATAACATTTCACGTAACATTTCTACGACTCCAGACTTCCTAGTGACACAATAGCCAGACCAAGAATGTTGACCCTTTTGTCAGCATGCTTTGAAATGGGATTATCAATCTCTTTTCACATGGATCAATCACAAAACTAACCAAAGAAACATAAGGCTTCATCTCCCATGCTTGTATGTTTGTGTTGTCTATGATTATAGGAGAGATTTTCATTTCAAATGCTTCTTTGGCTGAAAGACACACATACAAAAAAAATGTGATACAGTTATTTTCATGATAATAGACTGGACATTACACTATTCTCTAAAAATGTAAAACTTTTTGAATAGATAATCCATAATGATTAATTACTAAGTACTCTTGCACTGCTTGATCAATCTGTTCCAAGGCCCTCTTATTCAAGAAAACCCCCCTCATTTGTACAGCTACTGAGATATGACATTATTCTTTTGAATTAATAAACATATGATAATCAAGGAATGAAAATGCAGATGTAAAATGCAGCAGGATGACTAATCAATCAGTAAATCAAACTAAAAAAAAACTACATGATCACCTTAAAGTGGACTTCTTTGTTGCATACAAAATTCTTGTCTTTATAACAGTCTTAAGATTAGTCCACTCTGTGCAAGATATGAAAAATCAAAATATTATTTTTTTTCCATGCAAAGTAATAAAATGTTTAAAATTACTAGCTTTGAGATACAGCACCAAGTTTCTGTAGCTATAATTGTTCACATATTGTCACAAAGTTATCATCACATCCCACATTTCTTATTAGCCCATTTTTACACAGGTTATAACTTTTGATGGCATAGAAGTGATCATGGTTGAAATTTAGCTAACAAAAGCTTTAAGAGAGTTGTTTCCAGAAGAGCTTTGTGGGAGTCGTTATCAAAAAATACACCAATTATGAAAAAAACCAGCCATTTCTGTCTTGCTTTTATAAATTTGTTTTAAATCTGACAGCAAATCAACACTCAAGAGAAAACAGTAGGAAAGTATCTGTGTAGGTGTTATTTGTATCAATGTTCTCATTATTTATTGCATATGTGTCTGTATTCGTTCACCTTCATCTCAGAAGAAATATTCCCAGGATATAGCACAGGCTACCACTCCAGAAATGAGACAGATATCTGAATACATACCATTATGAGATCTGAGGACAAAATCTTTTTACAAAGACATTGGTATTTCCAATTGCAAAACACACAACAGACAGATCTTATCTAAGTTTGTGCTCATACTCTTTAACCATACATAATAAAAAAATAATTTTAAGATGAAGTAAATGCTGATCCTGTGACACAAGCATTGCAAAACAGGCAACTTCTTAAACAGCATGCAAGCACTGAAGCATAAACAAGCTAGTCCATTGTTTATTTCTCACCTCGTTTCCTGTTCCACTCATGTGCTTCCCCTAAGCAATCAGCATCATAATGGTATTGTCCATGTTTATAAAAGTAGTCATCAGTACTAAGAATAACTCCACCTGGGTTATCCTCTAGCATCATCCTATGAAAGATGAAGTAGTAAGTAGTTTTCTCCCCTTCTCCTTCCCAGCCCTGCTATTTATTATCATACATTAATGTAATCCATTTCTCGACCCAAACCACAAACAGAAAACAGCAAATTCAGGTAAGGGAAAAGTCACCCTTTTGGCAAACATAGAACTGCAGTCACTTCCCTCCTTTTCAAATGCTGCAGATATCTAGGAAAAACAGCTGATCCAGGTTCCCTACAAGTCTCATTTAAAGAAAACAGAGAAAAAAATTTCCATCTATACCGTCTGTCCACATGTGGACAAATACACATGCAGACTTAGTTGCATCAAATGTATCAGATGTCAGAGGAGACTAAGCACAACCTGGACTTTTGGAGAGCTAAAAAAGAAATAAAGGGTTCAACCTCAACACATACTTCCTGAAGATCTTTTTTTTCAAAAGAATTTCAACAGCAGGAGAATTTCTGCCTACCGAAGAGCTTTTATATCTCCATCTATGTTACTGGAAGGAAACACTTGAAACTGATAGGAAAACACGGTAGACTTAAATACTACCATGATGACTCAGTGGTGGCGCAAAACTCCGTTCCACACCTCAGATCAGGAATAGAAGTTAAAGCTAATTCCTTCTAGTTTTCTTTTCACTAGATGTCAAGGAGCTGGAAGTAGCTTTGCTCTCTTCAGTAATTATTACTCGTGTTGTTGTATGACCCACGTATTAAATGCAGTATGACAATTAAGGTTTAATCATAGCTACTGACAAAGTCACAAAATTGTCTTTGCCTGCACTAAATCTTTTAGACAATTAAGCAACTTCTTTTATAAGCTCACAATATAAATGTTCTACCTTGCCAAATATGATTTTCCTGATCCCGGAACACCTCTGAGAAGAACAAGTACTTGACCTACAAGGTGCATCTTTTTTCTCATCATGTGACAAACAGGTGGCTGTTGTGCTTGCGAGAGGTTCAATTTTGAGTTTCTATCTTGATTTTCCCATACCTTCAGAGAAGGGCTGCTATCCCAGGCATTTGGAACCACTGGAGAAGAAAAAACAAGTCCTTTTTCCAAAGTCCTATACTCTGAGATAGGTCTCCACTGCCCTGGACTGAGCGCCACAGGAGTTACAAAGCTGTGACTTCCAGTGGATGGATAAAATACAGGAGCCATAAGGTTCCCATATTGTTGAGTCCAACGTGACGGTGTAGACAGATTTAAGCTATAACTCTGCTCAGATCGCTGAAAATCTTTAAGTTTTGGTGTTTTGAAACTTGATTTTTCAAGAGAGACGTATGCCTCTGGAAGAGAAGCATTGTGGCTGTAACCAGCAGTCATTAACTCCCCATGGTTTTTTTGCAGGCAGTGTGAATTCGGTTCTTCGGTGATAGCTACTCCAAGTTCCAGAGCTCCTTGGGAAGACTCGCCAGAAGCACCAGTTGCACTTTCATGATCTGAAACAGTGCATTGTGCCTGATCAGAATTTCCACATGACATTTCTCCATTTGACTGTCTATAGGCTTCTGTAGCCATGTCGTGGTGAACATGTATTTGTGACAAATCAGAATCTCCTAATGCTTGTGCAAAAGAGTTTGATGCAGCTGCTGAGCTTGTCTGGACACCCAGCTGACTCACTGGTAGTTGAGAACAGCAGAAGTTTTTGAAAACCTCATTATTTGTCCCCGTTTTCTGTGGAAAAAGTACAACATCATGACCCAAATCAGATTCTTCCCACTCAGGAAATTCCTTAAAGCCATCATGTTCACATACAATTTGGTCATTTGCAGAATCAGGCAATTTATCACTCAATCTGCATCTCTGAAAAGCATTTTCTATTAAGGAATCCAGTTCTTCAGTCAGCTGCACATCAGGTGACAAGACCTTTTCTCTTTCTTCTTCAGAATTACAGTGTTTTTCAGTACTTTCCCACATTCTCTGATTTGCAACAGATCTCCGCTGATTAACAAGGGCTAGTGATGATGCTATTGATCCAAGATCTGAGACTTTTGAAGATGCTGCTCCTTCTGCATGGGTGGACAGCTCTAACAGATAATCCATAGCATTTTCTACTGTTGAATAACATTAACAAAATTAACCATGGTCAACTGAAGAAAAACAGTATATATAGTATATAGTATATATATATAGTATAGTATATAGCATATATATAGTATATAGTATATAGTCTTTTACTTCACAAAGTATTGATCACAAGTAAAGAGACAACCAATATAGCTCACTAATTCATCTGTTAACATACCTTCTGCAACCCTCATCTGCTTCTCATTAGAGGTAAAAAACAGAACTGAAAACAGACATATTGCAAAATAATATAATATGCATTAAAACGACTAAAGGAAATCATGTATAAAAATGACTAAGTTTAACTGAAAAAAAAAAGTATTCATTTAAACATCAAGATCTGTTATTTCTAATCTAAATCATCTAAGTGAAATGGTGTGAAATGACACTATTGAGAAGAGATACAAGTATCAAAATTACTTTCATTATTGCTAGGTGCAAATGAAAATGTCTTAAGAGCTTGAAAATTTCAGTACCTACATTAAATCTCTGTAAAGTCACTAAATGGGGTATAGACTGCCTATGAATAATGTGACCAAAAGTGAAAAGCTAGCACACAAGCAGCACCAGAGCACTAAAGCTAAGCTTCAATTTTTCTGGAGTACAGTGTAGCAAAAAAAAATAAAATAAAATAACAACCCACATCCTAATGAAGCTTGTTTACTGAACTCTCAAAAAACTGCTAGACAAAGCTGTCATTTTCACAAAGGTAAAACTTATTAGGCTTAGAAGCATGAATCAATAACTCAATTTCATTTTTAAAGGAAGAAACATCAAACATGACTGACCTATCAATTTATAAACTCTACAACTTTGGTAAGGTAGAAACAGTAATAAAAGAAGCAGCCCTTTTAATGGTCCCATAGCTTTCATTCATTTGAAAAATACCAACCTCACTCTTTTTTACATATACTCTCAGAAAAATCTCAGTTAATCACAGCCTGATTAATATGCTCCATGTATGACTTACTCCCTGCTCAAACAACTCAGATGTTGCTATCCAGCATCTTACCCTCTATTTTTATTACAAACTAATGAACTCGTGTGTAGGAGCATTTCAAAATCACAAAGCATGAGAAGGACTGGACACAACCATGAAAATGAAAGAGTGACACGAGAGGTGGGTAAGTAGTACAGCAGAGCACAGGGGGAGATTCAGTCCAAATGAGGCTGCAGAGAATTCAACACAAAAAACAGAATTAATCCTGCAAAAACTAATCTTCACTAGAAATGACAAGATGACAATGCAAAATAGAAAGTAAAACAAAAGTTCAATTCAAATACTTAAGGAAAAATCAAATGTTGCCAGGATCACATACCATGTATTGCTGTCTTAAAAAAATTAATTCTAGAAAATAGCATACCCTCCCACAGGGACAGTTTATGCATCCAGCAGATATGGAACAGAAACTAATTGGAAACAGATTCCCCCCCACAACTCTATTGCTGCCTGCTCTGTGTCTCAAAACAAGCCAATTAAACTGTATCTCTGTTTTTTAAAGCACAATGCTACTGCACATTACCAGCATCCCACGGACGTCACCAAACTTTGAGAATCTTGCATAGAGAGCTATAAAATTTTAAAATACTATGACTCACCTACTCATTAAAAACTAGACTCACAAACACACAACTCCCACATCAACATTTTTGGTGTTGCCCTCATTAAGAATCATCTGCATATGGAACAAAGTTGAATGACAAATATACTGTATTTACCTTTAAAGTCACATTCAGAGAGAACCATATAAACCACACTAGGATCTAAGTCAGAAAACATTTCCGACATGCTGTTGAAGAGCTCTTCCTTATTGACACTGTAGGCCCCTTGTGACATAGAGAGCCTTGGGTCCCCCAGGGATACAACAGCAGCAGCTCCAGTCTTCCGCGAAGGACTCCCACCAATTTTCCTTCTACGTGGCATTTTGTTTACCAAAATCAGGTTGCTTTTTATTTTGTTTCCATGAGGCCAACAGTACCAAGCTCAGAAGTCACATGAAAACTCTCATAGCCAAGATGCACATAAAAGGAATAGCAGATCTGAAACGAAGATAACAAAAAATGTTTTCAAATACAGTCACATTTCCATGTCCCCTGTTAAGGTAGATAAAATATCAATAAAGACGTAAGCATCCAGAAAAGCGCTTTTCAAAAGGCTGTCTTTCTTCTTTTCAAATGGTTAACAGCAAAACAGCAATCATTCTCCAGCTAACCAGCTAACTAGCTATTCAATCTGTGTCGGGAAGAAAATACAGTAAAAGAAGCTACCTATGCAAAGCAGACAGTTCAGAAATATTCCTCTGTTAACATCTACTGATGACCAGCTAACATTATGGAAAGTTTGTATACTGTTAAAAATTCAGAACCTTAGTTTCTCTTACAAAACTACCAGTAAACAACAGACGTTTCCAAAACTTTCAAAAGTACTTCAGAGCATGCCTATTGTCAACGGTTTACGGGC
>VXAB01008898.1:1734-27594 GCA_013399175.1 Odontophorus gujanensis | reverse complement strand
AGGGGAACCTTCCCACACCTCCCCTTCAGCATCCAATGCTGCAAACCTATTGCTTAGGGGGACCTGGGGACACAAGGTAGGCAGAGGGAGAGTTCGCTCATGGAACCAAGCAGGGATTCTCTGCCAGCTGTCCCTATCCCTCAGACATCCCCCCTCTGCCTGACAGGGACAGGTCAGGGAGTCTACCACCAATTGCAGGGGGTCTCCCCAGTGGCTTTTTTCCTCTGGCATGTCAGGGAGCCACTCCACCAGTCAATTTCCTGCTCACGGTCCCTGATGGCCCTCAGTCCCTCAACTTCCTCTTTCAGCTCTGTCACCATGCCGAGCAGAAAATTCACCTGCTCACACCTCACACAGGTGGAATGCTTGTCTCCCTCCCCCAGCAACAGCAGGCTCTGGCACTCCCTGCAGCCAGAGACCTGTGCAGCCACATTTCTGGACAGACTCTCTGTCAGGGTCACCATGGTCTTTTTAGGGCAAGCTCTCTGCCTGGTGTAGATCACAGACAAAAAAAAATACTGCATTCACAGAGACAGGCAATAAAGAAGATGGATTTGCAAGCAAGGAGGGAGAGTATTCCTGCACCCTGACCCATGAGCTCCCACACCCACCACTGCAGCACAGTAGAAGCGGTACTCAGGTGCAGATCACTCCTCCCCTTGCCTGGTGAGCAGCGATGCATCACTGCCCTCCCAGAAGCTTTTTATAGGCAGGAGGCATGCCCTGGCAATGACCACTCTGCATCAGCCGCTCTCGCAAGACTCCCCTCTACCTCAACATCAACCACTGCAGTTTTGTTTGGGACAGCTCTGAAACAGCAATCCTCAGCAATTAAGCACTACCTCTCTGGGCAAACTGTTCCAGAGTTTCACTACTCTTGGCATAACAAGCTTTTACTCATATCCAATCTAAATCCCCCCTCTTTCAGTTTCAAACCTTTTTCACTTGTCCTATCAAAACAGACCCTACAAAAGAGTCCATCACTTTTTGTTTGTTTGTTTGTTTAATTGCTCCTCCCCCTTTATATATTGAAGGATCACATCAGGTCTTCCCAGAACCTTCTCTTCTTCCAAGCTGAACAGCTCCAGCTCTCTCAGCCTTGTCAGCTACCAGTAGTATATTAAGTGAAAAGGAACTTCACACCTATGGTTTGTCTAGTACAAAGCAAATGCCAGTCTTGTTAAAAGCAGGGAGTATCATCCCAAGAGGATCAGGGAAAACAAAGTAACCCCTTCCAACACCACAAAATTTATGCTTTAACAGTCCTTGGGCATCTTTGATTTATACAGATCTAGAGAATCTAGGGGAATTTTAAGTCATGTGAGACCATTTTTACAAATATTTTAATTCCAAGTTTACATCTGTATACATACAAGTAGTGGACAATTTTTGACCAGCAAGGTTTATTTTCCCTTCAGATGCTCATATTTTAGCTCTTAGCTAATTCCTATAGCAACATTTTTCAGAACCTATACAATTATCCATGCACAACTAAGTACAAGTCAATAAAAAATCAAGGAGCTTTATTTTTAAAATATTTGAGTGGGATTTTTTATGAAAACCACAGAAGAAGCTGAACTCTAGGTGTGTTCAGTATTTGATATAGATGTCTTTGAAACACAAAAATAGATGGGATGCTGAGGTCAAGTGTTGTTGCTTCCACCTCTTCCTTTCAAGACTACTCCTGAATGTTATGGAAGATACTCAGAATTTCAGCAGCCATAAAGCATCTCTTTATCTTTAAGTAGATTTGTACTATCTTGACACTTAAAATGTACATTTTGATATTCAACATCTACTTCACAGTCAGGAATAATTACAATTCACTGAGCTTTGAAAACATGACTGGGAGCAAATATAGTAGAATTAACCTAAAGGCCAACAAAATCTAACACAATATGGAACAGTGAGAACCAATAAAAACTGAAGCCAGCTTTCCTTTTTGTAAAGTATTAGATAAACTAGGAGGCTGAACTGGATATTCCTTGATGTGAAAGGCATTCATTTAAAAATATTTATCAAAATTTCAATTACAAAACAGAACTTGCTGGATACAACTTACAGTACATGCTGAAAACTAATAATATCTTCATATTTCTTAAACCAGCACCAAAAGTTTCTGTTAAATCTTGTTATTGCAAACTTTACATGTATACCTCTAACTCATTTTTCCCTTTCCTGGTAGAAGGGTGTGCTTTGTATTTGGCCTAACTTTGTCTTCGACTTGAAATGTGCTTTTTTGTTTCTGCTTTGTTGCAGACATTTTAACTATACAATGACTTGTTTTTCTTTAATGATAAAAAAATGCAAAATGTTTTTTTTTTCCTGTCAACTTGGCACCTGATTTAATCATCATCATAATAATGCAGTTTAAATACATGTGGACTGTCAACAAAGAGAAAGAAATAAATCAGCTTACCTTCTCTTCACATTTCCTGCGGCAGGCATACTCACAAACTGTAATGAAAGCAAACTAAATGAGTAAAATTTAGGTGTATTCTCTCCTTCCTTTAGACCAACCTTTTACTGGAAACACAACCAAGCACAGGTCTTCAGATAAAACAGTATTTACATAACAAAAAAACAAAGAAGTGCAGTAAATGTAGATTTTATCCTTTCCTGAAAGGGTAACTACAATAATGTTATCATAGAATCATTAAGGTTAGAAAAGACTTCTAAGATCATATAGTCCAACCACCTACCTATCAACAATACTGCCCACTAAACCCTGTCCCTATGTGCCACATCCACCATTTCTTGAAAACTATTAGGGACAGTGACTTCACTACCTCCTTGGACAATATATTCCAATACTTCACCACTCCATGAAGAAGTTTTTCTTAATATCCTGCCTTAATCTCACTTGGCACCACTTGAGGCCGTTCCTTCTAGTCCTGTCACTAGTTATGCAGAAGAGGACAACCTCCACCTCAAGACAACCTCTTTTCAGGTAGCTGTAGAGAGTGATGAGGTCTCCCCTGAGCCTCCTCCTCTACTTCAGACTAAACAATCACAGTTCCCTCAGCTGCTCCTCATAAGACTTGTGCTCCAGACCCCTCATCAACATTAAGAGTGTTTGTTGCCCTTCTCTGGATACATACCAGGGGCATTATATGTTTTTTATAGTGAGTGGCCCAAAAACTGAACACAGTACTTAAGCTGTGGCCTCATCAGTGTCAAGTACAGAGGGCAATCACTTCCCTAGTCCAGCTCACTACAGTATTTCTGATACAAACCAGGATGCCATGGGCCTTCTTGGCTACCTGAGCACACTGCTGACTCGTGTTCAGATGGCTGTTGACTAACATCACTAGATTCTTTTCCTTCACACAGCTTCCCAGCCACTCTGCACTAAGCCTGTAGTGCTGCATAAGATTGTTGTGACCAAAGCACAGGACTAGACACCTGGTCCTGTAAAACTTTATACAACTGACCTCAGCTCATTCCTCCAGCCTAACCAGATTCCTCTGTATAGCCTTCCTATCCTTAAGCAGATCAACACTTTCTCCCAACTTGGAGTCATCTGCAAACTTACCCAACCCCTTCATCCACATCATTAATAAAGATATTAAACAGAGCCAGTCCCAAAGCTGACTCCAGAGGAAAACAGCTCTTGAATGGCTGCCAGATGGATTAAACTCCATTCACCACCGTTATCTGATCCTGGCCATCTAGACAGTTTTTTACTCAGCAAAGAGCACACCTGTTCAAGACACAAGTTGCCATTTTCTCCTGGAGAATACTGCGGAGACAGATTCAAAGGTTTTACCTAAGTCCAGGTTGACTACATTCACAGCCTTTCTCTCTTCCACTGGGTGAGTCACCTAGACATAGAAAGAAATCAGGTTGGTCAAGAAGGACCTACTTTCCATGAACATACGCTTGCTAGGCCTGATCCCCTGGTTTGTCTTGAACATGCACTGTGATCGCATTCATGATGATCTGCAATGGCTAGGTCTAGTTGTTCTGGGAAGGTGACGACCTAGTTGATCTGATCACTTGATCCTGGAGGGGGACTGTGCCTTCCCTGTCTACCTCATCTGTGAAAACTGCTGTGCCATATCATACACTGCCACACCACACCTTGTTTACCTGTCACTATGCTCCCTAGGGCCTGCCATTGTATGCCCAAGGGATTTACACCACTGCACCTAGCCCCACCCACACCTCATCAGCTATCTGTTCCAACAACTGTAGGATTCTGGCAATTCTGAGCAGCCCTCTCCTCACCCTGACAACTCCTTCATTTCAGGACACTCCCCGCCTCCCTCCTCCCCACACACACACACCATAACCCTCCTCCCTGTTCCAGAGCACACCTTCACTGGAGCTTGCCTGGAGTTTGTCTCAAAATTTGGGCATTCTATTTTCCTATGATAACATACATCTGGTTAAACCTCATGGGCTGATGATCTTGTCATCTATCTTCACGGCTGCACATACACTAGAAGCATTATCAGCTAAATAACAGAGATATTAAGTCCAAATTGACCACAATGAACGCAGTGAATCTTACTGATATATACAATACCAGAGACCTAGGAAAAACAGGGTGACTTAGAACTCAGAAGCAAATATGCCTCTTCAGAGTTTAACTTCCTACTATGAAAAAAGTTTGAGATAATTTTGCAGCTATGTGCAGAGATTAATACCTTCTCTTAATTACCTGCTGATAAAGCAGAAGGAAAGGCTGATCATTACATTTAGAAAACAGCACTCAACTTTAACAGTAGATAGATGATCAATGATATGAGGCAATACCATAATATGTAGAATCTGACAAGCGGGTTTCAAGAGATTTTCCATTTTTATGTACTTCTTCCCTTACTATTCCTTTTGTTCTTCTTTTCTATGCGCTGTTCCTCCTTTGAGCAATACCGTAAAATAAAATACATTCTAAACTCAGGAAAGATTTACTTATTCAATCCCCAACATCAGTAAGTAGGAGATTCCCACAGAGGTTTACCTGGAAAATTAACTGCATCTAAACTTAGAAAACCAACACTGAAAGACAAAAAATCATTTCTCAAGGCTTCTACCAAGAGTTATATTCCACAGCCTGACTCACAAGAAAAGATGCAACTACCAAGACTGAGCTCAGCAAATACATGCCTATTTCAGAATGAAGTGCACTAACTGCTTAATGAAAATCCCTCAAGTTCCAGTGACTTCTGAGGTTAATAAGCCCGAGAGTTAGACCTATTTTCTTAAGTAGTCTTATACATTAAACTAAGCCAACACAGTTACGTTCAAGTTCAAAAAGAGCTCCTTACTCATACCATTTAACAGGATGAATATTCTTGACCATACAGTGTATTAGTGTTTGTACAAACACACTGCTCTAATAGTACTAATAATGATTGATAATCATACGTCCCTTACAAAAGCTATCACCCTTGAAGCATGTGATGGATGGTTTCATTAATGAAGAACATTTTCTCACACCTCACAGTGTGCCTAAATTATTACATGATTTCATGCTCAGAAACAGCACATTAGGAGAATATATGTTCATCTGTATGATTTGGTGTGAGACTGTAAAAGGCTAATGCTGTTATCCAAAAAGTATACTTGTTACCCCATGTTCATTAAGCCAGTCTCACACACAAAGGTGAGATATTGATTTATCATGAAGTTGCACAAGTTTAGGTGCAAGGTGGTCTTCCACAAAGCTAGAACACACCAAGATTTTTACCACATCTTTTAAAAGTATTTTTTAATCACTTGACCAACTTCCCTGATACAGCATCTGGCCTACGACTGGTCAGTTAAAAATAAGGCTAATCTCTTTGCAGGCTAACTAGACATACTAATTAACTACATTTTCAAGATATTCCTATCTTCAAAGAATAGCAACATGATGACTAAGAGTTCTTCTACTCAATCACTCTAGCAATTTCAAGGATGATCTTTACATAAAAGTACGTATTTGTTATATCTGAGGAAACACATACAAAGATTTGTCCAAAGGTTAGTTCTTACTAACAAGAGATGCTCTAAAAATATGCATATGTACTATTTGTTTCTCCTATAAACTACTTAAAACCTTCTGTACAGCAAGGGAGCAAACAAAGAGGCAAGTAATATTGTGCTTATAAAGTCTGTAGACTTTAAAAGACAATCACAACAAGTAAAGTAGCACCTCTGTCTAGAAATCCAGTCATTACAGAAAAGATTAATGCATCTTCATTGGTGCCTAGATTTCTGGGGCAGTAAGACGAATTACATAAGAAAAAATAAATACAAAACATAAAGATGAAATACAAAAAAAAGACAGCTTACATGATCCTGCTACTAGCTCATACAAAAACAAATCATGATCGTCATCAGCAACGCACTAAGTTCTTATTAAAGATGTAGATAACAATAAATGTAGCTTATCCTCTTTCCATGTACATCAAAAAGCCTGAAGGCTTGCCTGCTCTTATGCAATATAGTATTACTGTATTTGGTGGAAAGGAACCAGTGAAGTCTGATGTGAGTTTACTTGAAATCGCAATTGCAAGACTCGTTAACAACAAGGAGATACAGAAACTCCACACATTAGTAAAGGAAGAAAAAAACAAAGCATTGTTTCTTTTGATTCTCATGAAGATAAGCAAAGTCTCAAGAGGTAATCAGTTAAATACAAATCAGTTTGATCTGCCTGACTGAAATAATTCCGTAATTGTTTCTTCTCCCCAAGTACTTAAATTGGTAACATTCTGAGGGTAGAAATCTGATTCAGAGACAGCTTTGCTCTTCCTCAGCATCCAGAAATGTCCTATTCATATCCCAATCCAGAATTTCATGGATTGTATTGACTCAAGATATTACCTTTCCTTCACTGTCTAATAATGCTAATGATCATATTAAAACTGTATGCAAACAGACACTGAAATGAGATTACTGACTGTCCAAATTCTGGGAGCAAACAAAGTATTCTTCTGTGGTCAGAAGCAAAAAGAAGGGAAGGGAAAGAATCTTCTACGTGAATGCCAAAGCATTAATTTGATACAACAGCCCTAAAAGGCATTCTGGCTACATCCTGAGAACAGAAATCGATCCTCAAGCAAGTGAAACAAGCACCAATTCCCTTCTCCTGACAGGTCTGAATTTTGCTAGTAAATCCCTGTCCAGGGCAAGAAAACACTAATGAACTCATTTTGACGGACTGTTCCAGGCACCTACCAGAAGCTCAAGAGGTTAAATTATTTCACATCACTTACGCATGCAGGTCACCCCAAAAGATCAGAAACAGAGAATGTAAAGGATTGGAGGGGACCTCAAAAGATCATCTAGTCCAATCCCCCCACCAGAACAGTATCATCTACTTATTACCATGGAAACTACAGAAGTAACAATAGCACTATTTGATAAAGCACGTTCTCAGCTACAAAACACTATTTTTCAACAGTCACCACCATTAGCTACATATTTTTCACCAGATGAAAAAGCACTGTGCTCCAGGAAAATGTGAATGACCATCCAGAACATGGCTTATCTTCCAAACTACTGATGCCACTGCTGAAACACACCACCCACTGCCTGTGTTAACATCCACCCTTCATAAATGTCCGGCAAGCATCAATGAATAGAATCTCTTTACTAGCACTTATCATTAGGCCACATCACAAAACTGTGTCTTCCTAAAAAGTGGATAAACTACTAGAGAAGCATTGCTAGTTTTCAATTGCTAGTAAGGTTCTCTACTGACAAAGACAGACATATAAACTTAACGTGATTATACTTACACATAAGTCTTTGTGCATGTGTGTGTTACATATATATATATATGTATGCACAAGCCTATAGATTTGGAAATGCATGTGTATGTTAACATATTCTAACATACACATACCATAAGTAAAAGTTATTTTCTTAATAAACATACAACCAAGTAAAATTTAACAGAGAACACTGCTTGGGAATTAACATCCAACTCGAAGAAAGCATACCTTATGTCACTAACCAGAAGCTAATTATCAATCTCCAGATGATAATTCCTACCCACATCTTTATTTCTAGTGTTGTAGAGTCATGAGAACAAACCTTAAGAATGTTTTGCAACTACACATAGAATTGAAGAGTACTTTTAAACTGCATTTTCTGTTTTCAGATGGCTGTCCTGTTTCCTACATTTTCTTTCCTTCCTCTGGAATAGAAGAAATTATATGTGTGTATACATACATATATATATATATATATATATGAAAACGAAGTATTATAACTACAAACATTTTAAAGAAAGTGAGGAATCAAGAAAACACCATGAACCAGGTCTTTACCTTCCTCTTTAGGAAGTATGCAGGCACACAGCGAAAAAGTCAATGATGGAGGGCTGTGCTTTGAGAATCATAACTCTCCAAGGACCTAAGCACAGAAAACAGTGCAAAGAACTACTGCTGTCATCTTTTAACAATAAAGTTCATATGGTTTTATGCCCTGTTGCTGTTAACATTGTGAACAGTGAAAGAACCCTTTAACACAACCAAATTAAAGATTTACCCATAGAGAAGAATCAATTTGCTTGGTGTTTCTTAGAATTCATCTTACAACAGCTAATGCAGAACTATCTATTCTACATGGATGGCAGCACCTCCTCAGCCCACAGTTGCTTCTGATCAAACTTAAATTTTTACGTGACATCCAAAGAAATGGATTACCTCAGTCATAAGACTTCCACAGAGGCGGAATTATTTTTCAGTAGGTCAACTGATTTTGCAAAAAGTCTTAAATACTAGAGATGGACTTAAAAGACAACTTCTAAGGAAAGAAAAAAAGCAGTATTGTGCCACAATCACGCAAATGACACCTCACTAGTGGAAAAAAGAATCTGTAATGCAAAAGTGTATGCATAATAGAGTATACTCACAGTGCATCACGTGTTAAGGAAAATATATGCAACTTGCAGTTGCAACTTCTACAGAATGCTGGCAATCTTCAGACAGATTTTAGGAAAATAGCACTTAGCTCTTCTCAGGAATGCAACCCAACTGTTCTTGAATGTTAAAATGTATCTGAAACAGTCCTGGGAATTAACATCACACTCAGAAAGGGTACTTCACTTCTTGAACTCAAGAACTGTAAGTCTGCACCCTACACATCAGCTCTCATCAAATAAGATTGTTCAAATTTGTGTTTAAGGATTCTGGCATCAGTTCCAATAGCAGCTGTCCAAAACTGGCTAACAGTTTATTCAATTTAGTCAATTTATTATACTTCAAAATATTTCCCAAACAATCCTTATAATAATAATAAAAAACACCAACAATAAGACATTAAAGACATTTCTACTATCTAATGAAGATGTGTTAATTCCTGAAAATTAACAATATTGCTGTGAGTATAAAGATCTACAACACTTTTCTGTGTACCTCATTTCTCAGACTTCTGCTCCAAAACCTTTATTAAGTATAAATTTTACCTCTTATATTCATGTATGTATGATACTGAAAGCCAGTAATAACATATTTACAAAATAACAATATTTATAGTTTACTGAAATAAAAATACTGTAGATTACTGTGGTATCACCAGAAAAACTAATTCCAGTGTTTTCTGTGTGACAAGGGCTACTTACATTGTCTCACTTCAGAAATTTCTGAACATACAGTATGGCAATATATAGCCATACTCCACATCCAGTGAATACTGAAGTTATGACTAGTTTGTAAGGTCAACTTCACACACAAACATGGCTTTCATCACACCTCTCACCTTTCCTCCTTTTTTCTAGTTTTATAAATAATTTGTGTGCATGGATGGTGTCACACCCAGGTCTTTGGGTTCAATGATCTAGGAAACACCTTAGAGAAGCCACAAACACTGATACTGGACAAGGAACTAGAAGAGGCAAGAATACACTAGACAGCAAGGGGGGTAGGCTCACCACAAGAGTTTTAAACTAGATTTGATGGGGGTAAGGGGATGTAATTCTGAGTGACAAAGAGGCAAGAAACACTGTCACTTCAGGAAGCAGCTGGGGAAAAACTCAGATTTGTCCCAGAAGATTATGGGAAAACTCCCTCCTCCAGGAAGGTAATGCAGCCAACATCAAAGCTGAATTGCCTCTTATACTAATGCATGCAGCACTGGAAATAGCAGAAGGAGATCAAAACTCTGGTGCAATTAAACAAAAACCTTGTCCTAGAAGAGATATCAAGGCACATGCAAAACAAGGAGGTGACTGAGACGGCCAGCACAGTTTCACCAAAGGCAGATTCTGCCTGACCACCAGGTGGCCTTGTATGATGCAGTGACAGCACTGAACAAATGAAGGGCGACTGATGCAACCCACCCAGACTCATGCAAGGCCTTCAGCACGGTCTCATACCTTATCTCTAAATTAAATGAGATATGGATTTCAAGGCGGGATTATTTATTCAGTGGATAAAAAAAATCTATTGGATGGTTAAAGCCAGAGGCATGTGGTCAACTTTCCTATATCCAGGTAGAGACTGGTCATAGAATCATTAAGGCTGGGAAGACCACTACGATCATCTAGATCAAATATCAACATGTAACTATGACCACTCTAGACCGTGTCATTCAGTGTGACATCTACTCTTTTCTTCAAAAAGGACAGGAACGATGACTCCATTACCTCCCTGGGCAGGCTGTGCCATTACCTGACTACACTTTCTGAAAACAAATTTTTCCTAATATTCAGCCTGAACCTCCTCTGTAGCATTAAGGCCATACACTATTGCCCTACCATGAGTTACCTGGAAAAAGAGGCCAAACTTCATCTTGTTATAAACTCCATCTACGTAGAAAGCAGTAATAAGGTCTCCCCTGAGCCTCCTTTTCTCTGAAGAAACAATCCCAGTTCCCTCAGTCTCACCTCCTAAAACGCATGTTCCAGATCCTTCACCAGCTTTGTCGCCCTTCTTGGAACACTCCAGGTCCTCAACATCTTCCTTGTACTGAGAGGTGAAACCCAAAACTGAACACAGTACTCAAGATGTGGCCTCAAAAGCATCAGGGGGATGATTACTTTCCTAGTTCTTCTGACTACGCTATTTCTGCATACAATCCAGGATGCCACAAGTATTCTTGGCCATCTGACACACTGTTGGCTATGAACTTGCCAGTCACTTTGCCCAAAGACTGTGGTCGTGTATAGGATTTCTGTAACTGAAATGCAGTAACTCAGTCTTAAAGCTCGATCAACTGGATTCAGACCATTGATCTAACTTATCCAGATCCTCCTGTAGAGCCTTTGTACCTTCAGGCAGTTTGACACTTCCTCATGAGTTGTGCCACCATAGGTCTGCCCTGCCTTAGGATACCTGTCCTTCAGCATCTTTATCAATGACATACAGAGTGGGATCAAGAGAACCCTCAGCAGGTTTGCTGTTAACACCAAGATGAGTGGTGCAGCTGACAAAATAGAAGGAAATTATCCAGACAGATCAGACAAGCTTGAAAACTGGATCTACACAAGCCAAATAAGATTTAACAACAAATGAAAAGTGTTGCACTTGGGTCACAGCAATCCCAGACACATACATGTGAAAAGAATCCACTGAGAGCAGCCCTGGAGAGAAGGACTAAGGGGTCCTGGTGGACAAAAAGCAGGATGTGAGCCAGCACTTCCTGGTCACAGTCCAGACGGCCAAAAGTTATACCGGGCTACACCAAAAGAGAGGTGGCCAGGAGGGTGAGGGAGGTGATAGTGCAATTCTACTCTGCCCTTCTAAGGTCCATCTGGAGTACCGCATCCAGGTCTGGGGCCCCAGCTAAGGAAAGATACAGAGCACTTGCAGAGGGTGCAGAGAATGGTTTCAAAGATCAAAAGGCTGGAGCACCTTCACTGTGAAGAAATGTTGAGGGAGCTGGGCTCAGCTTGGAGAAGAGAAGGCTTCAAGATCTCACTGAGGCTTTCCAGTAATTGAAATAAGCATATAAGCAGGATGTGGCCCAACTTTTTACACAATCTAATAGTGACAGAACAAGGATGAATGGCTTTAAACTAAAAGAAGGGAAGCCTAGGTTGGATATTTGGATGAAATTGTTCTTTACTGTCAACGGTTTACGGGCAGGTTCGGCCCGGTTCCGTGACGATTGGTGCGGGGGACCCATGGACCCACGCCCCAGGAAAGGGGAAGGGGGAAAGGGAAAAGGGAAAAAAGGAGATGGGCCTAGAAACAAAACAGCGGCAACGATCTGAGGAGGAAAACTAATTTACTAAATAGATATCAGAAAGCAAAATAGCGCAATATAATACAATATAATCGGAATTAAAGCTAATAAATCAAATAAAATGAGCAAGAGAGAGTGTCCGATAAACTGAAGGCCTTACGCTAACGCTGAAGGTGAGACGGCAGCGAGCACCCACTGCTGAGTCAATCCCAAAGGAAAGAGAGTGTCCCGTGACCGCAGACAGTTTTTATCTTCCCCTCTGAAAGTAAATACGTAAGAACGCAAAGCATCGCAAAGTCCTCTGGGGAATGTAGTTCTTCTTCTCTTCTGAGACAGGTATACCTGGAACTATCGATGATCCATGGAGCTGGAACCTTAACTCTTTAACTCTAAATGCACTACATGATGTTATGATGTGGAATACCAGTACCAAAAATCATAAAACCATGACATTTACTCTGAGGGTGATAAGACACTGGAACAGGTTGCCCAGAGAAGCTGTGGATGGCCCATCCCTGAAGGCATGCAAGAGCTGGCTGAACAGGGTGCAGGGCAGCCTGATCTAGCTGCTGGCAAGCCTGTCTGCAGCAAGGGCTTGGAGCTAGATGTTCTTTTAATTCTTTCCAATCCTAGCCATTGCACAATTGTGTAATATAAAGGAAGCAGTTGAGAGATGGAATTCTGCTTGAAACCTTACTGAATACTAGAGAATGAACATTTGCCCTCAAAACAGATACCACACAGCTCTTGACACTCTCATTTTTTTTTACCTTCCAAGTGACAAGTGATAGATTAGGATACAGATACTAGATCATAGACCCAGGTACTTGAAAGAGGCTTTCATTCCCTCCACATTCGCAATTCAGCTTTGCCAGTATAGGAATACACTATTACAGCTCCTTTTGACAGGGTTGTCTAAAGAATTATTGGGTGAGATCCCCTGGAAAATTGCCTTTAAGGACAAAGGAACAGTACAGACCTGGCAGCACTTAAAGATACCTTTCTGGGAGCACAAGAGCTCTCCATCTCCCAGTATAGGATAACAAGTAAGAGAGACAGGAAACTAGAACAGCTGATTAGGCACGTGCTAGTCAAACTGATAGAAAATGAAAAGTGCAAGTAGAGATGTGTGGCCTGGGACACTGCCCAGATGGGCAGAGATCAGGAAAGTGAAGGTGCAGATGAAAGTGAACTTGGCAATAGATGTGGAAAAACAACAAGAAGGGATTCTACAGGTACACTGGCCAGAAAAGACAAGGAAAGAAGAGTGTAGCTTCTCTGAGAGGGAGGGGAGTACCAGCTGCTTCAGACATGGAGAAGGCCTGAGGTACTTAATGAGTTCTTTGCCTTAGTCTTCAGTGCCAGTCAGGCTTTCCATACCTCTTGCACCTTTGAACTTACAGGCAGGGCTCAGGGGAAAAAAATCCCTTCCACTCTAAGAGCAGAGCAAGTCAGAGTTCACACATTAGACTAAATGCATACAAGTCCACAGTGCCAAACAACACTAATTCCAAGAGCCCTGAAGCCCTGAAGGAGCTGCCTGATGTTGCAAGGCACTCCTCAACTTATCTGGAACATCACAGTTGTCAGGCAAAGTCTCTGGTGACTGTGAGAGGAAGATCTGGGAAACTACAGGCCAGTTAGCCTCACATCTGTACCTGTATCATAAAACAGATGCTCCTGGAATAGATGTCAATGCTAATGATTGCATGGGCCTTAACTTCTGCAAGGTTTTTGACATGGTACCACACCACATCCTGTCACAGTGTTATCTGTGACAGGGACACAAGGGAAAAAAAAGGTAGAGAGGGAGGAAAAAAAACCAACTGCAACGTTGGTGGCCAAGCAGCTGTCCAAGCAGAGCTGTGCGCCGAGGGGCGGGGGAGAGAAGGGTACAGAGATAACAGATGGGTCAAAAAAGAAAAAAAAAAAAAAAAAGGGGGAACAGTAACTTTACTAAATCTAACAGAATCAAACAATTGGGAGAGACAAAAGTTTCCAAACCAAATCTGAGCTTACGTTGGTAAAACTGCAGGGAAAGCACACATGCTGAATCTCCACAGCAGCCGAGAGAGCATGCACCGGAGAGAGAGGCTGGTGTTCAGTCCGGAGCTCCACTTCCGCTCCCTGCCACAGCATTAACTCTAACTCTCAGAATGATGTTTTGATGTGCAATACAGCATCAAAACCACAAAACCACAACACATCGTATAACTCTAAATTTGAGATATATGGCTTTGAAGGCTGGACTACTCAGTGGATAAAAAAATGGTGGCAAGGCTGCAGCCAGAGAGTTGCTGTCAATGGAATTATGTCCAAGTGGAGGCCAGTCAAGAGTGGTGCCCCACAGAGTACCAGTCCCAAGACAGACATCTCTAACATCTTCATCAATGACAGACAGCAGGATCACTCAGCAAGGGCGATAACATCAAGCTGAGTGGTACAGTTGACAAAACAGAAGGAAGAGATACTACCCAGAAGAACCTCGACAGACTTGAAAAGTGGTCCCATGTGAACTGAATGAGATTCAACAAGGTCAGGGCAATCCCAGAAACACATATGGGCTGGGAGAAGCACTCCTTAAAAGCATCTGTACCAAAAAAAACTTAAGAGTCCAGGTATGAGAACTGACTGAGGGAACCAGACTTGCTCAGCCTGGACACTTAGGGGGAGACCTGATAGCTTTCAGTACTTAAAAAGGCACTTATAAGCAGGAGGGTTATCAGCTTTTTAAACAGGTAGCTATCAACAGGACAGAGGAAAACAAGGGGGGAATGATTTTAAACTGAAAGAGGAAAAATTCAGATGAGATGTCAGGCTTTTGTTTTTGTGGGGTTTTTTTACCGTCCTTTCTGTTAACACCACTAGAAGATTTGCATCAATGTACAGCAGGAACAGTAAAGCCTAGACACTTCAATCAGTAGTCTACTAATGTCTCTTCTGAGTAGCTTCTCTTCCCTGCAGCAAGTATTTTCCAGAAAATCCTAGGCCTCTGTTTGGCTCAGAAGAAAGATGTTAATTAAGGATGTTCTGACAAATGCATAGTGAGGCCACTGTGACAGGCTCTTCTCCAGACCAAGCTTGGTACAGAAAAACATCCACAACTTAAATGTTTCATGTGACAGAGAGCTGTGCAACTTATTAACATATGTGGCTAGTAAAGTTTTAACAACACTAACCAGATTATTAGAGATAAACTCACTAAATATACTGTTCTGCTGACCTAATAGTCTAGCTCCACAGCAGTTTGAAAATAGAATGAAAAATGAACACAAAGAAACAATTATTTGCAGCATAAAAAATAAGAAGGCACCTTGAAGGGGGAAAAGAGTCCAAGAGCTGCAAATAATAGGCTTTAGATGCAAAATGAAACACTTCTGTTTTTATGAGTCACATGACCAACAAGCCATGCACTACAGTAGCAAGAGATGCTCATCTATTCCCTATGCCCTGAATATCTTGTAGTGGATTTGGTTTTTGTGATTTTTTTATTGCTGTTAGTTGTTGGCTGCATATTTAAAATAAAAACGTCTCTTCATCTGAGACTCCTAGCATTTCATGATAGAGACTGTAAACATGAAATTTAAAAGATATTTATGCAAAACTTCAGCTTTTTTTTTACTCGATATAGCTATACAGTAAACAGTTGTAAATGAACTCTCCTGTAGATGAAACATTCCTCTTAAAGATTTTTCCACAGCTGTTGTCTTTAAGGCAAAAGTAGTTCGGCACTGTTACTGGATTAGTCTGACAGTTCTTTTTTACTCCCACCTTCTTCCCAACTTCCAGACAAACTAACCATTTTGTTCTCTGCTGATTTTGCTGTGTAATTTATGTTTGGCAGAACGTTAGCACAGTGAAGATGCTTACTTTTTTTTAATTAAAAATACTCACACAGCAACGATTTGCTCACATTTTTTAAGCTGCACACAGCAAGCCAGGCACAAAATGATTAAAACTTAACCCAGTCTGGACCTTAAGGCTGCTTTTAGACCTCCTTCATCTGATTTGAAAAAGAAGATCAGATGTTGCAATACTTCATCCAGAAATGTATTTCAACAAGACTATTGCTCATTGTTGCCAGTAGGCCACAAGCAACAAACTGGACAGGGAAAAAAAAGTTACAAAGCTAGGCTGCCTAGCATTTTTCTTGCAGCTGAAGACAGTGCAAGTAGTACTGTAAGGTCTGGGAAGTTTGCATGCTCATCACGCATTAAGGACTTACACTAAAAGCAAGGATCAGACTAATGCTGGTTTACAATGGATGATCTTCAGAATAAAAAACAATTTTCTCAAAAAAGCGATCATTATACAGATAAGACCTAATGTACCTTCATGTTTTGATTCACTGCAATTCTCAATTTCTTACAGAGTAAGAGAGTTTCAAAGATATTCAAGGAAATTTAATGACAGGACAAGAGGGAATGGCCACAAGTTGTGCCAGGGAAGATTTAGATTAGTTTTGAGGAAAAATTTTTTCTCTGAAAGAGTGGTCAGGCACTGGAATGGCCTGCCTAGGGAGGTGGTTGAGGCACCATCCCTAGCGCTGTTCAAGAAGCATTTAGATGAGGTGCTAAGGGATTTGGTTTAGTAGCTTAGTGGGTAGGGATGGTGATAGAAGGATGGTTGGACTAGATGATCTTGTAGGTCCTTTCCAACCTACTGTATCTATGAATCTATGAATCTACGAAAGAAACCATCACAACTTATATGCGAAGATCATCAGCATGATACTTCAAGTTGCTGGCATCTACTTTTCAAGTGTTTGGTTTTTCATCTTAAGAATAACAAAAACAGGGACTGCATAAAAATCAGCTAACTCCTCCCCTTTTAGCTATCTACAGGGTTCAGATTCTGAATGTGCCTAAATGCAGTTGTTTGTAGCTCAGCTTACTTTACTGAAGCTTTCTTCAATTATGTAACTCATGTTTTCATTACATGCTATATTCTCAAATGTGATCTAATACCTGCGATGTAGCTTGGCTGCTATAATAATTAAACAGTACACTACAAGCTCTCCCTTGTTTTGTTTTTTTCCCTATTAAATTTTCTAAGGGAGTAGGAACTCACCTTTTTAGTTCACATACTTGAAGTTCTGTAAAAGTTCCCCCAACAACTTCTCAGTGTTGCTGCAACAGTGTGTCAATTTTGAAATGTTGTCATGTAAGCCAGCAAGTGGCTAAGCATGACACAGTCTTTTGCTCACTCCTCCCTCTTCCCAGTGGTACAGAGGAGAGAACCAGGGTAGAAAAAGAAAACTAAGTAGTAAATAGTTTTATTCAGACCATAAGTTCTAAGATAGAGAAAAGGAAATGGATAATTATGATTATATATACATATGAACATTCGTAACAAGTGATGCACAGGCAATTGCTAACTACCCCACAACCACTGGTTAGCCACAATAAGTCAGCTATCCTGATTAGGCTGCCTCCCAGCTCCTAGGGCCCTTCACTGTGAATGGATGCGTCTCTATACAACACTTCTTAGCAGCAACTAGAAAAAATCAGTGTGTTATCAACATTATTTTTCTCCTAGAACCAAAATACAGCATCATGTCAGACACTCATGCAAAAAAATTCTGTTCTAGCTAAACTAAGACATACAGAGTCTCTCAGCTCCTGAGAGTGCTGTGCTTTAGCAGTAATGCTTATGAGCCTTCTACTTAGGAATTAAAATTTACAATCAGTTCTACTGGGTCCACTTCAAAATATATTCCCTGAACCATGTTCACAGATAGGTTACATCAATAAAAAGGTACCCAAGTTAATCTAAAGTAATATTTATTTTAAAGTTCAATTTCTGGATTGAGGAATGCTTTGTATTGCATGTAAGGCTTCATTTCCAGTATTTAAATATGCTATTTTAATCATTATCTGGACAGGAGGGGTGAGTCATCAACAGAAGCATGACAAGTGTTTCAATTCATCGTTATTTCACCTATCAGTGGTCCAAGCTATAAAATACTTCTGCATTACTGACAACAACTCCTATTTCCCAAACCTGTAATCAGTTTTCTAATTTGCTGGGAAAGGGCTGGGAGGATTCAGAGTATCTAAAAATCTCTCACATCTTGCTCTACACTAACAGTCATTGGGTTATAATGCAACAAAACCTGGGTAAGTTATAATTTCAAAACGCAGAGGAAAATTAAATAGAAATAAGTTTTTGCACTGATCTAATATAAAGCAAAACCAATTATATAATATATAAAATGAAGAGAAAATGAAATTCACATGAAAAATACATTAAAATTACATAGTTACAACAGCTTGCTTGCAAATGAAATAAAATATTTAATATATATAATCTAGGTTAAATGGTTTAAAATAATCAAGAAACTTTTACAATATTGCAGAGTTTTGGACAGTTACGCAAATGAACATAACTAGGTAGTTTATCTGCTCAGGCCTGAACTAAGCTGAACTGTAATGCAGAGAATAAATTACCAAACCTAGCTCAAAGGCCTTCAAGTTTCAGGTAATACTGAAGACATAGGTAATCATATGGTCCTCAATTTACTGTAGCATGTGCAGGTACTGTAGATATTATTTACCAGTTGATAATTCCTCATAATGAATAGCTACATCAAACAGTCCAGTTGTAATTATGTTTACCAGGCAGGGAGGAAATGAGCAGCTCGCTTCTTTTCAAATCTTCCTTTTTTACTGCTGTTTTTTGTAGAGTTCATGAAATATGAAATCATTGTTACCAAGTCTGCTTTTCTGAGTTGGAATAAAGTATATAACAATAAAGGTGACATCCTCATTCAAGCATACCTGACAGTTAATCCTTCATTTTTCATAGCAACTATTTAGGCAATGAGTTCAGATCTAGACAGTAGCAGAGGACAAATTTTTGCAAGGCTGGGCTGAACACCCCCCAGATCAACAGCTGGTACATAACAAAAACTCATTCAGCCATTACAATACTGAGTTATAGCCTTTTGGCAACAACCAGATAATTCATTGACCATAAACAGAAAATGCTACAAACTAACCAACATAGAACCCTTTTCCTCATTTCTCTTGACTTAACTTTCTTTTAGCTGATAAAATACTACAGTCTGGAAGGAACTTGCATTCAATACAAACAATTACCATTCCCTCAGGACAAATTACTAAAAAGCAAGGCTTTCTCATTAATACACAAAGGAATTTCAGAAGTTCTTAACTACATTTTCCTTCTCCCACTCTTCCTCCCTATGCCAATTTGCTCACTTTTATACAAAAATCATGGTGAATTTATTAGCAGAAGATTTAGGAACTGTTATGAAACAGTTAGTTTATTTTTCTACGTATTTAAATTGAGATCAACTGCACAAGGTTTCAATTCAAGCATGACAAGAATGGCAAAAGAACAGACGACTTTTCTACCCTCTCCAAAACTGCTTTACAAAGCCCACATTGCAACTTAAAATAAAAATGTTTTCCTACTAAACAGAAATTACTAGTGGTCACCACTTCACTCTGTGCAGCTCCTTTTCCATCACTCACAGTTAAGTATCAGGTAGCCAAAGTCTACCAACAGTAAATAAGGAAGATAAGACTGCTGCATGTTTGCAACAGAAAATTAAAATAAAAAAAAAAAAGAAGGGGAAAGAGAGCTACTTCTGAATATTCACAGAATTGTAAAGGTTAGAAGGAACCTCTAGAGATCATCTAGCCCAAACCCCATGCCAAAGCAGCTCCCCAGACCAGGTTGCACAGGTAGGCATCCAGGCAGGTCTTGAACATCTCCAGAGAAGGAGACTCCACCACCTCTCAGGGCAACTAGTCCCAGTGCTCCATCACCCTCACTGTGAAGAAGTTCACACACACATTTCTGAGGAACTTCCTTTGCTTCAGTTTGAGACCATTTCCCCTTGTCCTATCACCACACACTGCTGAGAAGAGTCCAGGATCATCTCTTTGCCTCCCACTCCTTAGGTCGCTCAGCCTTTCCTTGATAAGAGAGGTCCTCCAGGCTCTTTGTCAGCTTAGCTCTCCACTGGACTCTATCCAGGAGATCCCTGTCTTTTTTGTACCAGAGAGCCCAGAACTGGACACAGTACTCCAGGTGAGGCCTCACCAGGACAGAGGAGAGGGGAAGGATCACCTCCCTTGAGCTGCTGGCCACAAACTTAGTAATGCACCCAAAGATTCCATTGGCCTTCTTTGCCACCAGGGCATACTGCTGGCTCATGGCTAACCTGTCATCCACCAGGACACCCAGGTCCCTCTCCTCCAGCAAGTCATTCCCCAACCTGTACCAGTGCATGCAGTTATTCATCCCTAGTTGCAAGACTCTACACTCGCTCTTGTTAAACCTCATCCAGTTCATTTCTGCCCAGCTCTCCAGCCTGTCCAGGTCTCACTGAATGGCAGCACAGCCTTCTGGCATGTCAGCCATTCCTCCCAGCTTTGTATCAACAGCAAATTTGCTGAGGGTGGACTCTATCCCCTCATCAAGGTCACTGATGAAGTTGTTGAACAGAACTGGATCCAGCACTGACTCCTGAGGAACACCTCTAAGTACAGGCCTCCAATCAGACTCCATGCCACCAATCACACCCCTCTGAGCTCTGCCGGTCAGCCAGTTCTTAGCCCACCTCACCATCCACTCATCTATTCCACATTTCCTCAACTTTGTTATAAGGATGCTGGGGGAGACAGTATCAAACGCTTTCCTGAAATCCACTGCTCTTCCCCCCATCCAGTAATGTCATCAGAGAAAGCCATCAAATTGGTCAAGCATGACTTCCCCCTGGTGAACCCATGCTGACTACTCCTGATAACTCTATTCTCCTCCAACTGCCTGGAGACAGCACCCAGAACAAACTGTTCCATCACCTTTCCAGGGACAGAAGTGAGGCTGACTGGCCTACAGTTCCCCAGATCCTCCTTCTTGTCTTTTTTGAAGATCAGAGTGACATTAGCTATCCTCCAGTTTTCAGGCACCTCTCTCATTCTCCAGGACTGCTCAAACATGACAGAGAGCAGTTCAGCAATCACCTCTGCCAACTCCCTCAGCACACATGGATACATTCCATCAGGGTTCATGGACTTACATACACTGATGTTGCCTAGACACCCTAGGACCAGCTGTTCCCTCATCAAAGGGGAGCCTTCCATTCCCTGGACCCTCTCACTTACCTCCATGGTCCAGAAGTCCCGAGGGGGTGTTCCCACAGTGAAGACAGAAGCAAAGAAGGCGTTCAGTATCTCAGCACCCACATTTTCCCTAGTCTTTCTTTTACTACTGACATACGTCAAAAAACCTATCTTACTATCCTTTATCTCTTTTGCCAGATCCAATTCCAGGTTGCCTTTTGCCTTTCTCCTCGCATCCATGCAGGCCCTGACAACATTTCTATATCCTTCCCAAGTGGTCAGACCTTTTTTCCACATTTCATGGACCTTCCACTTCCCTTTAAGTTCACTTCCCTTGAGCTCCTTCCTCAACCACACAGGTCTCCTGCCAACCTTGCCCAATTTCTTACTCACAGGGACGCACCAACCCTGAGCTTGGAAGAAGCACTGTTTAAATGCTGACCAGCTCTCACAGGCCTACTTACCTTCTAACACCCTAGCCCATGGGATAGCTCCAAGAAGGTCCAGGAAGAGAACAAGTCAGCTCTCCTGAAGTCCAGGGTAGCAATCCTACTTTTTGGTTTGCTTCTTCCACTCAAGATCTTGAACTCCACCATCTTGTGATTGCTACATCCCAATCTGCCCCTGGCCTTCACTTCCCTAACAAGCCCACCCTTATTAGCCCATTCTTACAAGGTCTGATAACATCCGACTCCTTGTCAGCTCCTACACCACTGTCAATGGTTTACAGGCCAGTCTGGCCCAGTTCCGAGACCAACGGGATGAGGAACCCATGGACCCATGCCTCAGGAAAGGGGGAAAAAGGGAGAGGGTAGGGAGACGTGCCTAAAAACAAAACGGCAGCAACAATCTCAGGAGGAGAACTAATTTACTAAATAAGATATCAGAACGCAAAATAACACAATATAACTGGAATTAAAGCTAATAGATCAAATAAATTGAGAGAAGGAGTGTCTGAAACTACAGGCCTTATGCTAAAGCTTCAGCGAGACAGCTAGGGAACCTCCACTGCTGAGATGAACAACAAAAGCCGAAGTCCTGGGACTTGCAAGCAGTTTTATCTTTCCCTCTGGGTGGAAAACAGGACCACAAAGTCCACCCCACTCCTTATTGGCTCCTCCACCACCTGTATCACAAAGTTATCTTCATCACACTGCAGGAACAGTCTGGAGTGTGTGTGTGCCTGGTCATGTTGCTTTGCCAGCAAATGTCTGGATAGTTGAAGTCCCCCATAAGAACCAGCGTGAAGCTACTTCCAGCTGCTTGTAGAAGGTCTCATCAGCTTCCTCCTTCTGGTCAGGGGGCCTATAATACACACCCACAACAGTGTCCCCCACACTAGCCTGCCTTTCAATTCTCACCCACAAGCTCTCCACTGGTACACCACCCTCCCCCAGGCTAAGTCTGATACATTCTAGCTGCTCTCTCACATAAAGAACAATTCCAACACCCCACCCTTGTCATCCAGTCTTTCCTAAAAAGCATGTAGCCATCCACGGCAGCATTCCAGTCATGCCAGCTGTCCCACCACGTCTCCGTGACTGCTATGAGATCATGGCCTTGCAACCACACACAGACCTCTAACTCCTGTTTATTTCCTATGCTGCACACATTAGAATACAGACACTTTACAGAAGCAACTGCTGCATGTATCTCTAAAGGGATAGAAATGAAATGAAATCTCTAAAGATTTCAGGCAGGGAATTCACAATGGTAACTCCTCTGGAGAGTCCTCACAAGATCCTGCAGGATGATCCAGAGGTATTTCCCTGCAATCTCCTATGACAACATCCCCAAGCTCTTCTCTGAGGGTTCACTCAACCCTCTTCCCCATCAGATCTAGATGACAACTCTGAACTACTTACTCCACCCTAGCAAGCAGCATTTTCTCCCCTTCCCCCTGCCTACCTAGCTTAAGGCTTTCTCAATGAGTCCTGCCATCTCCTGGCCTAGGATCCACTTTCCCCTCAGAGACAGATGAGACCCAGGCCATGCACCAACTAAACCGCCCCATGATCAAAGAACCCAAAGTTCCTGTGGCAGCACCAGCCTTTCACCCATATTCAGAGCCTGAATTTTCCTAGACCACTCTGTACCCCTCACCACCCCAGAATGCAGAGACCTATAATCCCTGTAAAAGTTATTCCAGAAACGCCTCAAAATGGATTTGTCTCAATCATCAATGCATGCATTCAGGGAATATGTTTTGGAAGGATCTCAGTAGTAATGCTTGTAGAATTCTAGGTTTTGCTTGTTTTTAAATATCAAGCAAGGCCACATAGAACAGGACACACAGGACCACATCAAATATCTCCAGGGAGAGACTCCACAACTACTCTTGACAACCTGTGCCAGTGCTACACTGCCACAGAATCTGGGTCCAAGTCAATTGCTCTCGGGCGGGGAAGCATGACAGGACTCATATTGAGTGATCAGGCTTTGTTTATTACCCGGACAGCCTTATTCTTATAGTGTTTAAGACAGGGGTGTATAGAAAATAGCACACAACCATTGGTAGAGAGCCTCGAGAAAAACAACTCTAAAAACACTCCCAGCAGTTAACAGTTCTGCAAAGCACATCCCAGAGGAGGTAACTTCCGATTGTGATATCATAGTAGTTCTGCACTCTTCCTCCAATTAGGGTCCGCCATCCCACAGCTTACTTGAACTTGTTTTCCTTTTCATCTGGAAGTGTCCTTGGTTCTCAGCCTTCCTTTCTCATGCTGTTAATTCTGTTCCACAGCTTCTGCTCTAAATATACTTTCTTGTATTCCCAACACTACACCATCTTCACAAGAAGAGTAACAACAAAGGTGTTTTGTGATATTGTTGAGAATGAAGTCCAGCAGAGCAGACCTGGTAGCTAAGTACACTAACAGTGGCATGGTTTTATGGATTTTGTTATTGGTATCCCATATCATAACATCAAGTAGTACACTGGGAGTTAGAGTTAATGCTCCAGTTCTGCCGATTGTCAATAGTTCTTCTGTACCTGTCTCAGAAGAGAAGAACTACATACCCAGAGGACTGTCTGTTGTTCCATTCCTGTTTTCCATTCAGAGGGAAAAACTGTTTACAGGTCATAAGATGCCCCTTATCCCTTTCTGTGTGCTCCCTAGCTGTCTTGCCTTCATTAGTCAGGCCTTCAATTTTTGGGGACTCTCTCATTTTATTTATCAGCTCAATTTCAATTATATTGCATTACACTGCGTTACCTTGCATTCCAATATCTTATTTAGTAAATTAGCTTTCCTCCTCAGATCATTGCTGCTGTTTTGTTTTTAGGCCCATCTCCCTGCCCTTTCCCCTTTCCTGGGGCATGGGTCTGTGCATTACTCTCCCCCCATTAGTCATGGAACAGGGCTGAAACAGCCCATAAACCACTGACACACAGCTCATTAATTTCAGTCTTCCATCTCTGGGCTAAAAGAACTTAAATCCACAACAAGCTGCCCAACACCTCATGTTCCCACTTGCTGAGGTATTTTCGTTCAAGAATACCAGTACACTGTTTCTAACAATAAACCTCACCAAGAGGGTCTTGATAGAATTCCCCTAATAAGCAGGTGTCACGGTTTTATGATTTTTGTTATTGATATTTCACATAACAACATCATGAAGTGTACTGGGAGTTACAGTTAAAGCTGCAGTCCCATGAATTGTCAGTGGTTATGGGTACTTGTCCCAGAAGAGAAGAACTACAGCTCTCAGATGACTTCACTGTTCCATTTTCCATTTAAAGGGAAAGACAAAACTGATTGAGAGTCACAAGACTACCCTTTTCCTCCTGCTCATCTCTGCAGTGTGTGCTACCTAGCTGCCTCACCTTTACCAAGTAAGGCCTTTGGTTTTTGGACACACTATTTTATTTGATTTATTAGCCTCAATTTTAATTATATTGTGTTATCTTGCATTCTGATACCTTATTTCATAGAATCATAGAATGGCCTGGGTTGAAAGAGACCATGATTATCATCTAGTTTCAACCTCCCTGCCATGTGCAGGGCTGCTGACCACTAGAGCAGGTTGCCTAGCGCCACATCCAGCCTAGCTTTGAACACCTCCAGGTACGGGGCACCCACAACCTCCCAGGGCAACCTGTTCCAGTGCGTCACCTCCCTCTGTATGAAAAACTTCCTCCTAATCTCTAACCTAAATACCCCCGCGTTTCAGTTTAAAAGCATTCCTCCTTGTCCTATCACTATCCATCCTTGTAAACAGGCATTTCCCCTCCTGTTTATACACTCCCTTCAAGTACTGGAAGATCACAATGAAGTCTCCTCAGAGCCTTAGAATCATAGAATCACAGGGCTTGAAAGGGTCCTCAAGAGATCATCGAGTCCAACTCCCCTGCCAAAGCAGGTTCCCTACACCAGGTCATACAGGTAGGAGTCCAGGCAGATCTTGAACATCTCCAGAGAAGGAGATCCCACAACCCCCCTGGATAGCCTGTGCCAGTGCTCTTTCTCCCTCACTGTAAAGAAGTTCTTGCGCACATTCATGCGGAACCTTCTGTGCTGCAGTTTCTGGCCGTTTCTTCTTGTCCCGTCTCCACACACTTCTGAAAAGAGTCTGGCCTCGCCACTTTGTCCCCCACACCTCAGATATTTATAAACCTGGATCAGGTCCCCTTCTCAGTCTT